>VZTG01005027.1:1021480-1257809 GCA_013397845.1 Melanocharis versteri | reverse complement strand
GGGGGGGGGAGAGTAGGGGTTTCTCAATAGATAATTTGCTTGTGGAAAACCTCCAAGAAGAGAGAGGGATGAAGAGCAGGAGCTTTTGGGATGACAACTTGCCTTCATTTCTAGCACTACTCTGGATGCTGTCCAGGTGGGCAAGAGACTGATGCTCTTTTGAGAGAGCAGGATTGGTTTTGAGGACAACAACTACTTTTGCGCTTACCACTAAGCTCCTTGATGTAGGACAGAGTTTTTACTTGACAGGACTATTATTATTATTATTATTATTATTATTATTATTATTATCATCATCAATAATAATAATAATAATTTTTAAAAATTCCTCAATGTTAAAACCCTCATCTGTGCTGAATTTGGCCATAGTGACACAGAAATGGCACAATACTTGGAAAATTTAAAATATTCCAGTGTTGTTTGCTGAGGAAAAAACACAGAAAAGTGAATGAAGACAATGATTTCATCTTATGCTTGTTTTGCAGCAAGACCACTGGTACAAACCCTGCCTTTAAGGACTACAGTTAACAATGGAACTGTGTTACCAAAGAAACCAAGTGGCTCTTTACCTTCTCCATCAGGAACCAGAAAGGAGACTGTATCACCAGCAGCAAAAAGGTAGGCATCTATGAGAAACCTTATAACCATGGAATTGGAAACATGGCATAGCTCCTCTTTTAACCTTCTAGATATGTAGTTTTTCTTACTTGCAAAGCAGCAGTCTAAATATTTAGTTCGGAAAGGAAAGGAGATGGATTTCATTCTAGGCTTTAAATTTATTCATTCTAATTACAATTAAGGTTATTACCATGAGTATTGAAAGAATGCACAATGCTTGGTCTTACTAATTTGTGTTCTTTTCTTGCTTTTAAGAGTTTAGCATAGCGAGAATAAAGCATTTCTACTGTGCTGTTGCCCAACATGATGTGAAAAGTGGTGCAAGAATTCTTTGAGTAGCTAGTAGAAAATACCTAGTCTGCAGAGAAACAGTGTTATCATTGCAAATCAGTATGTTATCTTTGGTGGCTTTCTCTCACTAACAAAATTATCATATAAACTGCATGCACAGTGTTAGCAGCATCTCAGGGAGGAGGAAAATTCTATGCCTAGCACATATTTATGCAAATGAAAACATCCATCTTTAGATATCTTACCATTAGCATGTATTTAAGCCCTTTTAAAAATTACTGCTCTGTCCCAATTTGCTTTGTGTGTAGCTCTTTTTAAATAAGCGAAATGTTTTATACATCTGGGTTATAAGGAATGGAATGGATTGGGTGAAGCAAGTTCAAGTTATACGTGGCAGTTACTGTGGTGCTAATCTGCTGTGTGGTTTGTCTGTAAAAGATGATAGTGTGGGGTTTTGGTTTTGGTTTGGGGTTATTTTTTGTACATTTCTTTCGTGTATCTCCTCATCTTTTTGTAGTGATGATGGTGTCGGCTCTGAGGGAGGGTAAGTTGTAGAGATGAGAGCATTAACCTGCTAAGATCTGAGGTCTCTCTCGTAAAGAGAATTTTTCCTCAAAGGGGAGATGGTGGCTAAGGATATGCCAGTTTTTGTCACTGTGTTGAAGGGGACTGATTTTCAAGAAACTCCAGGTTCTGTTATTGTAGAGTAGAGAGAAGTTACACTGTGCACAATTAAAATTGGAAAATACCGTATTTGTTTATGTCACAAAAATGAACTCCTGTGAGCTCTTATGAGCTGGAGCTCGCTGCAGCTGTAGTCTTTGGCAGGCTGGTCTGAATCAGCCCTTAAGAGAAGGAAAGCAAATACTGTCCAAACTGTTCCATTATTAGATTTGTATTATCAGAAGTTTGGAAATGGGTGAAAGAACTTTCTTTTTAGAAAATGAAATTTATGAGTGTTTAAAAAGGGGTAGTATTTAATACATGCTGAATTTGAAACCACATTTGTTCTTCATAAATTATTTTTTCTTAATAATTATCATAATTTCATTCTTTCTAATTAAGTTTCAACTAGTAGTTATAAAACATATGAGAGCACAGGCACTGGGAGACTTCACCTGTGTACAGAGGGTGTGATTCTCAAGTGTCTGTGCTCTATCTCTAAGGTTCAGCACAGGACTTTCTGCCCCAGAGTAGGGTGGATGAAGTGCAGGTCAGGATCATACTCATGCTTTATTCTTGGAGGCCTTTACGTAGTTCAAGTGTTCCATCTGGTGTTGCCTGCATCCTGTAGGCATTATCCTAGCTTAGGATCCCTGTAGATAAGTGGCACCCTGTATCCCTTCCACCTGACCCATGTGCAGCCTGGATACCCAGAATGCCAGTGGGGAAGTCCTTAGAGAGCATCATTAGGGAGTATTTTTAGACTGTCTTGATTCCTGTATGAGAAATGCTTCCACAGGGCAAGTATTTAGTGTCCTTTTATTATGCTTTGTCCCTTCTCATTGCTGAAGAAGCTAGGCTGAAGGTGCTTTAAATATGCAGCATGAAAATGTGTATTCAATTTTGGAAAAGAAAAAATATATATGGACAGTTTTGCTGAAATAGGTGAGCACTTATTAAGAGTGCTTAGGAGGGCGGGATTGCTTCATGTCCTGAAAAAAGCAGTTTTAAATTCAGGTGCTGTAGAATTATTGTTCCCTTCAAATGCTCTAAAATTCTGTATTGGTGAAGATTTAACATGAAGAAGTTCTTTATTGTTACCTTAATTAAACTATATTAAAGCATATTTCTATGCCTTACCTATAAATATACTTCAATAGGAATAAAGTGGAATGTTAAGAACCTCATCAATTCATTACTGTACAAAACATTTTTTGGTAAATTATTCTGTAATCATTTAATAGTGAACCTAGAAATAACTGGTCAGATTTCAGGGTTTTATAGTAAATGGTGTTCCACATATTCAGTATTCAAAGATGATACAGTAAGTGCTCCAAATATCTTTCTTGTGTACAGTCAAGAAGAATAATTCATTATGCATCCTTAAGATGGATTCAATCACACTTCGTATTTATACTGGACCCTTTTACCGTATTTAAGTGGACTCTTTTACCTTCAGGAACTGCATGTGTTTATGCATAAAACAGTAATGGAATTACATTAGCAAAATCAAATAGCGTCCTTTTTCAAGGGGTAGGGCTTGTTTATTTGTGCTAGCAGTTTCTCTCAGTGTTGCACAGTTTACAGATGGTAGGAAAATTCAAGCTATTTTTTTAGTTCTGATTTCTGCTAAGCAGTGCTCTTTTCTTATGAACTGCTTCCAGAACTATGGCTAATTTGTAGTGTAGGTATTCTTTAGTCCAAAATATCGTCATGTGACACAGCAGCTGTAAGTAGTATTAAGTGTTTATAGATGTTTTAAAACTTAATTTCTGCTTGAATGCTTTTAGTAGTTTTTCTGTACAACACAGGTGCACAATCAAAAAGGTAGAATTTGAAAAGTGAAAGTAAAGTTAAAAAAATAGAAAAGGAAAAAGCTTTTTTTGCTGAGTCATCTTCTAAACTTCTGGTCTGCTATTGAGATTGATAAATATCTGCTAGGATTGCAAGAGTAAAAAATAGTATCTTCCATTTTTTTATTACCTGTGACCATATATTCAAGAGAACGTGCAGGTGAATGGAGTCTTTCCCAAATGATTTGCTGCCTTATGAAAAGAGGGCTTACAATCAAATGATTTCTGATTCCTCTCTTATACTTAGCACTGTTTAGGTTAAGACTGTATGATGTCCAGTTGAAATGACATCAATCTGTCCCTTGAAACAGTTTGTTGTGCATTATTTATGTAAATATATGCAAATAGTCTGCATGGGACTAAGTGTGCATCCATACATTCTCCTGCTTAGAAATAGATGTATTTACTGGTATGTCTGCAGACACAATCTCATTTCATACAATAGCTGTACTAAATGTGTTGGTTAACTCATTTGAACCCACAGGTTGGTATTTGGCTTATCTGCCTTGCTGGATTACCAAGGAGATGTGGTTCAGAGCTCACTACATTTTCTGATTTCCCATTTAATATTTGAAATGGAAATGACTTCTTCTGGCAGGAATATAAAATTGGAGGTAATAAAAAAGGCTTGAGGCTGAAAGGGTGGAACTAGCAGGCTTTTATTTGAGTTCTGCCATATATTCTCTCAGTGACCTTATGCAAATCATTTAACCTCTATGCATATTGCTTTTCCATATGTAAAACATGTATCTCTGGGTATCAGTGGGTTCTTATAGGGCCTAATGTGATAATTAGATCCAGATCTTGCAAAGTGTTGGGTAACCTCAACTGACTCTGACTTCAGTTAGAGTTGGGGGCACCAAACCCTGCTTCAGCATTCAGATCTCTTATAGTCAATACCCAATTATCCAAGTTAAGGAAGGACTGAAATAACTTGAATAGACCAAAAGCACAAATCCAAAACATGGATCAACTGGATTATAAAAGTATATGGTGGTAATACAGTGCAAGATGGAAAGCCTGGTGATGCTGGTGGTACTGGGGCCAAAAATTGTGGTCAATCACCAAGAGGAGCTGCTGCACTCAGGCTCTGGGGGTCATGTGGACGCAGCTGGGAGGCTCTGGGTCCCAGCCAGCTAACAGAGAGCTGGAGTGATTCTGAGATGAGCTGAACAATCACCTGACACAGATAGACAATCAAGAATTGCCTTGCTTTGTAAAGTGTTTCCATGTCATCTTCACAAGAAACCTTTGATCAGAGGATTTGATTTTAATTTTAATATATTTACTCATTCCATGATGTAGAAGTGTATAAACTATTTTGAGTAACAGCTTTTTGAATGCTGCCATAGTTTTATTCTGAACTTTGTGCTTAGAATAATTATTTAAAGTTTTCATTCCGAATAAGTTAAGTTTAGTGTATCGTGAGCAGAACTTTCCCTTCCCCCTGCACTCTTTCCTTGGCATGTAATGTGGCTTGAAATTTGCTGCTTAACACTAAATTTGTCTTTGGAATTTGGCCAGTACATAGTAGTGATGTTTTGTGTTCCCTATTAAAAGCTAAGGTTTTGTGACTCATCTAGGATAGCTTTGTTTCCAAGAGTTGAAGGGGAAAAAGGGGAGAAAAAAAGTAGAGGGAAGAGAATGCAGACAGTACCTTTCCCAGTAGGGGTGCTGGTGCAGGCTGCAGGCTTGCACATACTTTGCCTTTCAAAAGGAGACAATCAGTCATTCTTTCTCCCTCAGCAGATTGCGAAGTATTACAATGGTGCAAAACTCTGACAATGGAGATCAAAAGGAAGAAGCAGGAACAAAGAAAACATAAAGAGCTTTGTTTGCAGGGAGAATAAAATACTTTAATATGATAAATTCCTGTTCTTCTAAACTCTAAACACATGGCCCCTAGGAAATTGTTCAGTCGCCTGGAATTAATGTTGTGCGTTCTGTTGGGGGGCAGCAATGGTTTGTAACTGGCACACATACAAACTCTCTATCAAACCTTCAATTAAATGCTCTGTGTAACACTCCTCTCTCAAAGAAAATGGTTTAAAATATTTAGAATATAAATTAAAGAAGAAATCTCTCTCCATTGAACTTCGGGTGGCAAAACTATTATGCCACTTCACAATATCTCTAACAATTAAAGTTATTAGTGCATTTTGCTCAGAGGCGTAATGAAATTAAAGTCATATGTTATTCCTGAATTCATTCTAATTGATTTAAATGAGGGTCAGAATGAGTGCTAGACAAAATGTTAATGCCATCAGTTTCTGTCTTAAGAGCATTGTGCACCAGTTTTTAATTTCTTTTATTAAAAAGCTTTTATATTTTCCCAAATAATTTTAGTAATAAAGTATATATCTTTTTAATTTTGGCCAGATTTGTTCACCACAATTCAGTAATGCAACTACCTGAAACATTCATGCTATGCAGTGGTATATGTATGTATATTTGAGGATTTATTTTCTTGTCTTTGTTGTTGCTTTTTTAATAGTCTTTGTCTTTTAGCTGGATCATCTGTTGTTTTCCTTCAGATAGCCTCTTTGATTTTTTTCTTTTTTTAATTTTAGTTTTGAGTTGCTTTACAAATGGTCAGTCTGTTGGGGCACTGCTGAGATTTTGTCATTCAAAGATACATTGGTGTTCTTAAATGTATGGTTTGAAATGATCAAATATCTAACTGAGTCAATAAGCACTTTGTTGTTTACTCTTGCACGTGACTTCATATCTTGAAAGCATGCAATTTTGTCTTTTAATGTAAGTCTTGTAAATGTCTTGTTTCCACATTTTATTGTTGCATTCACTTTTTATTCTGCTTTGTTTACGCACCTCTCAATCTGGATTAAGCAGGTCTGTGAATCTTCTCAATGCATGCAAACTGAAAAAGCCTGCTCTAAGGTGAGGGATCCTTAATAGCTTTGTAGTGTTGAAGTTCAGTTGTTTTTCCTTTCCATTTCAATTCAACACATAGAAAGTGGCTGTTTTAGTAAAAGCATTAGCATGATAGAACTGTAATTATTATTGCCATTTCTAACATTTCTAGAGGTACATGTCTAAAACTTTCTCATCATTGATAAATGCATCACACAACTTAGATAATAATAATATCAGTGATGGTATCTGCGTTATTTCATACTAACGTAATTTTTATTATAGGGGTGTTAGACCACATTGCTGTCTTAAGTTAAAAATTGTGTAACTAAATGTTATCTTCTTAAATAATTGCAAATGTTCTCCTTTCATATCACTAATGTGGAAGTCAAATTCTGGAATCCAGTAATACTCTTACAAACCTGTAAGTTAAATGAGTATTTTCTGTCATTTTAAATTCCTCCTAGGGTGACCGTGTATCTACTGTAGCCATGGATATAATCACTGGTGTTTAACAGTCTAGCTAACAAAATGTGTATAATGCCAAAATTGAGTTAATATAATGGAGTTATTATCCTTGTTTCCAACTACCAACTAATACTTCTCACTGGGCTTTTGTTGTTGTTGTTGAAAGTTTAAATTAAAATTTGTCAGAAGATAGCATTACTAATTAGTTTAAGCAGTGATGGACATAAATCATAAGGGTTTAAAATAATTTTACACCTGTGCTTAAAGTAGTTTTTATACTGATATGAGACTTTATTGTTCAGAAAGAAGATAGAATTAAACTTTTAAATTTTAGTCCCACCCTTTCATTTCTTATCCTCTATTTCATCTTTTGAATGTTGACAGCTATAAAAATAAAACCCCAAGCAACATAAAATTAGTTTCAAATTGTTTCTGTAACTTAAATTTTTTCTAAGATTAGTATACTTTGGTAACATCCTTAATTTAATTTCAGTGTAGGCTGATGTTGATGCCTCTTATCCTTAACGAAGAAAATATGTGTCAACATCAACCTACACTGAATTTTTTTTAACCAGGTATGGATGCCAAAATAAAAATTTGATCCTGACAAATCACACAGGATATTTCTGTAATTAATGTATATAACAGTGGAAGGCACATGCTAATAAAGCTATTTAATGTGGAATAAACATTTTCAGTATCAAGGATTTATTTTTTAACTGGAGTAGTATTAAATTGGATGATGCTATGAAATGCAGGGAGAATAGTTAAATATTAACAGTATATTCTTTAATTTGCTAGAGAAGGTTTTTTTCATGCATTTGACATTGAGATGACCTGGATAATGTTAGTCTAGTGTAGGAGGTACACTTCTGAAATTAAGACAGAATTAAATTCTTGTTGCTGCCTTTTCTCTTCCCCTATGAATGTATTTTGTTCTGTCTTTGTGTAATTTTGCATTCTGCTTGCTCTCTTACATTGCTTTCTCCACAGAAACACTATTTTTTTAATTTCAGCTTAATCATTTGAAGCTTGTTTTTATTACAAGAATGCAGCACTGGACATCTGTCCTACCATCGCATGTTCCAGAAGGTTTTTTTGTCAAGCTGCCCGAGATGCACCTTAACGTGCATCACCTCTGCTGATCTGCCCCTGGATGGGCGCTGCCTTCTTTTCAGAAGGGCAATTGCTTTGCAGAAAGACTCTGGTTCAGGTGTTCCCATTGTTTCTGTAACTGAGTCTCAGTTGAGGTGTTGAAACATTCTCCTCCTTGCTGGTAAAAAGACATAGGGGAGCAGAAATAAATTTGGGGTTTTTTTTAAAGCAGGTGGTGTACAGTTGCTGAACTGAGCATTTTTTGACCAGACAGAAAAGTCTATCTTGTTTCCTCTAGTTATGGAGAGCCAACTTACACCACACATGAAGTGGGACAGAGCCAGAGGAGCTGACTGAGATGACAGGGTAGGGATAGCTGTTAGGGACTGATGGGGAGGTTTGGAGTAGTCCTCAAGAATGCATGAGATGAGTATTCTGGTAAGCAGAGCGTCTCCGGGAGTGTATGGAGGGCGAGGGGGAGGTGGGTGGGGACAATAAAAGGTGTGACTAGGATGAGACTGGCCTTAAAGGAGCAAGTACTGAAGTTTTCACAGTGGGATGGAGCTTGTGGTTGGGATTTGGGTAGAGAGGTGTGAGCTTCAAAGCAATCACTGTTGTCCATGGCTTCTGGGGTGAGAGAGCTGCTGAAGGGGGTGATTTAGTATGGGGATTTTATGGGTAAAGGGGATATTTCCGTTCTGCTTTCTGCAGGGGAGAAAAGAGTACAGGACTGAAGTGGGGGGAAATGAGACCCTGACATGGAGTCCTGTCATTCAGCTGCTGCCATGGGGGTGATTCCTGCCTCGGTCTGGGTACTGCTGCCCAGCCTCTCTGCTTCAAAGGGCCTGCAGCAACGTATAAAGCACTTCTCACTTTGGGGGCCTCACCCTTAGCTGCTCCCTCTCTTGCTGGGAAGCACTGCTTTAGAGAGAAGTGCTTTGGTCAATAATTTGTTTCCTATAAGATGTAAGTTCTGACTGAGCTTCTCTTAATTTACTAAGTAACACTGCTTCTGTTTTGGCTCACATTTTTCCATCAGAGAGAGCTGGATGTCTAAGGGGTGTCATAAAGCCACATGAGAGCTCCCTTGATAGCTATCTTGGCAGGAAGCTGGTTGAAGACTGAGAGGGTAGGGCACGCTTCAAGCCTTTGAGAAGCCTCCTGTCAGGACATGTGGGGAATCTAATTTATTCATACGTGTAACTAGGAAGCATACATTTTTGACAATGATCAAAAAAATGCAGGCTAGCTCACCAGCTCACCATTAATTGCAGTTTGGGGTATGTTAAAACTAGCTTTGAACCACAGAGTAATTGATATTGGATGAAGACCCAAAGTTGGCTTGCTTGTGTTCAAATTTTGACCTACTTTTGGCATTCTCTGTAGTCTATCTGGAAGTGTCAGGCAATTTCCTTTCTCTTTAAATCTTTCACTTCTTCATAAGAGAATCCAAAAGTTCAGAAGTATGGAGTGGTAGTCAGAGATTTAAAATATGACCCGGAAAAAAGATTGCAACTACTCTATGAGAATTGGTTTAGCCCATCTTCTATTTTATAAATAAGGAAACAGCAGTATGTTTGTCTCTGTTGCACCAGGTACTCAGCAAAACTCTTACATAGGCTTTTTAACAAATCAAGTTAAGATTAAAAAAAAAATTATAGTTCATTTTTAAGGGTCAGCGTTCTACTTGATACATTTCTCAAAAATATTTATTGTAGATTATATACTTTAAAAGTGCCACTGTGAAACTTGCTCCTTGTTTTATTAGCACCATTAAGAGAACCAGTTCAGCTGAGCGTGTGTCCCCAGGAGGTCGGAGGGAAAGCTATGGAGATTCCAAAGGGAGTCGCAACCGCACTGGTTCCACCAGCAGTTCATCTAGTGGTAAAAAGAACAGTGAAAGGTAATGTTATCTAAGTATCTATCCCCTTTCTCTGCCTCCTGCTCTAATAATGAAATTAGTTTCTTTAGTGAACTTAGTTTTTCTTGTTTAACAAATATTGGAAGCTTTCTTTTTTCACAAAGCTCCAATTCTTGCACTGAAGTGTATATTAAAACATTTGAAATAAAACAGGTTTTCATATTTAGATTAAATTTATTTGACTTATTTCCAAACTATGAACAGTGTGAGAACCTAGAGTTTCCCAGGAAAGTTCATAATTATTAAACATGCCTTTTCTAGTATCTTAGTGGTTTCCCTTGGTCTTCATATTCCTGACAAGTACTTCTTTGAGTTTCTGGTTGTGGTGCATTGACCCCAGCTGGCCTCTAAGTATCACATAGCCATTCACTTCCTCTCCTCCAGTGGGATGAGGAGAAGAAAATAGGAAGAGCAGAAGTGAGAAAACTCATAAATCAAGATAGAGGTAGTTTAACAAGTGAAGGAAAGAGGAAGAAAAACCAAAACAATTGCTGAGAAGCATTCACACACCACATCCCATGCGTTGACTGACGCCCAGCCAGTCTATGAACCATGAATGCCTCAGTCTGAGAGCCAGATGAAAGATAAATGAAGGGAGAGGTTTACATGCAAGTGCTGCTCAATGAAGCAGAATGAAGTGATGCCTATCTCTGTGTATCTCTGATCATGCTTCTCTGTATTGCTGACTGCACAGAGAAAAGAGGATATCTTGTCCAAGGGTTTCAGACTTAGGATGGCCTTGAACAAATAGCTGTTTCATTGAAGTTCATCAGTACTGTCAGTATAGGTCAAGCAGTTCTTTCCTGTATTTCATAGTCAGAATTTAGTTTTGGCCATTTCACTTGACCTGTTCTATAGCAGTTTCCTTTGCAAGAAATGGTGTTGATGGTACTGTTTCACTGTCACAGATGATGTGACCATAAAAATACATTGTTAATGAAGCTCAAGTAATAACCTAATTTATTAGGTTTATTTAAATGCTCTGTTTGGGCATCAGTGCCATTACACGAGTCATTGTCAATGGTGTGGCACAAAATGTTCCTTCCTTTTTATCCCTTCAGCATATTTGCTTGATAAGGAGTGACTGAGCTGGTTGTATACTATTTTACAGCCGAAATATGGGTGATTACATTATTAATAGCTTGGTTTCTGGCTTATGTTTTCAGCTATGAAGCAAGACAGCAAGTATGCAAACTATGGAACTTATTCTAAGTTATGGATTAGTATAAAAGGGCAGACTAGTAAGGGTGGCACTTTGTGGCTGTTTGGTACAAGCTGCCTGAACAGGAGGAAGTGCCTGGGGTCTTTCACAGGTAGCTTGAAGCAGCCTCAAAGTCACAGGCCCTGGTTCTTGTGGGGAGCTTTAACTACCCTGACATCTGCTGGAGAAGCAACACAGCAGAGCACAAATGGTCCAGGAGGTTCCTGGATAGCACTGATGACAACTTCCTATCACAGGCAGTGGAAGATCCCACAAGGGATAGTGTGCTGCTTGACCTTATGATAACAAACAGGGAAGGTCTTGTTGGAGATGTGAAGGTTGGAGGCAGCTTTGGCTGTCATGACCATGAGGTGGAGTTCAGTACCTGGAGGGGATGAAGCAGGGTAGCAAGTAAGATTGTAATCATGGACTTCAAAAGAGTTAACTTTAGCTTGCTTAGGGGTCTTGGAAGAATCCGGTGGGAACAGGACCTGCAGGGAAGGGGGATCCAAGAGAGCTGGTTGATATTCAAGGATCACTTCCTCCAGGCTCAAGAACAATGCATCCAGATGAGCAAGAAATCGGGAAAAGTGGGCAAGTGACCTGCATGCATGGATAAAGGAGAAGGCGTTCTGGTGGACAACAAGCTGTCCATGGGCCAGCAGTGTGCCCTTGTGGCCAGGAAGGCCAGTGGAATGCTAGAGTGCATTAGGAAGAGCATTGCCAGCAGGTTGAGGGAGGTGATCCTATATAGAATCACAGAATTATCAGGGTTGGAAGAGACCTTATAGATCATCAAGTCCAACCATCCAATTCTGCCCCTCTACTCATCCCTGGTGAGGCCACATCTGGAGTGCTGTGTCCAGTTTTGGGCTCTTCAGTACAAGAGGGACATGGATCTCGGGGAGTGACTCCAGCGGAGGGCAACAAAGTTGATCAAGGAATTGGAGCATGTCTCTTACAAGGAAAGGTTGGGGGAACTGGGCCTGTTCAGCCTCAAAAAGAGACAACTGAGAGGGGTCCTCATCAATATCTACAAGTATCTGAAGGGAGGATGTCAAGAAGATGGAGCCAGGCTCTTCTCAGTGGTGCCAAGCAATAGGACAAGAGGCAATGGGCAGAAACTGATGCACAGGAACATGAGGAAAAGTTTCTTTGCCATGCGGGTGACCGAGCACTGAGCAGATTGTCCAGAGAGATTGTGGAGTCTCCCTCAGTGGAGATGTCTAAGAACTGTCTGGACACAATTCTGTGCCATGTGCTCTGGTATAACCTTGCTTGAGCTGAGAGGTTGGACCAGATGAACGACTGTGGTCCCTTCCACCCTGACCTGTTCTGTGACTCAGTGAAAGGCTTAGCAAATTAAAGGAATAATGAAAAAAATTAAATACTATCAGAGAAAATGTTATAAAATTGTAACCAAGGAAGATGTAATATTTATACAAATTAACATCTTGTTTGCATTCTGCATCTGTGCATGTGAATGAAGTTTTGATAAGCCAACAGAATTCCACAGGACTGGGCCTTCTGGTACTTATGGAAATTTGACTCTACTTTAGCATCTGAATTTTCTTCCCTTAAAATTTTTTGTAAGATAATTATAAACAACAAATAACTAATAGATGTGGGTTTTGTTTTGTTTCTAAGATTTTTGTGCTTCAAGATTTCTAAAAGACAAATATAACTGAAAAAATTTACTATAGCAATACATAATATCCATAAATAAATACTACTTTTGAGAGGAAAGGCAATCTATTATTAGTTTACTTAGGAGCCAAGTGTCTTTCTGCATGTGCAGATTTTAAAAAAATCTTTTCTCAGACCCTTGTAGCACAGAGAATGTATACCTGCACACATCTGAATCAGCAAAGCAAGCATCAACAATCTTAGGGACAAGTGAGCCTGAAAGGTTTGAAAGGCAAAACCAAGCAAAACCCATAATGACCAGTGAAGGGATAGCTAAAAAAACAGCTCACTCTTAACTTAATCTGCAAATTCTGTGAAGTGTTGCAACGGTGCGTAACTTCATGCAGCTACTTTGCCTTGGTGAAGTCATTAGCATGGAGCTTCTGTTTTCTGTACTGATCTCTTGAAATGGTTGGATTTTTTTTCTAAGGCTTTGCTTTTTATTTTGCATCTCTGTGTAACTTCCTACCCTATCACACATATCAAATTATATCAACGGCTATTATGTGGTGACCTCATTGATTAAAATAACCGTATCTTCTATAAGCAAAACAAATGTCTTATGGATAGTTTCCATTAAAGAAACAAGTTGCTATACTTAGATGGGTAGACTTGTTTCTGGAATATGAGCAGCAATTATTTCACCTACTGATGGTGAATCTCATTGCTTTTCCAATTTGCTGTAGTAATTTACTCTAGTTTTTGAAAAAGTTTTAACAAACGTGACCCCACAGTGCCCTTGCTCTGTGAATTTTATCTTATATAAAACATGTCGTTAGATCAAGTGCCCGAAAGATGAATTCAGTGTGTGTTGTGCAGTGGAAGATCTACACGTCAAAATCTAAATACAATACAGTGCTTTGCAAAGTCTGTTTTATGGATATCTCTCCGATCCTGCTGCCTGTTTAAGGCGACAATTATCTGAAATTAGTTATATGTTAAAGCTACTAAACACATAAAGTGAGACTATTAGTTAGGTTATTCACTTAAATTAAGGAAAGCTATGACTTCTATGAGCTATATAGATGTACTATACACTTGAAAATCGATTCCAAAATAGCTGAGAAATAAAAACATTGCAACAAAATAAGCATTATCTGAAAAATGTCTTGGTTTTGCTCTAAGGTTTACCACAGTACTTGAGATGCATTTTTAATTTTTACATACTATTTTTACAGAAACTCAATGGTTATGTCATTTTGCAATTGTTAGGCCACAAAGGGTTGAGCAACAGCACTGATCAGAAATCACTCACTTAGGACTTGGGGAGGAGGTCCGCATACAAGGGGTGCAATGCCTAAGTAAAGTGCAAGTATTCCAAGGAACTAATCAAGAGCATGTGTTAGATTGCCTCAACTGGTGCTCGTGATGTTGGTACCACTGTGAAAACAGTCATTGTATGGTTAGAGACTTTTCCCCTCATTTCTGTCCCATGCAGCCTGTTCAGCACCCCAGCTTTCACCTACTTGAAGAATGAGTGTCCTTATCCTGTGGAAGAGGCTGGCTAAAGACTTGCCTCATGCTTCCTCTCGAAACTGAGCCACCATGCAAAATACAAAGCAAGAGTTATGGGAAGGAAAATGATGATTCTGTACACTGGGACTAAGACTGTCCCCCGAAAGCTGACTGTATGTGTGAAAGAGTGAGGAAGAGTGTGTTTACCTAACCATCTACTCACAGTCTGTTTGTATCCTTGATCCCTTCACATCCCTTCCAGCTTGAGATACTCTATGACTCTTTGTTTTTCAGAGCATATAGAGTTGTGGGCTGTTATGCAAAGCCAGGATGCTATAGAAAGCTCTTTTAAGAAGCTTTAAGCATAAGGAGATGACCATAATCTCCCATGCTACTATGAAGTGTCCCTACTCCTGTAGCTATCAGCCAGGAGTAAGCCTTCCTGAGGGTTAGTTAAGTAGGATGTGACTCAAGTTCAGGAAGAAGGGTAGCCAGAGCTCTGAGCTGCGTGTGGTTAGGGTTTGTATAATTAGAAAGTACAGATGATTTGCTTTATTACTGTCATGAATCAGCCTTTCACATTAGCTTGATTAGCTTGAATAGGTCGGCATGGTCTGTTCAGAGCTAGGGACTGTTTTGTCTCTAATATGGCAGCATTTCTGACTAGTGCTCCATCCCATAAAGTTTTTTTGTTTTCTAAAAATATCTTCATTCATAAGAGAAAATGTTCATCTTGGTGTTAACAATGGCAGCACATCATGCTATTTATATAAATGACATTAGCTGTATATGCCAGCTTGAAGCACGTATTTTGATGCATGATTAACACAAAGGCTGATATTATGGAAAGTTGCTAAATCGGGAGTAAAATCAGAATTAATCTGGTTTGGTTTGGGTTTATCATTAAGTAAAGTATTATTCTCAATATAAGTGTCAAACCAAAGCAAAGGCAAAAATACAATAGAATTAGTTGCTACATCTTTCATTGTAGTGAGAGAGAATCTTTTATGCTTAGAAAAATACCTGTGTGCAAAAATCCAACACAGTCTTGTTTCTTTTTTTGATTTCTCATTATCTGCCCACTGCAGTCTAGGAGAGGGTGTTGAGATGGCATCAAGCTCCAGGAATACTTCATGTTTCAGCATTTCTTCATCAGAAT
This sequence comes from Melanocharis versteri, assembly GCA_013397845.1. Classification (NCBI taxonomy): domain Eukaryota; kingdom Metazoa; phylum Chordata; class Aves; order Passeriformes; family Melanocharitidae; genus Melanocharis; species Melanocharis versteri. The sequence goes on along the minus strand of VZTG01005027.1, from coordinate 1,242,528 downwards.
GATAGGGGGTTCAACCCTTTTAGGATCACCCTAAAAACTTACAGCAGTTATCTGATACTTTGAAAGTTTTATTGCATTAAAAAAGAGGGAACTGGGAGGAAAAATAACTGCATAATAAAACTTTGTGTGCCCTCCTTCTTCATCAGAAATAACACCTTCAAGCTCGATTTACAGGGGCAAAGGACAAAGAAAACAAATGACTAGCATTTCTTAACAAAGATTCCTTCCTTTTGGCCAGGGTAGTACTATCCAGAGAGCTTCTCAACATGCTTTGTGTGTTTTCCTCTCAAGTTTTCCCAAATATTTTCTCAGGACAAAAAGAAAAGCCCATTTCCAGTTGTCTTGCAGGCAGCTGTGCAGTGACAAAGAGAAGACATTTTAATCACGGTTATGTGCTTTCTGTGTTTTACCAATTACCATCATTCACCAAGGAACTGGCCAGTTCCATGTTTTATGTGAATTCTTTGGGAAAAGCAGGATTCGAACTTTGGTTTGCTCCTTAAATCCAGACCGGAAACAAAAAATGATACAGCTGCCTGTGGCCAGTTCCTGTGTTCTCCTGTAACTGGACTAACTTTGCAGAAGAAGAGAACTTGGTGGTTAGTGGAGGAAAACCTATAATTTTGAGAATGTAATGAGAATTACATGTAAAAGTGCCATCAGTGATGTTTACTGGTTTTAACTGTGTTTGCCTGGGGATTTACTTTATAAATAATTTAATTGAAAAAGTATTTTTATTCATACATACACTCAAAAAATTATATTATTATATTTTTGGTTTTATGTTATAGTGATACATATACATGTGCAGACTGTATGTGCGTGCTTTTGAAATAGTAATTTCTTCATTATTTTCACAGCAAACCCAAGGAACCAATGTTCAGTGCAGGTAGGAACTTTTAAAATTTTTAAGCAGATAGTAACTGTGATAACATATTTGGGTTCCCCCACTAGCCCCCTTTCTTCTGTCGATGCCTAGAAAGTGGTATTGGGAATCTAAACATGATACTTACAGGCTGCTGCTGGCATATTTAGTCATATTTAGTATTAAGGCTTTGGTAATTAAAGCAATGCCAAGTTCCAGCTATGATGCTGTAACGTTAATCATAAAACGGCGCCTTCTATAACTGTTAAAGATTGCCACATCTGTCCCAAAGCCTTGTAATGTAATTTGTCAAATTACAAATAAAAAGGTGGTTTGCTACTACAGTTTTGGTAATCTATCTTTAATTTGAAAAGCGCTTCCATTTTTTCCGATTTAGGTATTATCCCTGCTGAAAGATTTTGAAAGTGAAATAATAGGTGTTAATGAAAGCAGTGTTTGTCCTTGTCATTTGACAGTTAAAACTTTTGCAGAGCCTCAATAAAAATATGAAGCTGAGTAGTGTATATAACAGTTATTTTTGTTCTTAAAAGTCAATCACAACTAAAATAAAGATTTATTTTAACAAAATAGGGAAGGAAAAAAACCCTGTTGATTTATCAGATGTATTGTGTTATTTTTATGCATAGTTCTGTGGCAGTAATCATACATTAAGTTGAAAAAGTCGGAGATCTTTTGTTTACTGCATGGATTGATCAGCATCCAACAAAGCTCTTAAGCCATATTTCAAGGTTTAATGTAACTGATTTTGAAGTCAATAATACATGAAATTAAATAAGCACTTAAGTCTCTTGTGGCAATATAATCATAGTTCATGTCCCTTCCATAAAAACTGATGGTTTAGAAAAAGAAAACTTCTGATTTGCACAAAATATGCTTTCCTTGCCTAATTTTTCTCCTTCCCTTATACCACATAAGCGAAGTTGTTTGTAATATTTTTCTCTTCTGCCACTTTTCCCATAGATAAAGGTCAGTAATTAAACAGGTGTGACACTACATTGATGTCCTTCTCACCTAGACAAAATGCCTACTGAAATGAATGTTTTTTCTAAGAAAGTTGTTGGTATTTTACTTAAGTATATGGTTGCTTATTGGAGTTTAAGCCAGTGTTTTAATGGTAGAACCAAAGAGCCCCCTAACTGAAGAAGGCGGTTTAGAAGGTAATTACCCAGTGTATGGCTCAGTGTTTTGTCAAGCCCCAGGTTAGCCTGCAGCAGAATAAGACTGGACAGCCTGTAGAGCAGGTATTTAGAGAGTTTATTGTATTCAAACACATCTTTATCTAGCACTTCTGTCTCTGTCTCTGTAATCACAAGGGAAGCGCCGTGTGACACACTGCAAAGGTAGGCTTCACTTCCAAAACCTCATAGCTCTCGAAGCAAAATGGCTCTGGTGGGATGAAAGCTCAATGTATATAGAGCTGTTTTCTAACTTGTGCGCATTTTGCAATGTTAAAACCTTTCTAGTTCTTTTGAGTGAAACAAAAATTTTATACCATTTATTATATGATCTACTGAATTATAACCCTCAGGTGCACTTTAATCGTAGTAACGGGTTATAATTTATGTTCCTGTAGACTTATTCCTAACAATTTGAATTAGAAAAAAAAAATGTTGAGAGAGCTATATGGCAACACGTGGATGTTCACTGTGTTTGAAATGGCATTCTGCACTTTTGCTGAAATTCGTATAGAATTTGCCCCTTTGTTGGCTGTTTTGCTGTTAGCCTAACGTGATCATAGAAGCCTTTGTTTTTCCTTGCTTTTTCTTACTGAGTAGATTGTAGATTTTTCTGAATCTTAAATAAACAGACCTAGGCCTCCAACTAATTTCTCGTTGCTTTTTGCTCAGTGTCATAAAGCAGAGTTACATTTGGTAAACATACCATGTTGGTGTCTAAAGCTTTAATTTAAGTTGTAGTGTAAATATGCACATTTTTGATGCATGTTTATATCTGTGATCTAATCACAGATCTATTGCTTTTTAGAAATAGTTATATCCTAACAGTTTTTCCACTAATCAGCATCTTTCAGCTTTGCAATAAGTGTGAATTTCACAAAGCAAAAAAATGTTTGTTCTCAAGGCAAAGTCTATTAGAGAGTCTCTACCTCTGTGTATTCTTTGTACAAATTTATACCTGCAATCAGTGGTGGTCTCCTTTGCAGATCCCGCTGGCATTGATGTGCCTTCTTATTTCAGTTCATTAACTGTTAATCTATGCAACAACAATATCAAGTTTACAAAACTGCAGATGTAAAAGATACATTTGTCTGAAAGTTTCACTGTTGGTCTGTCTTTGTAGTTTGATGATTGTCTATCTTTACATCTATATCTTTACATTTAGAACTCTACTGTCTTATAAACTTAAGAAAAGTATGAAAAAGGGATGGAGATTGATTGTGTAGATAGTGTATTTGGGTTAGGAACAAAAACTCATAGAGATGGAATATTCCCAAAAGTTAGAAATAAACACACAACATGACTTCTATGCCTGACCTAATCAGCCTAAGTTCCTCTTTATAGTTAGGAGAGAGACATACATTCTGAAGGCATAATTTATATACTCGTTGTAACATACTTGGTATAGTTTACTGTATTGGTTAGTATATACTTTCCTAATCTTGTATGACTAGCTCAAATGCTCCCACTGTAGATGGCTAAATGCAAGTTTTATGAGTCCTGTAAGCTTCAGGTGAGAAAAGCAGCTCAGTGAATTAAACTTTGGTTCATTCACAGCCTTTGATAAGTACAGCCAGTAGTTGTCATTGCTGAAAATCTGTTGACTTCCAGTGCACTAGCATCAGCAGTGTTGGCACGTGTTTGAAGCTCATTAAATAGATGCTGCATGCGCATACAAATAGTGCTGTAATGCTTTGCTATTTAATGCTCTACTCTCTATTTTATTTTCCAATACAGATCTATTGGAGTAGATTTTAAAAACCAATTCCACTATTCCATCATTTTAATGGGCATCTTGAAGTTCCAACCTTCTGTCACCACTATTTCATCATTATTATCTCTTCTTTTTAGCATTAAGTTTTCTGTTGCTTTCATTTCATGTATGCATTCTGTAAATGAAGTTAGAGAGACCTAGCTGTAACTTTACTGTGACAGATCAGGTAGATCTCCTTCCCATATGACTTAGTCTAAAGGCAAAATACACATCTAGTTAGGTAATACAGCATAGCTATGATGTTTATTTGTTCAATCCATAATTCTTATTAATTTATTCAGGATTTGTAGCTTACGCTTATTTCCAATTAAAAGCCTTAGCTTTCAAATAAAAAAAATAGTGGTATATTTGTAATGATACTTAAAAATTCATAGCATAATTTTAACAGTCCTAAATTGTATAATTTTTTTTCATTTACATGATTTTTGTTACTTTTGCCCTTCCATTTCCTCTGTGCCACGATTATTCTGTCTAGTAACTCTTCAGATGTCACTGACTCCAAAACTGCTTGATTCGCATGCGAACAAGGCTGAACCCCTTGATCTGCCGATGGAGCAGCAAGAGCCAGCACGTTCTGAATCTGGACAAACTTCATCAGAAGTTCACAGGACACCCACTTTGGCCTTGCCACTTCCCAAAAGTCCTAGTCAGACCTTCATGGCATTTCCCAGATCTCCTAGTTTTTTAAGCCCCATGAAGTCCCCAAGTCAGTACTTCCAGATCTGTTATTAATCTCTGCTCCTCTCCCTCAAAAATATTTCTTACCAGTTCAACACATTACTTTAAGTATTTTCTTCTAGAAATGTTTACTTCTGTCAGCCAATTTTTTGTAGCTTCTCTCCTGTATGTCATTTTCCTTTCTTTTAATGTGCTGTCAATGTTGTCATTCCTTTTTCAATGTTTAGTAATTCTTAAAGCACATATCTTTTCTGCATGTACATCAGCATGATTCCTCTTACTAATTGTCTGTGTTCCTTATTTCGAATGTATCTCTAACACTGTGTCAAGTGTAAAGCATATCTTTACACTGGGATGCAAAGAATGCGACTGAGTGTTGGAAAATAATTTAGATGCTGATGCTCAACTGTAAACATTGATTAAAAAATAAAATTAATTTTAAGTGGCATTTCTGCGTTAATTGTAATCTTTGATGTATTCCCCTCCATTTTTAATATTTAAAAACTGTAATACTGTAACATTTAAAAAAAGTTTCAATTTCAGACCTTTCTGTTTTGTAGCTCTTCATGACATTGTTTAGTTCTAATTCTGCTACTCAGAATATTTAGAGGAAGAAGGGACTTTGTATGTTTTTAAAAAATTCTGCTGAGTGATTATGATTTAGGAAAAAAACCAAACCTGCTAAATGTCTAAGTTTGAGATTGCATGTCTTTCTGTAATTGTAATGCACCAAACTGTTATGTGGGAAGGGATGGAGGAGCACTGGAATTCTCCTCTGATGGCTTTTTTGTGTAACATTAAACATTTCTGACCTTTTGTAGAGGAAGGATACGTAAAAATGTTTCTTCGTGGACGTCCTGTTACCATGTACATGCCCAAAGAGCAAGTGGAATCTTACAATTTGGAAGCAAAAGTAGAACTACCAGCCAAGAGGCTTAAACTGGAATGGGTGTATCCTTTCTGTGCTGGAGGACTACTGGAAATCAATCATTCCTTAATGATTTGGGTTAAATAACTTTTCGAGCTAAAGTATAGCAGGATTAAGCTCATAGGGTTCATTTAATTGGTGAAGTGACATTCCATTGAAAATAGGTGTTAATTTCTTGAGGCTGCTGTTCTTCACCTTGTAAAGTACAGGGTGGCAGCTTAAGAAAGATTTTGCTTAAATGTTGCCTGAAGGTTAAGTCTGAAGCATGCTAATTAGCCAAAGATTAAACTAGGCATATCAGAAGAATGTAGTGAGCTGGGATTATTAATTATAGTATACATAAGACAAGCTCAGGGTTTTTTCTGGTTCTTAGCAGTAATTTATCATTTTAAACTGTTTTATAAAATGTACACCATCGTCCTTAAGAGGATGGTACATTCAACTTCAGCACTGGAATAAGCTCTGAGTTGAGTAGTGCTGTGCAACTGGTATGTGCTTAGCCATAAAATGTATAAAATATAATATATAAAATAATACTTGAATTTGTATCTTAAGGGGGCTTAAGCACCATAAATAGTGAACAACCAGATTTTTCCACTAATGTCTATGAGTGGACATAATTGCAGAAATCTAACTTGAAAGAAATCAGTGTTTCATTACATACAAAAGTTTTCCTATTTCACTTTTAAGTATTATGATAAAATATATTCTTTATTTTAAAAAATGGCATTTCACTTTTGTATAATCTTATTATATATAATAGATGATTCAAGATAAAATATAAACACAACAAGATCTGAGTCTATTTGTAATATCCATTATCTTTAGAGAGATGACGTCTTCATAAGGCTTTTTCTTTTAAGAAAAATCTCATTTTTGGTCACAGTGAAAATAGGAAATTACTTTGTCTTCATAAAAAAAAGATAGACTGCATATAGTCTTTTTCAAAGTTGTATAAATAGAACTGCATGTGGTTTCAGAATGTTCAGAGAGTTTCCAAAAGTCCCTTTGTATTCACAAGAGATTAATGACAGATTTAGTAACCATTCTTATTATTCCTATTGCAGCTGAGCCTGTAGGTTCTATCCCTTTCTGCTGGAACTGCATAGATAATGCATGCACGAATAAGTGAAGATGTGTTAAAAAGACAAAAAATCCATAAAATTAATAAAACAGGTGAGATTAGAGTGATAAATGCTGCTTGCAGCATTTTACCATCTAATTGTTGTACAGGTCCTCACCATCTATCACAACAGAATTGGATGATGTCTTTTGCAGTTGTAAGGAGCTCCTCGCTCAGGGGGCCTAAGGGTGATAAGGAGAAAGTGTTAGAAAACCTGCTGAAACAACAGAACACCCAACCGTGAAACAAAGCAGAATGTCACTAGCAGCATGTAGGTGGAACTTGACATCAATATTTCAGACTATTATAAGAAATTATAATTAGGGTAGGTCATGATTTCAGTCTCATTAGTTTCTCACTTAAGCTTATTTAAATGAGTGAATATTTGCCAAATGGAGTATGATTTTTAGCTTGAATATTCATATGTCCTTCCAGGTATATGTCTGTATACCCAGCAGAATCCTATCTACTAAGGTTGTCTATGAATAGAAGAGGTGGGAATTAATAAAATTACCTAACTAACCCTAAATGGTTATTGAGGAGGAGGTAGTTTTTTACAAAAATACTGTGCTAGCTTCTTCAGTTTCTAATTTATTTTCAGTTAAATCCAATCATGATATCCATACTTAATATTTATAGCAATGACTAGGTATATGGAAGGTTTAAAAAAATAATTAAAAAATAATTTTAAAAAATGAGGGAGAAGGTAATGCCCACTTTACAGACTAACAAGGAGAAGAAAAGCTGTGAGCAGGAGCATAAGATCACTTAAGAAGAAAGACAAAGATAGCAGAAAACCAAGCAATTTTGTAGGCATTCATTCCAGTTGAGTTGGAGAAGCTGCACTGTTTGATTGGAGGGTAACAGAACTGGAATAGGAAAAAACATCTTTGTAGCAGACAAATGAGTCTAGCTGTGGGAGTACAGCTGGAAATGCTCTATAATGTAAGAATGGAGACAGGAAAACAAATATTGGAGGTGGCGTGGACAGATGGAAAGGAAAGCAGACTATGATGAGAAACAGAAGGAAGAAAATCTAATGTGTACAGATTTCAGGGCATACCAGAACCATAAAGGGCTATTACAGTCACGTTAGCAGCTGTCTGGGTAAGCTGACAAAGGTTCACACCTTTGAGATATTATCATATATATTAAGACATGAAGAAACAAAAATGCTGAGTGATGAAGCGTGAGGGGGGCTGGAGCAGAGGTGGAAAATCCAAGTGAGAAATCAGCACTGGGGACATCAGGGCGGGAGCAGTGGCCTGCCCAGATCCATTTGAGAGCAACTCACTTGGCAAGCAGGGGGTTTGAAACAAAAACTGCAGGCCAAATGAAAAGAAAAGGTCAAGGTAACATTCCCTGAAATGCCAGCTCACCAAATCCAAGTTGAAGCCACCAAATCCGAGTGTGGGAAACAGTGAGGAGAAGGAGGGATCAACCGCAGGAGTTTGTGTCTGAGAAAAAAGGCTGATAGAAAGAAATTGAGTGTTTGACAACAGCAGTCATGTGAAGGGTTGAATGCAGCATTGTTCCCCACAGGAAGAATAGTAAAGAAAGGAGATTTTCCCTAAAGAATGTAATCTTTCCCATTTAATGGCTATTTTTGTGCACTGAGATTTGTTCCTTATGAATGTCTGTTTAATGTTCTTCACTTCTTTAGAAGTTCAATTCCTTACACTAACTTAAGCTGCTGGTTCGCTATAAATTTGGTTATATGTTGTTGAACTAGGGAAATATTATGTTGGCTTCAATTTTTAATGGTATCTGGTCTTAGAGAGAAAAATAAATTTAAACAAATAAAGCATTGTCCAGCAATCTAGAGCAGTAACACCAACTGTCCCAGACAGATTCAAACTGATAGTAAATTCTTTGAAATGAAAGATATTTATTGTTTCAGTGTCATCACATTTTAATATCTCAAAGTTGAAGAAACTTTGGCTGCGATGTTTCAGTTTATGAGACTAAAAGCTCTATTTCTGAATTCGCACTTTAATGATTGGGTATGCAGCACTAGTTCTATTGCATTTATAAGAAAAAATCAGCAAGATGTTTCTTCTAAAATGGGTATTTATGTAGGATAGCTATTGACCTTATTACTTCAATGACGTTAACATGACTATTTTAGTTTGAGTGGCTTATCATTGACCATACTGAATAGTGCACAAGTATCTTGTTTGGATCATGTAATTGGGGTTTCATTATCTGTCCATATATTTTTCACAGCCAGTTTCTCCATATTGACTGCATTAGAATGCACTTCTGTTTTGCCAAGATTCTGCTAATGCTGTTCTTTTTGTTCCCATAAAAAAAAGAAAGCCAAAATACTTGTAATCCCTGATGACTCTTCAGAAGAATAAAACTACAAAATTTGGCTGAATTAACATCCCATTTAATGAGATTATTATTCCAGTCATTTCATTGAATTAATTTTAGATTCGTGTTGATATGACTAGTATCAGAATCTGGGCCACTGCCTTTTAAATACTACAAAAATAAATTGGAATGGATGATGTAAGCCTTTTATGGTTTTTATCCATCTGGCTGGTCATGTCCACATTAATGAAATCAATCAACCTGCACACAGGATAATGCAATCAGTCCTCATGTAATGCAGGGAGATGTGCTGAATGACTTATTAGTGTTTCTATCAAGTCTAATTTTTTATTTTAATTAGTCAAGCAGTGTAAATAGTAAATACACCTGGGACAAAATTAGTATTGCCTTAGTCTGGTATTTAGCAAATTCTAGAGGATGCTAAAGGAATAGTACATCTGCAAATTCCCGTTTTGTTTGCTATGGATTTTTTGTAGGATATGTAGGTTTTAAAATCTGCAAAGTGCTTCAGCTCTCACCTGTAGTAAGGGAAAGAGTTCTGAAGGCTGTCAAGTGATAAAGCTGTGCTCAAGCCAAGAGATGCAGACTACAAGGACAGAGAATCCATCTTTTTTTTTTTTTCCTTGTTTTTAACATTCTTCATTGGTAGATAATGTTATTGCAGCTTGACCAACACTCTAGCTATGGATATAGGGGTCGGGACTGTCGCAGCAATCTCTATCTCCTGCCAACGGGCGAGACCGTGTATTTCATCGCGTCTGTAGTTGTGTTATTCAATGTCGAAGAGCAACTTCAGAGACATTACACTGGCCATAATGATGATGTGAAGTGGTAAGGCATCTAATAACCATTCTTTTTTTCTTCATAAAACAGTATTTGAGATAGATCCACTCATTTTCATCACTCTTCTTTTAGGATGATTGAACGTTATCCTCTTCTTCAGAATCTTCTCTTTCCCCTTTTTAAGTAGGGTTGAATTATTGAATTATTGCCCTTCACCAGGGCCTGGGTGCAGAGTTAGGTTCAACCTAACCAGCAAAATATTTGTAATCTCACCTGTGGTCTTCCTGGTAGTCTTCAGGCATGCTGACCACATGGCAGATAGACCTGGTTTGTCTGCTGCTGTGCACACCTGCCAGATTGGGCTTCAAAGCGATTTAACTGTGTTGAAGCTCAGAGAACACTAGATACCAGCAAATATCAGAATCATTAAACTGAAACCTAAATAAACATATGGTTTATCTTGATGGTATCAGTCTGCTTGTGCAGTGTAGCTGAGAAAAGAGCACCTGGATTATCAGATGGGCCCTAATGTATGAAATTAGTTTGACATCCCTTCTTTAGATTAGGCATTATGAAACACCCGTTGTCCCTGAAAGCCAAAAATAGGCCTGATAACCAAATCTACTTGAATTGTAAGCATGTTTCATGAATTGAATTATTTGTATAATCTGGTTGTTTTACAAGGAGATTTTTACCTTGGACCTGTTCCATCTCATTTCCTTCTTTCAAAATTTCTGTCTCCAGATATTTCAAAGCTTTCAGGTTTATTGGAAAGAGGATACCTGTCTGGTTTGTAAAGCTAAATGAATTATTGCCGTAGTTCATTTTGTAGGATACTTGGCCTCTAGAAGTGCATGCGAAGCAGATGCAGTGAAAAAAGAATTCAGAGGATTTTAGGACAAAAACAGACTGTACTCCAGGCTTTAGTATAAATTTTAGATTGCTTTTCTTAGTGGCATCAGTTAACATTGGTCACAGTTTTTAAAACCTCAGTGTTAATTTTAGAATCAAAATTCCTCATTTCTACATTCTTTCTTACTAAAGGACTTCTTTTACTTTTTGAAAGGCATTAGAGGAAGTTGGTATCTCCCTATAAAATTCACTGAATATCTGGTCATACAGTCTGAAGAACATTGTTAGAGTGGATACATCTGTTTGCTCTGGGGGACTGTCACTAGACAGCTCTGATGGGACTGACCAGATCTCTGCAGCCTCCCATTAGAGATACTGAAGTTTGATAACTTGCTCAAACCGAAACCTCCTTGTACACTGCACTCCTTTAAACCTGAGTGAGGTGAATCCCACACGAGTGAGACTGGGGCTTGTTTGATACATGCGTTGAGGTATTAGGACAAGTAAATTACTGCCTTCATAATGGAAGAAGAGTTTTTTGCATACAAGAGCATGACAATTGTTTTATCAGTTCTGTTTTTACGTTGTTAAGAAGTTTACATGTAAACTGTGTGCTTTATATGACTAAAATAGGGCTATTTATTAGAAGCTCAAGGAATAGCTTGTTGAAATAGTCAGTAGCTTTAAGTTTGGCATCTTTTCTTTTTTAGCCTGGCTGTTCATCCTGATAGGATCACTATAGCAACAGGTCAAGTTGCAGGGACATCCAAGGATGGGAAAGTAAGTGGCTGCTTTACAGATGTGTAGTTGTTTATATTTCGTAAGGATATGTTATTAAGAAGATCCATGCTATATTCTTTTCCTGTTGTAATTGGTCTTACATTTTTAGACTGAACGGAAGCAAAACTTAATTTGAGAGTTCCTATTGCACGCTATCACAGTTACCCAGTTCCATTATCAAGACTGGGCAATGGTTTCTGGTTGCATGACTTAGACAGACTGGAGGTAAATTTGGAACTGGTCTCTGAGAGGTGTGGAGGGATAAGGCTGCAAAGGAGACCTGAGAGGGCAGATGGATGTGGAAAAAAGAGGACATTAAATTGTAGAGTATACAGCTTCATTTTTGATCACAGCTACCAAAACCAAACTACAAAGAATAGGTTTGGGTTGTTTGCTGAAAAAAAATTAACTTTTACTCTTACCATCATCTAGGCAAGAATATTTTTCTCTCTATTGCCACCTGTATTATTGTAAGCTTAGCTGTAATCTAGGACTTTATTTGGACAGAGTAAGATAACATTGCTCCAAAGAGCTAACAAAAGGGAAAAAGAATGGGAACAAGCAGAGGCTGTAAAATCCACGAGGAAAAAGTTACTCAGCAGAGTTTGCAGCTGTTGTCACAATCAAACTATTGCAAACTTTTTGGTAGATGACAAAGACGAATTTTGGGATAAAAGCTGGATTATCAGTATGCTGACTACTTTGAGTGTCATGATTTAACCCCAGTCAGAAATTAAGTACCACACAGCCACTCATCCACCTCCCCCACCCCTCAGTGGAATGAGGAGAAGGATTGGAAAAAGGATAAACCCTGTGGTTTGAAATAAGAACAGTTGTAGTTATTGTTCATATTGTTAAATTTTAATTAAATAATAATAACAACAATAAAGACAACAAAAAGAGAGAAATAAGACCCAAGAAAGAAAAGTGATGTACAATACAATGGCTCATCACCCACTGATGGATGGCCAGCTCATCCCTCAGCAGCAATTGGCCTCTCCTGGCCAACTCCCCAGTTTGTGTACTGGGCATTGATATTCTGTGGTATGGAATATCCCTTCAGCCAGGTCGGATCAGCTGTCTGGACCATGCTCCCTCCTGGCTTCACGTGCTGCTCCTCACTGTCAGAGCATGGCAAACTAAAAAGTCCTTGACTTAGGGTAAGCACTGCTCAGCAACAGCCAAAACATCAGTGTTATCCACATTATTCTTGTCCAAAACACAGCACTGCACCAGCTACTTGAAAGAAAATTAACTCTCTCCCAGTCAAAACGAGGATAGTGAAAAAAAAAAGGAAATCCCAATTATGCAATATAAGTTTTATATAAAGATAACTTAGCTGAGTAACGTAAACTATTAATTTTTATTATGTGTTGGAGCTTTTTTTACTTACCATTGTATTTATGGAATAAAACCTAGAAGTTTGATGTCTTTGCTTGAGAGGACTGTGGTATACAGGTACATAAAAGCCACTTTGTAACTGAGGTACTGTTGTGCCCTTCGGTTTTTTTAACATGTATTTATTGATGTTAAAGGACAATTTCCCTGCTTGTGAGCGAGAGAGGCTCCACCAGCTTCCCGGCGCTGCCCCCTGGTGGCTGCGGGCGGCATCGCGGGGCTCCCGGAGCCGGAGGCGGACAGAGCGGAGGGATGGAGGGAGGGCTGGAAGGAGGGGGGCCCACGGGGCTTTCGCAGGGAGTTTATCTGGGTCCAGGATGTACATCTGGAATTTTATTTACGACAAGCAGTTTCGTTCTGATTACGGTTGTAAAGAAGAGTTTGAACATAAAGTTATTTTCCCTGGCCATTTTTATGATGTTGAAATGAATTGCATTTTAGAAACTCCTGAGCTTCTTTCCACACTTTTACCTTTTACGTTTACCAGAGTTATCTCAGTTGGTACAGTTTAAACTGGGCCTACCAATAAATCCCATGTCACAAAGTTATCAACAATTTTCACTTCTTGACGAGTATCTCAGTGGCCATGAACTTCATTTAACAAACTGAGATCAGTGAGACCTGAAATGCTGTACACTCTGCATAGTCAGTCCCAGGTATTGGTCCTAGGCACAATAGGGCCCATATGTAGTGTATCTGTGCTTACATGGCTGACTCTAGACAAGTTCTGATAATTTTCATACCTTCAATTGTGATAATTTTTTTTTCAGATGCATTCTCATTTTTTCAAATCCTGATGGGTTTTTGCCATCATTGTTTGAGCTGATGTTTTCTGTGTCTGTTTTATAGCAATTGCCACCACACGTGCGTGTCTGGGATTCTGTAACTCTGAATACACTGCATGTCATCGGAATGGGGTTTTTTGACCGAGCCGTCACTTGCATTGCTTTTTCTAAATCTGTAAGTAAAGTCAATGAATAGTCACATTAAGACTGTTTGCTGGAAAAATCTTCGAAATCTTTCAAATTTAGGTGACCAAAACAAACTTCCAAGCTGTCTCTTCTCTCAGGTTCCTCTTTAGAGGAGGAAAGCTGGCAGCCCGGTTGTTTCCAATAGTTTAGGTTGCTATTAAAGTTAACAATATCTCAGCAGTCTCAGAGATTTACCATATGCTTGAAATAAACTGCAATTAATTTCTTCAGCAGTTGCAGAAATGCTTGTGTACTTGAAATTTCAGCATCCCTACTTTTCTTGAATCATCCTATTCTGTTTCTCCCTACATAAGAAATAAAGTCTCTGCACCTTTTAACCCACCCTCTCACTGTGTCTAAAATGACTGATGAAAGACTTTTAAAAAATTGAGGCTCCCTTAGGAGAATCAAAATCTTTTGCTTAAAAGCAGCAAAGGCATATGGATAAAGGATTGTAAAAAAAGTAAAATCCTGTTGTTTGCCTCTTGGCACCATTCTTTGAACTCTAATCTGTCAGAGGGATAAAGGAAATATTTATATGCTGATATAGGCAGCATTTGAGTCCCAAATAAAAACTTGAGTCTATGACCTGACACGTGCAAGCCTCAAAGCCCCCCAAGTACAACAGGATCTGTAAGCAGTGTATGTGGTGGTGTCTGGTTGTCTTGACAGCATTTTTAAATAGGAGAGGACTACCTGGTGTGTTCCCTAGGCAAAATTTACTTCGGGGAAAATTGCTACAAACACTTGAAATCCATTGATGACTATGTTTATAGAAAGTAGAAAAGAGAGGGGTGTATTGGGAGAACTAGTTAAGAATACAAAGGTGAAAGCTACCACAGTTTGACATCACCTTTGAAGGATAAATAAAAAGGAGTAGCAAGCAAATGCTCTGTAAATACCCCTCTGGAGGGAAATAGGTGCATAATAGCAGAGGAGCACTGTTGGCATTTGCCAGAAGAAAGCAAGCATTTAATATGTTTGCTTTGTGATTTCAGTCACAGCTTGGCCTGTTCTGAGCATCACTTCCCATTCTGTAGCAGTACTTCTCTCACTTTAGACAGCCCTCTCTTCAGGTTTCTTAGTCCTGTCTCTGCCCCACCTCATGGGTTGCCCTTGGCACAGTTGTTTTTGTAGTTGTGTCTGACATGGGTATTGTGGGCCTGAATCATCAGGGTAACAACCAAGCAACCTCATATATAAAAAGACACACCAGAAAAATGGGTACCAACAGGAGAAGGTCTAGGAAATACGATGCATGGAGAAAGAATGAAGGAATTAGGGTAATTAAGATTAGAAGGAGTGATACATGTCGTAACTATAAAAAAGACACCTGTCAGAAATCAGTTGTTTTCTAATTCCTTGCTATGTTCCCTGATTTGATCCATTATGCCAATATGAAGAATAAAATTGTTTCCTGTGTTAACAGACATCTGAGAAGAAATAATTGGTTTAAATTGCAAAGAAAGAAATCCAGTGTAATTATCAGGAAAAGCTTTCTTGATAAAATAGATAATGATGTGTAGTTTGCCTTTGGAATTTCCACTACTGAATATTTGTAAAGAGACACGACCGCATTCCTGACATTTGTCTGCAGTTCGCAAGAGTTCTTCTTCTAGGTCCCCTTTTAGCCTTGTTTTTCAGTGACCCCATAAAATATTATGTTTTATGGTGATCTAACTAACAGTATAACAGTTAAAGTGTAAATATGTGTAAATATCTCCACTTACACATAACTATTTCATAATTTTGAATGTGTATTTATATGTTCCTCATGTTTGGGTGATGCACTGATGTTTCCCATGTTTTGCCTCAGAATGGAGGAAGTAGCCTATGCTCTGTGGATGACTCCAACGACCATGTGCTTTCAGTGTGGGACTGGCAGAAAGAAGAAAAGCTGGCAGATGTCAAGGTGTTGCAATAAGATATTTTGTACTACTTGCTTGTATGTAGATCTGGTTTCCTGTAATAAAATGTCTTTCTGTATTTAACTTTTTGTGCCTTTTTAACACTTTCACTGTATAAAAGGCAAGGAACATGAAGAAAGTGAATACTTACTCTCTGTTGAGATTATCCCAGTAGTTTTGGATTTTTTAAAATTTTGCTATTGTTGTCATTCTAGAATTGATTAGAAAATTCTAGGCAGCCATGATAGGAGCATGTGCAAGAAAAACATCCTAAACTAATTTTTTGTGTAGAAATTCTCATTATCTGACATGATTTTGAAGGATACATTTTGAAACTAACTTATAAAGACATAAAATCTTTTGACTACAAAGTATTCCAGACTATGTTAGTAGATTAATAGATCAGAATTTTTCTTATATCAGAACTATCAGTTTACCTAACTAGAGAACCATGTAATATTGTTTTCTTTCCTCTGCATTTTAGATTTTGATACAATGTTTTTCTTTTTCCTTCCAAGTGCTCTAATGAGGCTGTATTTGCTGCAGATTTTCACCCTACTGATACAAATATTATAGTTACATGTGGAAAATCACACCTTTATTTTTGGACACTAGAAGGGAATTCCCTTATTAAAAAGCAAGGATTATTTGAGGTAAAATAAAATATTTCTCTTATTTTATGTTTATAGTAATGATACCGTCATACAGAAGTAAGGTTTAATAAGGTTTGAGTAAATCAAAATAAGTGATCATTATTAAACTTGAAATGTTGCAGAAGCTCAGGTGGCATTCATGGTATGGCATAGAGAACTTTTCCATGTGTATATTTCCACACTGAAATTTTGAAATGCAATTACCATATTGTTCTTTGTATTCTTTTTCCTGTATTCTTTTTGCTACATACCCTCACCCTCCCACCACAACCTGTGCAAAATAAAATTACCTTAAAACTCTCTATGATTACCTCAGGTTAAAAAAAAAAAACAGAGAGTGTGATGGAGGAGATTTTTATTTTGTCAGAGGAAAGACCCCATAAAAATACATCTGTGTGAATTTTCTTCCCTTTTCCTCTGTACTGCTCAGACACATGCACATATGTCATTCAAATACAGATTGAGCTGGCCACTATTTGGTAAATATCATTTTCATTTCAAGATTTTGATTTGGTTTTTTCTTGAATATAGACTAGGCTGTACAGCAGTTGCATGCACAACTGAGGGATGTTTGCAATGACTGCAGATAACTCCAGTGACTCCTAGTTAACTGCTTGTGGAGTCATGGCTCCCAAGGATAGTCAGAACAACTATTTGCAGTGTCAGTTAATATACTTTGTGTGAGATCAAGAGGAGATGCTGAGAGAATGCATTTACATTTTGTTACGTTTTATGTGTCATACATTTTAAATGGATTTTTCTCTCTGTTCTGGCTCTGTTGGTTTTGATTATTGTTGGAACTGGAAAGGAGTGGTGGCCCTGGTTGAGAACAGCTCTTAGTTTAGGGGAGAAAGATGTCATGCACACACGTTGTCAACAAGGAATGAATAATGTCCTTAGAAGCTACCAGTGATGTTTTTGTTCCCTTACACATTTGATTGTTTTGTGCAGTCAGTGTCTTAAATGCAGGGGTTTCATTACTGAACCTTGGGCTTCTTTCAAGAGATGATTCCTTAATTCTTACACTATAGCCAAACACTCTAGTGATATTTTTTTTTTCTCCTAGACACTTAGGAGTTAAAAATTATAATAATAAAGCTTGTTTGAAACTTTGGCCATTTCTAAATACTCAAAATCTTTGGCATTCTGCAGTAGTTGGGGGATTTGGTTTATCTCAGAGCATTCCTGGTCATGTGTTACATGTTGGCAGGCCTTCTCACTCTGTCCCTAGCTTGCAATTAAAGGGTGCAGGATTGGGCACAAGCCTCAGCTGATGCATCTTCTGCCCTTGCACAGATTATTCTGTTTAGACTGTAGGAATCTGTTTAACTCTTGTAGATATTTAAGTAATAATAGAGCTGTATAAGACTAAACTAAATTACCTAAATGCATAAGGTTAAAATCCATGGGTTGTGTGTTGCTGTGAGTGTATGTTTTTCATAACCATGCAGAAACAAGAGAAGCCAAAGTTTGTCCTGTGTGTGACCTTTTCTGAAAATGGTGATACTATTACAGGAGACTCAAGTGGAAACATTTTGGTTTGGGGGAAAGGTAAGATAAAATTTCACTATTAACTTCAATCTTAATATTAAAGACTGTGGGTGTAGACTTGAGTGTAGAGCTTCATTTTAAGAAGAATAAATTTTGTTTTATCTTGAGCTCTTTCCCAAGACCAATCCAGCAGATTGTGCCTGGATTCTTTTCTACAAGAAGCTAAAGAATATCTGTACCTAACTGCTAGAGCACAAAATTCTATCGAATGTGTTCCCTATGGTCAAATACTGAATCACAGAGCTATGCCAGCATGTGAGGCTTTTACTGATGTAAGAGATGCCAAAAAAAGTTCTTTCTCTAATCATTGGGATAGGAAGAAGCATTGTTAATGTAATTGATGATCTCCAGTCTCTTATACTGTCCCTCTCTACTATTTGCAGAAATTATGCCTATTGACACACGCTTTTAAAAAGACAACAAATAGCAGTATTTGTTTTCCTAGGAAGTCAAGCTAAAATGTATTCAGATCTAATTGAATTCCTCAGCTTTATTTCAGAAGAACAGATGGATAGGAAGAACTTCTTGAAAAGCATTTTCTAGTAAGAAGAGACCCTTTTCTAGGCAGCAGAAGGCTATGCCTGCCAGAGGGCAAACAGCAGCAACATCCTAAACGTTTACTTAGTGCCTGAGATGCCATGCATAGGAATAAGGAGAATCCCTTAAAGGAGGTCTTATTAGTAAAGGAAAAAGGGATATGGATGACAGCTTTTTCTTATTCGCTCAATGCTTTCTCCCAAGATACAACTCAAAGGGATAAGACCCTGAAAACAATACAGTGAATCAGTTACACAGTCAAGCCTTACTGAGCTGTTTTTGTAGATTTCTTTTCAACCAAGGACTGTCAGCTAATTACTTCCTTGGCTACACTGCTGTTGAAGACAGGGGTGGATGTGGTGTTTGTAACTTGGCTTCTCATTTATTTACCTTTCCTTTTTCCTTTGGTAATTTCAAGCAAGACGCTTGAACACTTTTCCTTCTAAGCTGACTTTAGAAATTGCATAGTCCCATGTCCCTGTTCTCCATTGTTATTTTAGACTGCCAAGAGACAAGGGAGACAGGGGCAGTGCACTGCTCAGGGGCCAGTTTGCCATCATGCTGGTAGACTAATTTCTGCCTTGACTGCAAGCAGCCTCTTCTGCCCTTTCTCCCAGAAATAAAAGAGAATTCTCAGCATGCTCTAGATCTCAACTTCTGCCAGCTCTTTAGGGTTGGACAAAAATGTTTTTCTTGTTTTTCTATCTCAGTACAGTGTACTTTCTATGTCTTCACTACTTTTGACTCAGAGCTCTATGTGCAAGAGAGGGCTGCTTCCACCAGGTCAGAGTACCCTTAGCAAAAACTTCTCGTACAGACGTCAGTTGTACCTGACACATTATATCCATAGACGTGGATGAAGGAAAAGACAATTGTTTTTTCCTAACTTGCATCAGCCCCTCGCTTGTGCTAAACATCAAGTTAGCCAAGCTTTGATGCAAGGTGCACATTTCAGTAATAGAATCACTAGTAATCATTTATTTGTACTTCATAATAGTAATGATTCACCAAATTAGAGATACTTAATTTTATGTAGTTGGTGTTGATGGTGTTGAGTCTAAGAAGCTACTTGAACAAGCCAAGTTCATCAGCAAAAAAGTACAGGCTCCTCTGGAGAGTGATCAGCACATTCTGCCAGTTGTACAAGGACCTCTAGCTTAGTCAGATTTTGGTACAAGTTCAGGATCTGGAGGCTGTGGAATATCTTTGGAGGATAAAAGTGACTGGGTTATGGTTTCTTTGCTGATAAGGTGTGTAGTGCTACTGCAGGTCAAATGCGATGTCAAATTATTTTGCTTAAACCCCCATGAAAGGTTTAAATGAATCTATTTTACTTTGTCCTTGACCTAGACTAAGTATGTGTACTTTTCATTTTTGAGATGGGGGGAATATATCGTAAGATGTACTAATTCAGCCTCTTCTATGGATATCTGTGTTTTGGTCCAGCACTCCATGCCCACTGTTATCATTATTTAAATGCAATCCTTGAAAGATAGTAGAGAAATGGAGAAAAAATGGGGGAAAAGGAGCTATTAAGCTGAGTAGTTCAGTAGTAATGTCTTTTTTTCTTCTATTCAGGTACCAACAGAATAAGCCACGCAGTTCAAGGAGCACACGAGGGTGGAATATTTGCACTGTGTATGCTGCGAGATGGCACATTGGTATCAGGAGGAGGAAAAGACCGAAAGCTGATATCTTGGAATGGAAATTACCAAAAAATTCACAAAACTGAGGTGATACCGCCTATCTTGAAATTACTCTGCTACTTAAAATGAAATACTATTGTCCTCTGAGCAGCTTTTTTAATCAATTTTTTTTCTTATGGATGTGTATTCTATGGGAAAGCAAATCAATGGTAAAATACAGTATTTTCATATGCTGAGTTGGAAGGGACCCATCAGGATCATCTAATCCAACTCCTGGCCCGGCATAGGACACCTCAAGCCTTGAGTCCTCAGGTCATTCCTGTGATTGCCTATTCATTAACATAATATTTCCTTTCTAAGTTCTATGGTAACTGGAAAACAAGTTTTGTGTTCTTCTCTTTCCATATTATTTGTTCCTTTCTTTGCATTTAATAATGTGATGTAATGTTTAACTTCAGAATACTGAAATGGTTTTGTACTTTCCTCTTTCCTAAAATGATGTGAAGATTTCTTGAGTGTTTTAATACTTAAAGTTTTTCATTAATTCCTTGGTTAATGTTGTTGTTTTTTAAATATAATTTAAACAAAATTTGAAAATTACTCCAGTTGCTATGTAGGAACTTAAAAGATTAAAAGCGGAATTTGTTTGGACAGAACTACTGACTGTTTACATACTCAATGTAAGAGAAGAATCAGCATAAAACTCTAAGGAAGGGCCTCAACTACATAATATTAAATAATAATATTAAATGTTGCAAATATATATGCAACTGGAATGGCATGTCTGTTTTTGTAATTCAGTTTTTAACACAGCACAAGGGACATGCTTGTTGTGCTGTTTCTAACTGTGATGTCCTTCTTTTTCTGTTATTTGCTCATACTCTGGTATTGCTTGTTATTTTACATCTTCCCTTGGACTTTATTTTGGAGATTTGCACTGGCTCTTTCAGAACTTAGGCTGCAATTAAAGAAACAGTCATTGCAAGAAAATGCTCTGAGTAGAAATCTTTAGTCTGATATCACAACTGCAAATAAGTACTATTGAATTAACACAGCATGAAGGAAGAACCTTTTGTGTTTCTTGAAATACTTGGTTTATCTGAGTATTCTGTAGATAAGGATATCCTGTCTTGCAGTGTTATAAAAGTTACTGAGCTGATGCAAATTATTACAAAGTTTTGTAAGACAGGCACATGTATTCATTTGTTTCATTGCTTTGCTGTGCAATATTTATTAAAACACATTTACTAGGCCACATGTCTTTAAAAAAGGAAATACCTGACAAATTGTCTGACTTAACTATCCTTTTGTCTGTTATGACCACAGATTCCAGAGCAGTTTGGTCCAATAAGGACAGTAGCAGAGGGGAAAGGGGACGTTGTATTAATAGGAACTACCAGAAACTTTGTCCTTCAGGGCACGCTGTCAGGAAATTTTTTCCCAATTACCCAGGTAAGCTGGGTTTCCTTACAAGAACCCTTCTAGATGTGTAAGAGCAGAAAAGATACTGCTTAAAGTTAAGTTTCATAACTATGCATCTGTTTGATTTATTATTACAGTACTTTTGGCAATAAGAATCATTATAAATATGTATCTATCTAGAGCTAACATATTTTTGGAATGTTTTAATACACAGTTTGGTCATTTTAATACAGTTTAAACATGTTTAGTTTTGATGGCCTGTCCTTCTTGTCAAAAAACATCTCTGCTTGTGTAGGGTCACACCGATGAGCTTTGGGGACTTGCAGTCCATTCCTCTAAGCCCCAGTTCTTCACATGTGGACATGACAAACACATCACACTCTGGGATGCAACCACTCACCATCCTATCTGGAACAAGATTATAGAGGTATGTATTTATTAAATACAGCTCTCCTGTTATAGAAATTCTCTAGTCGTTTTGGGTTTTCTTAAGATTATTGATTAAAAGTATCTTAAAATATTAAATTAAAGGAAAAAATAATTTCATGTTAACCTATTTTTGTCATGGAGATCAATGTAAAAGCTTTTTAATGTAGCTATTCTGAGTACAAGTTAGATTAAATACACTGTTTGAACCTCTGGTTTATTCAATGGAATATCTTAGAGTTTGCTGTGAAATTATACTTAAAAATAATAATTTTTTTTTCTGAACTCTGTAATGTTTTAGACTCTGTGTATAGAAATCATGGATCTCAACAATTCTCTGAAATTTTTTTTAGAGTTAGTAATTCTTTTAAATTAGTAACTTGCTTATAATTAATGAGAATATACTTTCCACCTAGCCTCTAGGGTTGGTAATTACCAATTACTAAAATTGTCAACAGGTTTACTAAGACAGCTACAATGTGATACTGTTTTAAAATACAAAAAATTAAGGACACAAGCATTTCCATGAGATAGATCACTGAACTGGGTTTTTTGCTTACATTTTAAAATTATGTTTTAATGGTATCAGAAAAAAAAAAGCACTATTTATATTGGTATTTTCTGCTATGACCTGAAGAGTTCTGGACCTCATTCTTTGTTACTGGACAAGTGTTAGAAAGAAAATGCTTACCTTGTTTTTAGGCATATGTTTAAATTGCAAGAAAAACACTAGAATTTTACAAAATAAAATGTTTTAAAATTGCATATCCAAATAAGAAACCCAGTTTATGCCCTTAATCTCCCACTGAGCTGCAGCTTGGCAGGTGTTGGAGAAAGGTGTTGGTGTGTGTAGGAGTTAGGCTTTACCCCTCCTGCAAAGTGCCACATACCTTTGTTGAATAAGAGACTTGCTTGTCCTTCAGAATGTAGGTAAACTGCAGCTTAGGTGCTTAATTCTGAGGTCAGCTCTAGTTTAAGAAGTTATTTTTATCTATTACTTCTTTGTGATTTGTTGAGAAGCTGCCATTACCAATGTTATTGTTATGAAATCACTTGCCTAGTTATTTTTAGATAGTAAAGAAAAGAAAACAGTGGCCTTGTATAGAGGGAAAAGAAGTTAATTGGATAATATTTCAATTAGTTAAAAAAGCTTTTTTACCCCTCAAGTTTATATTGAAAGAGAAAAAACAACCCCAAAAATCAACAAGAGAGATTTACTATGTTCCAGGGGCAGATAATTGAATTGTATTTTTGTTATAACTTGATAACTTGGACTGGTAAAAAAAGTGTGCTTCTTTCTGAAACATTTTAGGATCCAGCACAGTCTTCAGGTTTTCATCCTTCAGCATCTGTCGTTGCAGTAGGGACGCTGACTGGAAGGTAAGTGGTGCAGAGCTACACCTTGGGCACCAGCAAACACTGATTTTTCCAGCTCACATCCGAGTTCGTGTTCTGGCTTTGCAGATGTATGCATGACTCGTCTTCATTCCCTATTGATTTCTATTGAATGTCACAGTGAAATTTATTTGTATTGCCTTAGTGCCTAGAAACCCTAGGCTTGGGTCAGCACCCTGTGTTTGCTGAGTGTTGCATGAGCAGAGGTGGTTTCTGGCCTGGGAGAGTGACAATGTAAGATCAGTGGGAGGAGGACATTTAGAGAGGGCAGGAAGTCTAGGTTAGCTGTGAGACCAGGCATGGGAGGTACTGTCACCATACCAGTGACCTAAATGTTAAATCTTTGTGTCCACTGGGACAAAGAAGGAGTCTGAGATAGTGAGTTAACTTTGCAGATGTGGAGGGAGATTTCCTGCGAGGCCTCTGGGGCTGCATGGAGGAAATCACATAGAAAAGTTTTGTGTGTTGGAAAATGTAGCAAGTGGTTCATGGTCCCTAATGCAGTGACAACCAGAGGCTTTAAAAAATGTGGTGAATGATCCACTGTGCTAGACACAGTATAAAAATGCACTTTAAGAGACTTGTTCCGCATGAAGAGTGTGAGGGGTAAACAAGGCAGAGGAAACTGAGGTGCAGGAGAGTATTTTAGGCAGCAGGTTGAGCCCTTGGTGACATCAGTGGCAGCTGCTGGGTTTACATGTGGTTGTCTCTCATAGGAGGGACTGCCTCTGCCTAACTTCATCCTCTCCTTTAATGTCACTTGAGGGCAGACTTGGCTGTTAGTACTGAAAACAGTTCCAGTTCACTGAGAACATATAGGAAGCTTGTAGGTTATGAGGCAAGCTTATTTCAGATTGTATATCAGTCCTAAAAAAAGCATTTACTTTGGTTACTGAATGTACTTTATTTACTAAATAAAGCAAAACAAAAGGAGAAGCTTTGAGAGGAATCTTTTCTTTGTCTTTAGTAATCTGATGCAAGTATTGAAATGCAAATTTTATCTTTGTCCTTTCTACATGTTTCCACGAACTAATTTTTGGTTCATTAAAATTAATTCATTAAATTAAACTACTGAAAAAATAATTAATTAATTCACTTTAAAATAAATTAATTGATCTCTTTCTTCTATCAGAAGAGAACGGTCCTGATGCTTGCTTGTGTTTTCCCTTGCTCTAGGATTTGATGCAGGCATCAATTTAAACATCAGCATGGCGTGGAGGAAGGTCATTAAAGGAGAAGGGACATCACAAGCAATGTTTACTTTATTCTTATGCATGACATTAAAACGCACTAAAACCTGAAGATTGATATTGGGGTCAATGCCTGATCATTTTTATGGTTAAAAAAGATGTGAAAGAAATGATCCTTGTGTTAAAGTAAAAATAGACCAAACTGAGTAGCAGTTGCTGTTTTTCTCTTCTTGGTGTAAAACTTATGCTATTTTGACAGAAGAAAAGTTGGTCAAGATTACAGTCGATTTAAATTCCTTATGGAATGATTTACTGGCCTCTTTCTGTCTTTACAACAGGTGGTTTGTGTTTGACACAGAAACAAAAGACTTGGTCACTGTACACACAGATGGAAATGAACAGCTGTCTGTAATGCGTTACTCACCAGGTTTGAGAGCATTTATTTACTGGGGAAAAAAAGGCGTTGAATTTTTTAATTAAATTAGGGGTTGGTTTGTTTTAAAATAATTCGCCATTTGCCATACTGAAGTTGAAAATAAGCGTGCCATGAAACATTGGCAGGACTTTATGGGTGGTGTCTTAAGCTCTGGTTTTGTTTTCCCTCCCTCCCCAACACATTCAATATGGTTTCACTGTGAAGAAGGGGGGGGAAAAAGAGACTTAACTCTGCAGGTTGTTGCAATCGGGTTAGCCCTAAATGGAGTATAGCTGCTTCCAGAAATGTTATGTGTTTTTAACAGTAATATTTGTTTGTATAAAATTGCTGTTTTGTAGTCTTGACAGATACATCAATATGCAACTGGAAAATTAAAAATACAATTTAATTTTTTCATTTTTGAGTATCAAGGCCTTTAAGAACAGTTCCTCTTGTCTGTGACATACAAACTTTTCAAAATTAGCCTAAGTTCTTTCTTACAGGAATAATTGCAGCTCACTTTTGTGTTTATAGATGGAAACTTCTTGGCAATAGGTTCCCATGACAACTGTATTTATATATATGGTGTAAGTGAAAATGGAAGAAAGTACACTAGAATTGGCAAATGTTCAGTAAGTAACCCTTTTTCTCCTGGTTCAGTTTTAACACCCAAAGTGTATTTTGTAGCACTGTATTAATACTGTCACATTGTGACACGCTGTTAGTGCAATTAATACAATACTTTTTCTCTTTGTAGGGTCATTCCAGCTTCATTACTCATCTGGATTGGTCTGTTAATTCACAATATCTCGTGTCTAATTCAGGAGACTATGAAATCTTATACTGTGAGTAAGAATTATATTTAGTCCTTTTGTGCAAAGTTCAGGCAGTCTAACACAGATTTAAAATTTAAATGAGACCATATAACTGCCAAGATCAACCATATGTTTTAATCAGAAATCTATACAATTTGAGAATGAAATACGTTGTTATGTGAGGTTTTTTTCTTTCGTAGGGATCCCCTCTGCTTGTAAACAAGTTGTGAGTGTTGAAACAACTAGAGATATAGAATGGGCCACTTACACCTGTACTTTAGGATTCCATGTTTTTGGTAAGTTTGTTTCCTCTTACAAGCTCTTACCATTCTTCTTATTAACAAACACTTGGAATGCCAACTTTTGCTTATGAAACATGACTATTCATAATTCAGGGAAAAATACCGAACTTCTGTTATGCCATTTTTATTACAATCTGTCTTCTTATTTCAATCCAGAAAGATTCTGATTTAATATTCTTGCTAGCTTCAAGTACAAATATCAAATTACAGCATAAGTGGGAGATAAGGAAAAAATCACACATTGCCCTTTCTGTCACGGTAGAGCAGCTTCTCATAATTTTTAATTTAAAGTACCAGTTCTGTGAAATTTTCATGTATTTAGGCAGCTACTAGGTCAAATCCCCTTACCAGAACTGATTTCATTTGCTCTAGTTACTGTGCAAACACAAAATGGATGATAGTCTCCCTCATTAAGAACTTATCATGTATTGTGATACAATCTGTAGCAATTAAATTGAGTGAAAGAAATTCAAAAAGAAAAACATAAAATCCAATGGTTTGTTTCCGTCGTACTTCTCTTTTGCCAGTTTTGAAGGACCCGCTTTCCCCTGTGTAGTATGAAGCTTTGTACTCATTCTACAGTGTGTGCAGAACTGGACAGATGGTTACAAGCACTGAGTTTGAGAAGCTTCAAATTCTTGAGTCCTCAAGAGAAAGTAGGAAGCGATGGTAGAAGTTCAGAGAAGAGTCTGGTTTAGTGTAAGTGGTAAACAAGGAGGATTTGCACCCGTGTTTCAAGTAGAATAGGTGCAGTGATGTGTTTGAAGGCAGCCAGAAAGGACATGTTTTCAGTGCCTGAAGATGCTATGGCAGTAGCAGTATGCTGGGAAAACACATTCAAATTTTCTATCATTTAATTGACAAGCAGTGCTTGGATATCACTTGGATATCACAGCATGCAGATCTAGTAAAAGCAGGAAATCCTGGAAGATTGGCTGCATGTTGACATAATGTATTTTTCATTCAAGGGATAGAGGCCCTTATGGAACTGTTAAAATATTTCTAGGGTCTGAGTACACCTGCCACATACTTACAGAGCTACAAAGTCTTCGCATTTAGCATCACAGGTTCAGATACTCTGAGATACTAAATACTTTATGTGAGGGTTCCTTACTTTTTGATTCAGATTCATGCAAAATACGGTGCTATTAGAATCTGGGGCTGCTTTTGGTGCATAGAAAGTCAGAGGAGAGAGGCATGTCACAGCTGAGATGGATTTTCCACATGCCTTGCAACAGATCAGCTTTTGGAGCCAGACCATGGGACAAAATAATCTACTGAGGGGGAAGAAGAGATGATGCTGCTAAAGCTGAAGTGTTACAAAGCCCAATGCTTTTTTTAATATTTCTTTGATAAAAGACTTACTACAATTTGATGACAAACACAGTTAGTGCCTACTGCTTTCAGTAGGGAAGAAGTAGTTTGGAAAGTTGAAATAAGCCAGATATTTTCAAAATATCTGAGTGTGATGAACCTTGTTGTATCTGTAAAAAGAACTGGTTAGTGTCAACTTGAGACCATTAGTATTTATTTTCAGCACCTCACAGAGAACAGGCAAAGTACTGAAAAACTGGAGAATGAATGCAGTATCTCCAGGATAATATATCTACCTTCAGAGCCCATATGGGGAAGCTAAAGTGCAAAGTTAGTGGCTAGAATAATAAATTGAAGAAGCACATAGATTATGAGTTGGAAACCAGTCCATTTTTATTGGAAGTCAGTCAGTAATTTGGGGTCTCAGAGCAGCCAGTTAGAACAGTCTTCACATGCTTGCTGGGATTGCCCCACTGGACACAGAAGAAGCAATCACAGCATCCGGGATGTGAGGCTTCTAGTATTTTGATTTTTCAGTAGCTATGGCTGACTGCAGTGAGGGATGTTTTCTCCCTCTGGTAGAACCACATAAAAATCACAAACTACGCATAGCACCCGCAGATCAGCATAACCAATGCAGGGGAGAAGGAGCACTGGTCCGTTGAACACCTGTCTTTGAGCATGGGAACAGATTAGTCAGTCTGGAAGTGTTTAGAGATGATTCAACTGAAAGTCAATAGCATGTAAAGAAGTATGCTTGAGGGAGGATATTTTAGTGATACAAACACATAAATGTGAAGGAGCAAAGACTTTAAACCACTTACTGATCTGTAAGCTCTTTCAAGGGCCATGTGCTGCTGGATACACAAGCAAGATATCAGTTCATAGCACATGCCCAGTTTTGAAAAAAATACTGTTTGAGGTGAAGGACGGGAATGGAAGAAATCTAAGATATTGTACAAAGCCTGACAACATTGCAAGCAAAGCAGAGCTCGGACTGGTTGGGTTCAAAACTGACTAGAACACTGTAAATTGAATATTATATTTGCTTGAATATATTTATTAATAGCATACATGATAAATCAGCATGTAAAGTTTGTAGGTAGTGTAAAGCTTCAGGATTAGCAGGTTGTCTTGAGAAACAGAGGAGTGGTATGAAAAAAGGAAGGAATTCAATAGAGCCAGAGGGGAGGCTCCCCACTAGAATGGCAGAACCCAGTTGTACAAATGCAGAACAGATGAGAGCAGATCTGCACAGAAAGATCAGATTACTCTTGCATACAAACTGAACATGAGTCAACAGCATTATGCTGTTGTAGGAAAGGCGAATGCATTAGTGGGATGTGTAATGAAAAGGATGCCATGCAAAATGTGAAGCAATCATCCATTTATCAGTATCTGCTTCAGTCACAGCTGGAATGGCTGCTTCTGGTTTTTGCACATTGGACCAACAGATAATGTGCTGACTAGCAAGAATAATTAATTATCCATCTAAATATTGTTCTGGGAAGAGATGTAATGAATGAATTTTAGAGAAGAGGAGGGAAAAATAGCATGGCATCAGTCTTCAAATGAGAGAAAGGAAATGGTCTTTCACATGTCTGCAGAGGACAGGAAAAAATAAGGACTACTTTTTCAGCAAGGGAGATTCAGTTTGCATATTCATGAAAACTGATAGTGAGGCCCTGGGATAAATTTTGAAAGAACCGAGAGATTCAAAGAAAAACCCTGCTATTATCCTTTCCCCATTTCAAAATGGCAGTCTTGTTTCTTTATCCATTTCCTTCAGGGGTTATTTCCAGCTTGTCGTAGTTACCTCTGGGGAAGACTCCTGCCCCTTTTCAGCTAGCATTTGATATTCATACAGCCTCCTTTTTGTCAAAGCAGATATTTTAAAAAGCTTTTCTGTGTCTCTTTGTTCTGTATATTCATAATTCCACGAGTAGAAATTATCATTGATGTTTCTTTGCAGCTTCCTTTTCATTGGGTCTCTTTTACTATCCCTGAACTAGCAATGAGGTGTTTCCACACACATCAGGAAAGTTAAGAGCAGTCTACAAGTCAGACTTTGTATTTTATTTACAGCAATTTGTAATTCCTTATAAAGACATGGAATCATCTCTTCGTGGTGAATTGCTGTGCAGTGATACAAAGGCTGTATTTGGGAAGAATCCCAGTGATTGAAGGATAGCTGTTCCCACGGTGTGTGGCAAATGCCCGCTGTGGGGTTAAAAGTACCCCGAAGAAGGAGGAACTGAGTGTGCCTGCCCTGCCTGCAGGCACAGGAGCTCTTAGGGGAGCAGCAACTCTTTCACCCTGACCTGAGCAGCACTGGAGGAGGAGCAGTGGGCAGGGCTGCAGGGGCTCACTGCAGAGGATGGGTGACATAGGGACAGGCATTGAAAATCACAGCACCAAGACACAGCAGGGGTTTTGCCAAGTCATAATGGCAGAACACACATTACGACTGAAGATGTCAGTGGTCTCTGAAAGCTTGGTGCCCTTTATGTTGAGTAGGGTTTAGATAAAATCTAAATTAGAAAATCATAACCAAAAAGCCCACAGTTCCACATACAAAATCCTGAAATTTCAATAACTGGATGGAGTTCAGTAAAATTGCAATTTATTACAGGCAAGTATTTAGAGGCTTTAAAGATGTGGTGCACAGATTTAGTCTTTGCACTGTTGACCTTACAGTTTAATTTTAGGACACTATTTTGTGCAAGAACAGCAAAGAGTACAGTATGTGGGGAAAGAAGAGAAGTACTTACGGTAGAACAAAAGCATTTAAAAACTTTATAGTAGGTTCAGTTTCTTTTCAAGGGATCTATTAATTAATAAATAATAATAACTATGTAATGTCTTTTTCCATAGGTTTTAGACTTTAGTAATATGAAGAAATGACTTTTGGATCATACTCTAGTCTAAAAAGCATACCCATGTAAAATGAAGGAAGTGTGTTAACTCATACATAAGGAGAAGGGAAAATAAAAGCAGTAACTGTTACTTTTCCACAAAACCATATGAAAATTCTTTCAGACTCAGACACTTGACTGTAATTCAGCAGAATGCTTCTCAGAGTAAAAAGCACTTTGCTGACTAGAGGAAATAAAGCATTTTTTTACATTCTTGATTACCTATTAGAATCTGGACTTCAGCTGGTATGGAAATACACATTCTGACTCAGATGCAGTTTTTTATAGGTTTTTCTTTTCCTTAAACAAGTCATCCTTTATTAATATTTTAACAGAAACTTAGGCTGTCACTTTTTTTTTCCATTATAAAGGCCTTTAATTAGTCTCTCTGTGTTTCAGGTGTATGGCCTGAAGGTTCAGATGGAACAGATATCAACGCTGTCTGTCGATCACATGGGAGAAAACTGCTATCAACAGGAGATGACTTTGGCAAAGTACATCTCTTCTCATATCCATGCTCACAGTTTAGGGTAAGGTATTTCCCAAAAATTTACTCTTGTACTTTTCACAAATGCATTAAATGTTGTTTTCCTATGAACAAAAACAACCCCAAACAGATAAAAACAGGAAGAACTGAAGTATTTATAGATCTAAGAGATTTATTTAAGGTTGATTGAGAGAGCAATTAAATTTAAAAGTTAATTTAATGTTAAAATACTTAAGGAGAATGATGTGATGCCTTGGTTTCATTGTGGCATGAATGTTCTAACGAGATGCTTTTATGACAGCTGCTATTCTCACTAATATGGTTTTTTCTAGGCTCCAAGCCATGTGTACGGTGGACATAGTAGTCATGTAACTAATGTAGATTTTCTCTGTGAAGACACCCATCTCATCTCCACAGGAGGAAAGGACACAAGTATTATGCAGTGGCGAGTCATTTAAAGGCAACATCGGCATGAACATACACAGTTGAGTCGACCATGCACAGAACTTATGTATAAACTGTATATTTAAAACTTAACAGTATGTTTGCAGTTTAGCCTGGTCACTGTGATTTTTTGTTTAAAAACTTCTTACAAACCTCAGGAAAATTAAGCCCTGTGCTGGTTACCTTACTCAGTCTAGTATTTTTTTTCATTGTGTCACACCTTAAGAATGATCGTTCTCTGTTGTACAATATACAATGCAGTACAAGTTTAATATAAGAAATGTGGCTTGACAGTTTGCAATACAGTGGTATCAGCAGAATGTGACTATCTTAAATGTTTTCTATAAACACTGCTAAACTGGTCACAAAAATGCCTTTCAAAGACTGTATATATGTGCTTATTTGTTTCACTATCTACACTTTGTACTGTATATCTACTTATTTAGAAAAATCTATTACAATATCAAGGTACTGAACTGTTTCTGCTGGAGGCTGATGAATAGATACAAAAAGTATAAACTGCGATGTAAGATGCAAAATTAGTGTTCTAGACCTGAAAATGTGAATGCTGGTAAATTTGCATTCTCTTGGGAGCAGCACACCGTGGGTGTCACCCATGAGGAGTTGTGTTCCTTTTCCAATGAATCAGCAGGCTTTGTCCCAGTTTGATCTGAATTTCTCAGCAGGGCTTACAGATGTCTGTATGGTTCAGGTAGTCCATATGAGTTTAAATTTAAAATCTTTTTATTTGTATATGAACAATTTCTTTTTGAAAACAAAACAATAAAGCTTGGCCACATCCCCATTATTGGTTCATATATTTAACTAATATGTATATTAATCAGCATGATGCTATATTGTACATGTATAAGATTTTAGCAGTTCATAACAAATGGTAAGGCCATCTAGCTTTACTTTTTTATGCTTATGGATATTGTATATTTGTATTTTAAGACCAAGTAGACCAAGTCTAAAGATATCTTTTTAAGTGTACCATAAACCTGCAGAGGGTAAAGGAAGACTTGGAAGCCTACATGAAATATTAATGTGTAACTTCTGGCCCCTGTGTTTTGTGCATGGATGGGTATTTATAGTATGAAATAAGATTGTGTTTTGCAATGAAGTAACAGTGGAGGTGATATAAAATGGTTAAGAAGGCCTTATCAATGTTGATTGTGACACAGATTGAAATGTATCGTTTACTATGAGGAATGTATCTGAAGAATTTTAAAAGATGAGTTCTAAGTGGACTCGAAAAAGGTAATATTAAAATTCTGCTTGTAACGGACAGTAAATGCTAATTCTCTGAACTCTAAAGCACTGGTTGTTTAGAGTGATTTAAATGAAATTGAATCAATAAATTTTGAAACTTTTTTATTACATCTCCAACCTCCTACACTGAAAGTGCAGGACACCAATAAACATGTATTAAAGTGAATTCTCAATGCATTCTTCCTGTTTAGTGAGGTATCTTTGTTTAAATATGATATACTTATAGAAGAGACAGGCTTTTACCTAACAACACACATTTGTGATTTCTCGGTTAGACATGCATTTGAAAATATTCAGCAGTAAAATCTAGATTTTGGGGTACATAATTTCATGTGTGACCATGACCCTGGGGACATAATGACAATGCATACCTAGAGAGTGAAACACCAGCTTTGCAGCAGAGAAGGATACACCACATGCTCTCACCTACAAACTGCCTTGTTCCAGCCTCCCAGTACACATCTCCTGTTTCTGGGTACTCAGCTGGTGGAATGTTGTTCCACTGCTCAGAGTTATGCTCATGGCAAGAGCTCCTGGCAATTTCTGTGTTAGGAACTTGTCCTCAGGTGAGACCTTTGAAGGCCATGGTTTCAGGGTCACTTTACTCTGATGTTACCTGGCAGTGTCACTGAAGGCAGAGGTCTTGATCCCAGCTGGTTACTCTGATCCCATGCAGCAGCACAAGAGTTACTGTGGCCATAAGCAGATCCCAGCTGGGACACAACAACTAATGCAGACAAAAAACCTGTTTCCTCAGTTTCCTCATCTGATCTAGCTGTGCAGCTGTATGAGTGCCTGTACTGACTTTATACAGAGGAAGGAGCAATGTGGAAAAATAAATGGCCAGAGGAGCACTGGAACAACTTCTTTTAATAGTGATGTTAATCTCCCTCTTCTTGAAGTGTGTGAAGCTAAGGCATAATACCCGTACCCTTTCTAAGGTTAATCCAGTCATAAGAGTCCATAGCACACAAGTGACAAGTTTTCATTGTGTCTGGGTGCTTGGTTATCCACAATACCTTCTGTTTGTTGATTTTTTAATTTTTTTTTAAATTTGCTTTTGCAAATGGGGTGCGTTCAGGTCTTCTGCTTTTGGAACTGTAGGTGATTTGTCATTACTTGCACCAGAGAAAACAGGAGTTGCAAATTGGCTTGGCTCATTCCCTTTTCATCCTTCTCACATGGTGCTACTCTTGGGATATAGTAAAGCATTTGTGATCCCTTTCTTCATTTAAACTGTTATTCTTTAGAAGAAATAGATGAGGAATACTGCAAGTTCATCCCTAGGGTTACTGATCAAAGGGGATTTTCAACAATAATATCCCATCTGTGCCTCTGCTGCTCCTCTGTTTCTAACTTTTGCTGTTAAATGTCTCTTTGTTCCTCTATGAAAACCTGATAAACGTATTAGCTGAATTGGCAAATGGTGGGTAATGTCTTAAGCCAAATATCCATTTGATGACTGTTAAAGTGATTCTCCTTTCTTTATCCAGGGAACTCTACACAATTTTGCCATTGTTATAGCTAATCTTCAGCTCTCCTCTCTTCCATCCTTGTTCCTTTTTTCTTGCACTTACTTGTTTTCTCAGGGGTGTCTTCTTTTTCACTTTAAAAGAAAAAGAGAACAAAATAAAATAAAGAAAGAGTTATGCCCAAACTTTGCGTATTTTATTCTCTCAGAAACACCTGAATTCTTTACCTGATACTCTGTCTGCAGCAGCTCTCTTTTCCTGCCCTACCATGGAGCATAAGGCTGGTCTAAAGTCCAGGGCTGAAGACACACCTGAGCTTCTGCCTCTGTCCATTCCCTCCCCTCATCCTGGCTGCACGAGGTGCAGTGTTGCTCAAAGAAGAGACTCATCTCTTCATGTCTTTTGTGTACTGCTATTGTCTATCAAGCATTCAGATACTCCCCTTCAACTTCCTTTGGTTTCAATTTCCATTTCTTGCTTTTCTTCCCTTCATTACTCTTCAGCTTCCAGGACCCATAACTGGCACACTGCTGCCCTTACCTGCTCATAAAGCCAGTGGCCCTGACTACCTCTCTGATAGTTTTGGGGCTGTGCTCCTGGTTTCTTATTGTGTCTGTGTTCACACTTCTTCTGTGACTTGCACTTCAGGATATCAGTGAATGCATCTGCTCTTAGCCCTTCGTCCCTGCCCTCCCACCTCCTTGTGTGAGGACACTGAGGGGACCAGCACTGTCTCGTTGTTTCTCGATTGCCTCTGTTTGTCTGCGGGCAGCCTGTAATTTGTATCATGTACTTAGATTTTGAAATATTTTTAGGCTAGGGATTATTTTCTCTGTTCCGTGGCATTTAGCAATGGGATTTTAGGGTCCTATACTCACTGCAACAGTATGACTGTCATATTTGCCCAAAATGATGAGCATGTATTCAGGTAATGCTTCTCTGTTAGGACATTCAAAGTGATTACCTACTAAAGGTGATAATACCTATTCTCGTAAATCTCGAATTATTCAGAAAACAATACAAATGCTTTCAAAATACTTCTTTCTTCCTCTTTTATACACTTATAAAATAAACATAGACTCAGTCTGGTTTTTAGGATCATTGCCCATTTCCAAGTAGAGACTTTTCATTATTTTGTTTGCCTCTTCTGCCTGTCTTCATATATTTATTTTACTCAGAAAGGATATACATTTGTATAATATCAAAACTACGGCCTTTTTCAACTTAATCCTATATGTACAATTTTAATTATTTCCTGAAAGATGATTATTTCATAAATATTTCTGATAGTGCTCCATTTTTCTCAGGTCGTTGAAACCTGAGAGATATTAACAATTTCCAACAGATGAGCTCTACCAAAACCAGTCACTATATTAAAAAAAAAAAGTTAAAAAAAAAAAAAAAGGTAAAGAAAGGATATAAATGTAAAAGAAAAGAGTTTTTGTAATGTTAGTGAATTCAAAAACCCTACCATTTCAAATTATTTTAAAAAATCTCTTTGTGGAGCAAATCAGTTTTGTTAAAATGGATTTTTTACTATTGTAATTAAATGAGGTTAGTTAATTCAAGGTCATATTTCCTATGTGAAATGTTTGGATGAATTTTATTCTTCAAAAGATTTAATATTAGAGGATATTATTTTCCTTCAAAAGTATTCATGTGACAAGAGCTTGCAAGGGCGAACAGCCCCATTTTTGCAAGGGTTGGCATTTTTAATTTCTTCTGGTTCTGCTCAGGGAAGCAGGCAGTCTTTTTGCTCTGTTTTCTACTGGAAATAGGGCTGTTGACAGATCACTCAATTGCATCCTCAAAAAATCCTACAGATGGCAGGGAAAATGTCACTTTAATTACTAGTGGAAAGAACAGACTTATGTGAAGCCTGAACTGAAATCCTTTTCTCCCATTGCTGGCCGGGATTCACAGCTGTGCTGGGGCAGTCCGGTCGCTGCCATGCAGCTCCAGCTGCAGCAGCCTGTCCTGCACGAGAGATGCTCCAAGCCAGGGCACCTCCTCATCCAGAAGATGGGAGATGAGGAGCTGACTCCTGGGGGGAAGGACAGAATGGCTCCCAGATGCTTGCTCCTGGATGGAGGCTGCTGGCTGCTGGAGGAACGAGGACATCAGAGGTTCATGCTCTTGCTGGAAGAGATTTACACTTCTCCTTAGTCATGAACTTCTGCAGCAATTTCATTTTTCTTAATGGAACTACTTTGCCCCCTGAATTAATTAAATAATTGCAGAGGACTAAGTGATAATGTGCATGGAGGTATCAATGGCAGTGCAGCCGAAGCCGCCATCTAGCTCTGAGTCCAACAGACCTTATTTGAGTCAGCAGTGATAGTGATGGGCTAATCTTCAAAAGCCACTTCAGCGACCTTTCTCAATCAGGATTTCCTCATTTCCTGCCAAATGTGGAAGTATAAGAAGGGGCCTTCTTTCAACAGGGCCTGTTAGTATCACCGGGTGCTGTAGGCACTCCTTTGGACCTCACATTTTGCCTTTGTTAGTAGGGCTCGATATCTTGGACTCAAGTGGTTCCTCCCCACCAGCTTCACAGTCCCAATTTAGCAGAGGTTTGGTTTTACCATCTTTTGGCTGACTACAGACTACACTAAATTAATTTAGTCATTTCCATTTGTTTGTAGTGGACATATCTGTCCTTAAAAGCTGCCTCTTTGGGTCTAGTCTGAGGTGCTGAGCTCAGAACCATGGCAATGGTGACCTGCTTTCTGGGTCTCCATGCAACTGAATGGGTTTTTATCATGAGCTTCTAAGAGATGAACATTTTTTAAATCTGCCCTTTGGAATTACCTAGAATAAGCATGTAGCCAGAGGGAAGCAAATTCATCTGCTCTGTGGATTCTGTCAGTGCTACATGAGCTACAGTTGCTCCAAATTCCAGGTTGTAGGATAAAGAAATCTCCTTCAGGCTGTTCAGTCATTATGGTTAGAAAGAAAAAATTAAAAAGCCTGAGTGAGTTCTGCAGCCACGTTAGATTATTGTAATTTACCATGGCCTTGCTTCGCCCTCGCACCGCAGAGATGCGCTGAAGGGGGAGCAATCTGCATGAGCCTGAAGAGAACTCCTCTCTACAAAATCAATTGCCTGGCTGTTCTTTCTGGATTCAGTTTCTCATTAAGACAAATGTCAGCATTTTAGGGTTCCTTCCTCCCTGCCCTGCTTCTCTATTTCATCAGCTTTCATTGCCATTATAATATCAAATTTATGACATCAGTGTATAACCCCAGGGAAAGTTATTACGCCAGAGGTTCAAGAGGTTTTGGCCTCTTTACAGCACCTAAAAAGAGCAGAAGCTGAGCTCTGTCTGAGAGTCTCTGTCTGCAGCTCGAACAGTTGGAGAGCGAGCTGACAGGAGGCTCAGCCGAAGTGAAAAGCCCTGTGGCATTTCCCGTATGTACAGCTCCTGCTCAGCAGAAAATCTGGCTACACGCAGTGTAGCAGCCTGGGGAGCCCCGGCTGCCTCTGACCTGGGAGCACAGCATCGCCTCTGTGCCTGCTCCCTTCCCACTAGTTTCGGGTGAGAGGGAAAGTCACCTTTGGCCTTGAACAGGTCCACAGGGTCTGTCTGCAAGGCAGAGCTCCTCCCTGCTGCCTGGAAGTCTGCAGCTTCCTGCTTCAGCCTTCCTACTGATTGTAAACCCTGCTCTCAGAAGGCATAACAGGAAAAATAAAAGTGCCAGTGAGCTCCTCCCTTCCCACTGACTATCTCCCTGAAAACAAAGTTGGACTCCAGTCTTCACTGGAGGAAGTGTAATAAAATAGAATTAAAGTATATCAACAGTCGATTTTTCCTACTTATTCTCTGCCCTTTCCTATATTACTTCTTTCCCTTCGTCATGATTTCCTCTTTTTTTTCCTTTTCATGTAATTTCCTTTTCTCTCCTTTTCTTGCTAAAATAAAAATTCCAAGCTTATCTAATTCCTTCATTTTTCTGTAGTCTCCATTTTCCTATCCCATTTAGCTCCTGCCATACTCTTCTGCTACTTGATTCTTTGTTCCACTTTCTGCTCATCCTTTCCTCCTCACCCCAGAACTGGCTGAAGCGTTGCTAAGGAAATCCAGGTGCAGACAGTGGGTGATGTGCAGTCCCTCACCTCTAGTGCCTCACCACGGCTCCTTTGGGCTGCACAACAAACCTGAGATGGAACCTTTGCCAAATGGTGCCAAAGATCGTAGGGGTGTGGTGATGGGTGAAAACCAAACATCCAGGACTGAACCTTTCTGAATTTTGAGGATGTTTGAATCTCGCTTTGTGCCTGAATTTGGTTCTTTCTGCCCCAGCGAGGTCTCTGTGAAATTGTACAACTTCATCTTTGGCAAAAGTTCTGAGTCATGTTGCTGTCTGAGGAAATATTCTTTTTAGAAATAAAAGCATATATATATTACTGGATGTGATATAATGAATTGATAGAATGAATTCGTCTCAAGGGTGACTTGCACAAGGCTAAATCCTCCATGCTTAGGATAAGCCTTCCAAAAATAAGTGTGTAAAACAAACTATTGTGGACATTCATTTTCCTTGAAAAGAGGTAGTTTTGTGGACAAGTCCACAGGAAAGTGCCTGGGTTTCAAGAGAAAGCTCTGAGATGGATGAATTCGGTGGGGGAAAAATGACCACAAGACTCTTGCTGCACCAGCTGGGCATGGCATGGACTCTCTGAGAAAAACAGCTGGATGACCTTGAGCTCCTGTTAGGAGGATGTTTACAGAGGATGTTGCCCCAGGCTCTGTGACTGTTTAAGCAGGGTGTCCTCTTCCCTGTCCTCCTCCTCCTCCTCCTAACGTGAAATCTCTGAAGCAACAAACAGAGCAGGCCCTAGGGCAGTTTTTGCAACAAGACCCAGAGGCACGGCAGCAGATCCATCAGGGTTTGCCACGCAGGAGGTCTCAGCTGGGAAAGATGCAGCCCTAGGGACAGCACTTCTCTTGTGTGGGTCTTTGCTGGGCTCTGAAGGAGAATTTGCAGTTAGGGAGAGGTGCAATGGGAAGAGGGAAGACCAATGAGGCCAGCAGGATGGAGACCACCCTGGTGGGTCAGGATTTCCCCTTGGGCAATGAGCAGGTGAATTAACAAGACTACAGTCAAAGATTATATATCTGTCAATATAAATTATCAGCTTTAAGTCTCTTAGAAGACATACAGTTCTGATTGCAATATAATGTCAGATTTGTCCCAGCAAAACAATTATTACATGGTCCAGTCATGTCTTTCTGTCAACACAGTGATCTGGTGGTCAACCCACGAATGTTGATAAAGAAGCCTTGTGGATTCTGATACAAGAAAAATTTTTAACACTGTTCTATTTTTGTGCCGTTAGTGGCCAGCAAGATTGGCATCTGTCTTTTCTCTCTTGCTTCTTTCTGTAAGAATAGATAAAACAGCAAATATAATTGTCTAGTCTAGTAACCTCACTGCATTTCTGCATCACTTCTCAACCACCTCATGGGCAATTAAGCCTCCCAACCCTTTGCAAGGGTAGATATTGCCCAAGTTTATATCCAGTGAGGTGTTCAGTTTGCCCAGGAACAGAGAGTGCCTGTGCTCAGGAGGCAGTGCAGGTACAGAGCGGTGAGTGGCAGAAGCCACCCCTGTCCTTACCTGGTGGTCTGCAGTCCCTCGTGGGCAGCTGCCAGGGCTGGATGTGTCAGTACTGAGGCACATGGTGTCTGTGGTTTCAGCTCTTTCTGCCCCTTTATGCTGTGAAGCCAATGTGCACAGATAAAAGTCTTTGCAGGAGATGTTTTTGCTTCTATAAAACTAGACATTCTAGTTTTACATCTCAACCATAGTGTGATTTACATAAATTTATTTGCCTGTTTGATTTGTGCCTGTATAAACCTATCGTAAGGAAATTATGTTTTATAAAAACAGATTATCAGTGAACTCACATATGGATTTTCTATTTTAATCAGGTTTTGAATTCTAGTATTAGCATGCAACTCTCTAGTTTAATAAGCATCCTCCCTGCCTTGTGCTGTCTCCCATATGTCCCATGTGCTGGTCAGTGTCCCACACTCTAAAGGATTAGAAAGCTGATAGTAATAAGAAAATAGGTTTTATTTTTGCTCATTATTTCTTCATATGCTTACTACCTTC
This sequence comes from Melanocharis versteri, assembly GCA_013397845.1. Taxonomy (NCBI): domain Eukaryota; kingdom Metazoa; phylum Chordata; class Aves; order Passeriformes; family Melanocharitidae; genus Melanocharis; species Melanocharis versteri. Next base: position 1,202,560 of record VZTG01005027.1, on the reverse strand, counting down.
AGCAACCTCATCACAAATTATGTGGATGAGTTTCTCCAAGCCACTGTCACTTGGGGGAGACTGCATATCAGATCTGTGGCCTGACACAGTTGTTTCTTTATACAAACAACGTATATTGTGCCTCCTGGGAGATTTAGGATAATTGCTTATAAGGAAGGACTGTAAGTTTTGGGTTCAAACAAACAAGGAGGCCCCTTAGATATAAGGGAAGCAGCTTCTTTAGGAGACCCTCTCTGTCTGAATGAGCTTAGCTTCATTGGTGGGGTCACTTGGGAAGAGGATGGAGCAGACCTGCTGTGGGACAGGGAAAGCACGAGCTGGGATTTGTGCTTGTGAGGCACAGAAGTGGTGGGGGTTCCCTCCCCCTGGCCCTTCAGCAACTGTCTCTAATTATTTTTTTAACATATTAATGATCATTGAAAAAGCAGTTATCAGATATGTATTAGCTACCAAGAAACAAGCATGGCCTTCAATAAAAGGCATAACATTATTACTACCATGGGTTTTGTTGCTGTTATATTATTGTTGTTATTGTAGTATATTTTATTTGATATGGAGCTGCAGTGGACAGCAGCAAAGCTTGACAAGCCAGTGGTGAAATAGCTCTGTAGAACATCAAATCTATGGGCTTGATTTTTGCAACATTTATTCTGGTGGCATAAGTTACTACTACAGTAAAAATAAGTGTATTGGCATTAGTAGATAAACTTTTCAGAGAAATGGAAATAAAAATGCAAAGTATTTATGTGGAAAATGGTCCCTACTGCTTTGCTCTGCATCTCCTGCACATTCTGTGCCACACCTGGTCACATCCCATGCAGTCCCACAGTCTGCTCTGCACCATGGGCATGTTCCCCTGAGCTCTCACACAACCTTGCACCGTAGGCACTGCCCACAGCCACCTTCCCCAGACACACTGTCCACAACCCACCTTCCCCAGACACATTGCTCACAGCCCACTCTCCCACCCACACTGCCCACAACCCACCTTCCCCAGACACACTGTCCACAACCCACCTTCCCCAGACACGTTGCCCACAACCCATTTTCCCAGACACACTGTCCACAGCCACCTTCCCCAGACACACTGTCCACAGCCACCTTCTCCAGACACACTGCCCACAGCCCACCCTCCCAGCCACACCGCCTGCACCTTCCCAAAAGTGCCCCTGCACGCAGAGACAGGGGCTACAGCTCCCTCGCCCTCCATGGCACCTGCGGGTGGAGGTGGGTCTCAGGGAGTGATGGGGGCGGTGTTAACTGGGACACAGAGGGAGGGAGAGGGCCAGAAGCCTTTACTGTTCCAGACACCGTGTGCACATGTGCCAGCTGCCTGGAAACCCACTGCTTGCTGTAGGGTTACATGGTTGTTTGGGAGGTTTTGTGTCTAAACTGGGTGATGCAAAACTGGGAGAGATCAGTGGGAGATGATCCACAGAGAGTCAGTGTGAAGAGCCTTTACTCTTGAGAAATAGCAAGCAAGTTACGGTGACCTGTGTATGGAAGACCTGAGAAACAACTGCATAATTTTGTCCTGTAGCATGGCAGATACTTGAGGATATCCAAGTGATACCAATTTCAACATAATCTTTTTTCTACTGGGTGGTGCAAAGGAAGACGTAAAGAGACGTGGAGAGGGGCAAGGGAGGTTCCAGGCTCTGGACCTCGTGAAGATCATCACCCTGTGGTTTGAGCTGCAGAAGGGAGTTGGCAGGAGGTGACTGGAAGTAGAAGGGCAGAGCGTTAGGGATGGAACTGAGATGCGGAGTGGGGAGGAGAATTAGATGGGAGAAACACAGGACTCGGAGGCAGCCCAGCGTTCCCAGAGTGGGTGGTGGGAAAGTGGGTGTGGAGAAAGGACGGGGCTGAAAGCAGGGCAAGAGAGCGTTCGCCGGGACACTCGTTGGTACAAGTGGGAAGAGTGATGGAGCAGGAACCACAGCTGCCCTCCGGTATTAGCTGGAAATGCCATTTCTGCTCCTGCTTCTACCCACAAAAGCACCGGTTCTGAAAGCCGGCGTACAGGACCCCCGCAGCACTGCGCAGAGGAGAGGTCCGCAGCCTCAGCACTGCCCCGCTCCAGCCGGGAACGGTTCGGGGACACGGCACGGCGGAGTCCCCCGCACCTCGCCCCGGCNTGAGGTGAGTGCGGGCGGGCGGGGATGCGCCGAGCGCCGCGGAGCTGCCGCCGGAGGGGTGGGGGGACCTCGGGTCCCCCGCGCCGGTGTCACGCCGTGGGGGGTGGGGATTTCCTGTGCGAGTGGAAGGCGGAGGAGAGGTTAAGCAATGCGGCGCTTCCTAGTCCTTCACCGGATGGATAGTACGAGTGGGTGGTGACGTTTTTGGCATGTTCGACTGTCAGTGCCTAAGTCCATCTGACAGATTATCTCGCGGTTACAAAAGGCTGTAAGCGCCTGTGAAACTGACGCCGTGTGCAGCCGGGATCTGCCCGGTGATGCCGTGCCCTAATGCCGGGATGTGCCCGGTGCTGCGATGCCCTGCAGCCGGGATGTGCCCGGTTCTGCCGTGTCCTTCAGCCAGGGATCCTGCCCTGTGCTGCCCTGCCCTGCTGCCGGCATCTGCCCGGTGCTGCCGGACCGTGCAGCCGGAGTCTGCCCGGTGATGCCGTGCCCTGCTACTGAGATCTGCCCGGTGCTGCCGGGCCCCGCAGCCGGGATCCGCCCGGTAGTGCCGGGCCGTGCAGCCCGGGAGGACGGCGAGACCTTCCTCGGGCGAATGACCCCCCGGCGGGGAGAGCGGCGTGCGAGGAAGGGAACGAGGAGTTCACCGGAGAAGCGGAGATGGGGTATTTCTCAAGAGCATCCAGCATGGGCAGTGCCGGATCTCCCGGAGCCTCCCTCTCCTCAGGCAGCGAGTGCTACAACTCGTAGTTTTCCCGAGGTCAGTTTGTCAGTTGTGAACAGGAAGGGCAAAAAAGCCCCACCAACCCAATTTCCTGGTGGAAGGACGGACGGGAAACGTTATTTGATTTGGTTTGTGCTCGTCCAAAGCTCTCTGTTTCCTCATTTATTCGAGTTCGCTTGAGCTGCCAGTATCTCGGAGCAACCCAGCCCCTGAATCATCTTTAATACTAGTGAATTTTTCCATTTGATTATTATCTTTAGCAAAGTAAAACTGCTTTGGGAGACCTTAAAAATGGAAATAACAGTTTGAAGCCAGATATCTTTCTGTGGTGCCTGATTCCTGAATTGCAAGGTTGGCATTGCTCCTAGCAAGTGCAGTGGGAGTCCAAAAAAGCCTTTGCCTGCATTTACATTTACATTTACTCCTGGCACTACCATGTGTGTTGAAGACTTGGAGCCGCATTGATTTTTTTAGCCATTTACATTACCATTAATTTTTCTCAGTTGCTTAAAATTGCATTTTTGGGAAGGACCAAAAGCACACAAACCTGCTGTGTCATGTGTCTCTGGTCTCCACACAGAAGGTGTGTCTGCATCAGTCTCACCTGGTCTGATCAGGATGCAAGTCAGAAACCTCCAGAGATAAGTCATCAAACACAACAGATGGTAGGGAAGTTTTCCCTTGCTCCCTCCTGCTCAGCAGCCCAGTTGGGAGAGCTCTCGCCCCGTGAAGAAGGGTTGCTAGAGCTCTTTCCCCAGGAAGAAGGAAAGCTGACTTACTGACTCATAAGCCCATCTTTCACCCCGAGGAGGCACCACGGGCAGATTGGAAGGCTGCAACGATTTTGGGTTTCTCCCACTGAAGATATTCTGCTCCACATGAACTTCCACAGTGGGTGGTTGCACTTTTTGTTGGAAGACGGAGCAGGGGAGAGAGACCCACCAAGACAGACTGTGAATTAGGGTATCATAATGTACCCAAAGTAATCCCCACCAGGAGAGCTCGGGCGCTCTCAGAGGAGGTCAGCCACAGGGTGTTTTGGAAGGAAAAAGCAGCTTAACTCCAGGAGAGGCTCCAGAACTTCCCCATATCCTTACTTTTGGCAGTGAGGGAGGGGGTGCTTCTCTAGTTTGGACGCCCCCAGCTGCCTCTGCTCTAGGTGAGGTAGCCAGAGCTGGTTTGTGTGTGCTGCTGGGCCTGCCCTGGTGCAGCTGTCCATTCCTGCTTTCCCCACGTGACACTTGGCATCTGCAGGTGTATCACACTTAAAGTAGTCTTTTGTTATAAATACCACTTTTAGACTTAATGTAGATAATTATTTTGTTGGGTTTTTTTAATAGATTCCTGTTTTTAAAGGCTTCCATTGATTTTTTTCCCTTGCATATACAGACATTACTGAATAGGTTGTACTTGTCAGTAAATGTATGTCTGTAAATCACCTAAACCCTTTTCAAACAACAATTCTAATTTAATAAATACAGGCTGTATAATTCCAAAATAACCTGGCAGGCTGTATAATCATTTAATAAAAACCTCCTTGAGACATTTGCTTAGCCATGTGTGTTTTATTTATATTGCTTTTTGTGTTGAATAGATTGCAGTGCTATTCTTTGCACTATTGCATTTATGTGATGGTTTCCATTTTTTGATAATTCTTTATGTCTTCACTTCAAAGGTATGAAGTGTGTGAATAGTGGGTGTACCACACACCTTAGTAATAAAACAGATTGTAATAGATGTTCTGCCTCAGAAATGGATTAGGATCCCTGTGTGGAAAATGTTAAAATGCAGAGGTGTTTTTATTTTTTAGTGTATAAAAATACTGCTTTAGTACAACAAATGTAGAGGTTATTTCACAGCAGATATTCATTTAACCTTAGAAGTAACAGAAATAGCTTATGTTTGGGAAAATGTCTATGAATATCGCTGTAGGTGAAAATAAAATTTTTACATTCTGTCAACAGAGGTGTAACCTGTCATTTCTTAGTCATACCTGTAGTTTATAAGGCATCTGTGTTTCTGTGGTCCCTATTCTTAGAAATAAAATCCAGATATAGCATTTTGGGTGTATCCCTGAAAAAAATCCATCTCTCTGTTTGCCATGGCTGTAGTGAGTGTACGTTTGCTCTCTGTGCTATGCTCCTGGGGCAGTGATGGGGGGGGAAGCACTTAGGTTTTTTCTAAACAGAACATACAGTGAATATCCAGACATGGAACCAGCCTCTAAACAGGATTATTCAGATTAAAACTATACCTCCTTACTCTTTTGTGGTAACACATGCTTTAGTCCAAGCCTAAGTAATGAGTTCAGCACAGAAGTTATGGGGGAAAACAGTGTCACTGAGCGCCTGAATGTTTAGCTAAAGTCAACCTTTTTGTTCTGATGTTTTTGAATAGCTACCAACAGGAAATCCAAAAAAGCTGTCGTATTTATCTCTAATTTGAATGGGTGGAGCAACATGTTGAGAAAAAGAGGACTGAATACTCATAGGACAAACCTGTTTTAATAACAGGAAGGTATATACATCGGTCTTCTTAACCCTTTTATTTTCAGACATAAGCAAGCAAAATCTTTACAGTTATACCAATGAACACAATGTATCAAGCATTTCAGTGTCCTCCCTATTTTCTATTCATTAAGCAGTTCATGAGATAACTCAAAGAGTCTTGCCAATTCTTTCAGTTTGCATGGAGGGTAACTGGAGTTGTATGTATGCAGTGTTATTTTCTAACTTTTCTCTCTTTACCATTTCTTTCTGCTTGCATCTGTAAAAAACTAGAGAGAATGTGATGTTTTTATTTATAATGTCATCAAAATTGGGGTAACCAACCTCAATGGACTAGTGGACTTTGTAGCTCAGTGTTTCCAGTAGAAAAAGCAGGAGCATGCCCTGAGATGGATAATAAAATCAAGTTGCCTATAAAATATCATTTAACCTTGTCACTTAGTAATTGATTTCTGAGCTGGAGCAATATGCCTGTAACTTAGCTAATTTTTGTTTAATTCAAAGGCTCTGTCCTGCTGTGTTCTGACTCCTGCAGAGTACTGTGGCATCGTGGTGTGTGGTTGTGGGTTCCTGGGATCAGCTGGGAGCTGTCAGACCACCCTCCACAGCCCTCCCTTTGGATATGTTTAGGTTTGCAGCCTCTCAAGCTGAGGCTGTGCTGCACAGTTCTGCCAGCGTCTCTCGATAGGAAAACACCCGGCCCTTTGCCTGTCATGGTTTGGTCAGCAAAATCCCAAGTGTGGGTGCTATGCTGCTGACAGAAAATCGCTTTTGTTAGCTCAGCCTTGATCTTTAGAGGGCTAGGTAAGCTCTAGCTGCAGACAAGCTCACTGTCAGCAGATTTTGGACCTCCATGCTGCCTCTGGCCGCGTAAAGGCAGCAGTGGGGTTCCACTGGGAGCAGGCGACGCTGGGTTTCCATCAGCATACCCTGACTGTCAGGCCATGGAGCAGCCAGGCCAGCTGTGCCTCTTTCATACTGTTATTCTGTATACTTTTAGCTTATTTCCCCCTCTCTAAAACAAAGCATGGACATCTTTTTGTGCATTGCCTCATTTTTGGGGTATTTTGTCTTGTATTTTTGTAGTGGTATAACTGAGGCTGAAGATAATCTTTCAGATGTGCACAGGTCTGTTTAACTCAGGGTTGTGGGTTTATGTGGTGTGTCCTTTCTGTCTGTTCCTGGGTCGGTCACTCAGACCGTGTTAAACAACAGATACACTAATGCAGAACAGTTCCATTAAAGTGTGTCACAATTAAAGGTGTCTGCATAGTGTGTCTGCACTTGGCTGGGTACTTCTTTGGGCAGTACAGTACTTCTCTCTTTTGAAGTATTTTACTTTGAATATTTGTACTTCTTGTAAGAAATCATAAAAATCTTTCCAAAGTGCAAACACAATTCAGTTTCAAATAATTTCCTGTGTCTTGCAAGTTGCAGTTTTGTGATTTCTTTCCTTTTTCTTGCTATGTCGTAGTTTCGCTCAGTTCTGAGCACTGTGTAAGGAGCAGTGTGGAACCTCTTTAGAAAATATTTCTAAAGCTGCTGCCAAAGTAAAATTAATTATAACTTATTTTTAATCCTAATAATTACAGAATTGAGATAAAATAAGTTGAAATAAAGTAAGTTGAATGAACTTCAGGTTTTCTTTATTTGAGAAGATCGTTATAAATATTTCAGGGTTCTTTGCAGAATCAGAACCATAGTATCATCTCATCCACTCTTTATTTACATTTTAAAAGATGCCACTGATGTTTTGATATTGTCCTTCACTGCAGTAGGTAAGCAGCAAAAGCTGTCCCAGCTGGATATTGGTATTGCCCCCGCATGTTTTCTGTTTTCCTCATAGCCATTGCAGAACTCTAGGGATCCACAGTGCTTCCCCTCCTTTTTCTCAGCCTTGTGGCCTGGACTCAGTTTCTCAGGAGCAGGGAGGAGAGGTGGAGTAGCTGTGCCACCATTTCGTCTGGGCCCGTTGTTTGCCCTCGGGCAGATTTCCTCTGCAGTCACCTAGCCAAGACTTCCATTTCATCTGCTTTTTGATCTAATGTGCCGTAACGAGGGGAAGCGAGTGCAAACCACCACGGCGCACTACCTGGGCGCACCCGTAAAGCCCTTGTCCCTGTCACAGTGCAGCCCTGATGCCGCACAGGGAGAAGACACCAGAGCTCCAGACAGGCTGCCAGCATGCAAGTCATGGCAGCACACAACCTTGCTTGGGTTAATCGACCTTGTTTCTGGCTGATTAGCCCACGGGAAGCTCTGCAGTGTAAGGGCAGGCTGTTTCCCAGTAACTGGGCTGGTGGGGACATCTCTGCCCTGCGCTGTAGGAACCTCATGGTTCATCCAGCAGCTTCTCCCGGTGACAGCTCCGGGTTCCTGGGTGTGCATGCACATCACCCAATATCAGAGTGTGTTTCAGTTCAGGTTGTGACCCTGTGAAGCTGAAAACAGGTTTTTTTTCCCCATTTCTGGTGTATTTAGAACTGCAGAATGCTTCTTCCTGTGAGACTTTGCATTTTTGCATTGAGCAAATGCTTGGAATATTATTGACAGTCTTTCCAAAACTATTCATCCTTTGAGAGCTGTAAAAGCATTAAGGATATCTATCTTTATTAATCAGAGGAGACAGAGTGGGCAAGTCCTTACCAAAAATTTGAGCCTGGAAACCTTCCCATTTCTGACTATCCAAAGTACCATTCTGTAATACCACAACAACCAGTGAAGCATTACATTTCACTGGATGTTTCACAGTCCTAAAGTCGTAGAGACATGTGGCTGCCAGAAAGTTTTGACTTTGCTTCTTGATGCAGGCACTCAAGCCTTACATTTGTTTCAAGTTCAGTGTTAGTTTATGTATTTCTCCTCAGTTTCCATTCTTGTTCCCCTCAGCTGTGCCAATTTAGCCACTTGTGGTTTGGTAAGGTGAGCTGGGTCGTGAAATCTTTACATAGAAAGACAAGAAAAGAAAATTCACTTTCCATATGCAAAGGGTATATATATAAGGTAGGAGCAAGCAGGAAGCTGAAAGATTGTGGCAGTGCTCCCTGACACCAATCATGCTCAAGAAACCATTTCTTCAGGGAATGCTATTACTACAAATTAAAATATTTATTTCATGAGATGCTGCTCCTGCTCTTCCTCTTATGCTCTGCAGACCCTCCCACTGCAGGTTCCCTCATGCTTTGAGGTACAAACTGTGTAGCCTACCTGTTGGTATGGATGAGCATTTTCTAACTACTGACCATATTCCCTGTCCAATAAAGGTATTTTTTACCTGAGTTCATGATGGAGGTGTTTTTACCTGCCCTGAGTTATATATACTGTTTACCAGGAATTAAACACCTTTCTTAAATCACTGAACCTCCCTCCCTGACTGAATTTCCTGTGGGCTTTCATGTGATCACCTTTACAGTCAGCATTGAGCCTGGACCCGTTTTGTGGAATCATGGAACGGTTTGAGTTGGAAGGGACTTTTAAAATCACTCCAGTAGGCCCCTGTCTTTCCTGTGCTGGGGACCCCAGAGCTGGATGCAGCACTGCTGGTGGGGTCTCACCAGAGTGAAGTATAGAGGCAGAATCACCTTCGTCTACCTACTGGCCTACCCTTTCTTGATGCAGCCCAGGATTCAATTGGCTTTGTGGGCTAGGAGCACACATTGCTGGCTCATGTCCATGTGCTGGTTTGTTCTGTGGAAGCCATTGAGTTCGATCTCATTTAGGTGAGCAGTTCATTTCCCAGGCAGTAGGTGTCATTCCTGCAACTTGAGATCTCACAGTTGTATTTCTGTCTTCATCTTCACATAGGTGTCAGGATGGATAGACATCTTTTTCTGTGTAAAGAGAGTAAAAGAAGGGAAAAAAAAAAAAGCAAGCTGTGTAGTACTGTGGCTCACAGTGTGCCACGGGTGCAGGCACGGGGAGATGCTCCAGCAGTTTGTGTTTCTGCAGCAAGGCTGGTCAGGCCCAGTCCTTGTTGTTTGGGTGAGCTCCATGGTGCAGGCATGCTGTGCTTCCTCAGCTGGTCTGCAGCTGCTAAATCTCTTAACCTTTTTGGCATCATTGCTTTATCTGCTTGAGGATGACAATTCTTACCTGAGAGGGAATTAAGATGATTAAGTAGCTGGGTCTCAGTCTAGCACAGGATTTAAGGCTTAAGTTTGGTCCTATTGAAGTCCTTGCTTTGCTAGATTGGAGTCTCCTGTTCGAAAAGCATTTCTGAGGATGACAGCCATATTTATAGTAAATGGTAAGCATTACAGCAAAGTTCATTGTGCATTGCAATCCGTTCATTCCTTCCTCCCCTTTCTTCTTTTCCCGTTCCCATAATTCGCTGCTTCTTAGTCAGCATGTGTGTAGCTTCCTTCCTTTATCCCTCGTCAGTAAGCCACTCCCTCAGTAATGAGGAGATCTAGAAAATACAGTGAAATGGCATTAACAAGAAGCAGGGCCGTGGCCACCGTAATCCCTTTAATTGCATGCTGAATGCTTTTCTTTCTACAGCTGTACACGGTTCAGGAGCTTGGCTGCGTGATGTTCCGAGGGTGTGTATTTGCATGCAACAGGAATGGCTAAACACACCCAGGGCTGCTGAATGCTCATGGTGAAAGGATAGCTTAAATACGTAAATTCAAGTGTAAAAGCTGTAATTGGAAATGTCTGTTACGTGTGTGCTGGATGAGTAGGAATATGTCTTCAGCACTGAACAGACTAGCACTGCTCAATTCATGGTTCACGGTCCAAAGGACATCAAAAGGGAGATCAAAAAATGCCTACAAAAATTTTAAAAATCAGAAACAAGGCAGGTAAAATCATCCCCATATGTACATATTTCATGCAGTTTGTATGTGTGTACCTATTCCCGTTAGCTCCTTACTGTTCTTATTACCCACTTAAAATGATTTTGATACTGAAATAATTTTATTACATGGCTCTGTTTTGTCTGTCACTCTAGTTCCCACCTGCCAAACAGTAGTGGGATTTGAGATAATCTGTGAATTTCTTTTTGAAAAGGATTTGTGATTTAAAATGAGAGAAATACCGGATGAGTATATTTTGACAGAATGAGGTAACTTTAATATTATGACTTCATCATGAATTAGTGTTGAGTGCTGCAACACATTTGCATGCTACTCTTTCTTTTAATTAACTAAATACATCACCTAGGTGAATGTAAGTTAGTTTTTGATCCCACAGCTATTATGTTGAGAAGTAAGGGTTGCATCATCCAAATAAAGCAGCCTTCTTAGGCAATTGATTTCTTTGACTATTCGGTAAGTGGAAGAGAGAAAACATGGACTTACGTGTTCATTTTACCTGTATGCTTAATGAAATGTCCTTTATCTGTCCCTGTTTATTATTTTGCTTATCTGGTAGTAATAAGTAGGTGGAACAAGGAGTTACATCTCTTCATCACACTTTGGAACGTGCAGTGTTGTCCATTAGAGGTGCTGCTTTGTCAGCTGCTGCCAAAGTGATCCATAACTCACACTAGCAGCTCAGATTCCACTGGTAGCCCAGTTTTGTGATGGATCCTCCCAGAGCCTGACCTGCTGCCTCTTGGCTTTGTGTTTGTTTGTTTTAACTGGCACTGAACTGTCAAACGCTAGTTCATGGCGTGTGGAATCACACACAGCTGCCTCCAAGGCTGCCGTGGTGAGGGGTGATGCCCAGGGATGTCTGGTTCATCACACACCCAGGAGCAGTCCAGAGGCACTTGCCTGTACCTGCAAGTCAGCCTGGAGCCATCAGCCTCCATCCTTGGGGATTTCAGCTGCCCACATCTAATGCTGGAGGCAGGGAGAAAGCCGGCTGATGCTACGGCGCTAAGGCCCTAATCTTGAAAGGACTTCTACACATTCTTGACCTTATTACTGGGAACGGCGTCCTTGATGTTTGTGACCCTAATGGCCATTGTGATAAGACCACTGACCGTGATGAATTTAAGTATATGTGCAAGTATTGAAGGGGTTGGGGTCTGATGGAGCAGTGTAGGCTCTCTTATTCCACTGAGGGCAGAACTCAGCAGGGGAGATTTGTAGCTTTTAGAAAGGGAGACAAAAGTTACCTTATTTCTGTCCTCTGCATGGAAATCCTCACCTTTAACATACACAATAAGGAACACAAGCATCTTGACTAAAATATCCCCCCTGCTCCCACTGAACAATTATTACCTGAAGACCTGTCAGTAAGTCAAAAACAACCCCAGCCCTTGGGGGAGCAGGGGAGGCAGGCAGGTGGTACAAGGAGCAGGTTTGCTGGGAAACAGTGTGGAGGGCAGGGGCTGCCAGAGCCATCCTAGTGAGGCAGGTGAGGTGAATCCTTCCCTTTCAGGGGTTCACAAGCAAAAATGGAAATAAGAAGGGAACAGAAAGATGGTCAGAGTGTTTAGCATAGCTGCAGAGTGTGTGTCTTATTGGGGGCTCCCCCAGTGCTTGTTGTATTGACCCCAGGGAATGCCTCCTCATTTTATATTCCTGAAGATGTGACCCAAGGGTGAGCTGCAAGGGTCTGCTTGTCTCTTCTGTCTCAGCTTGCTAAACAAAAATAGTGCTGGAACTGCGTGACTGCAACCCTTTGCAGGATCTCAAAAAACCTGAGCCAGCATACTATTTTAAAATTTCATGGTATTAAATATGAGAGCGTTACAGAAATAGCAGAGGGGACACTGAGCCAGCAAGCTAGGGAATGTGGAAACAAGTTTGTAAGAGCAGTAAATGCACACAAGGACATTTCTCAAGCTATGAAGTGTGTTCAGAGGTGTGCGGGGTGAGTGCCTCGCGTGTGCACTTAGCTGTTACCGCTGTCCTGAGTAGTGGTGCAAGTCTGGTTTAGTCAGTTCTCCCGGTTTCCAGCTGGCTCAGTCCCCTGAATCAGTTCCCCAAGGAGCTGTGTAACTGTCTCTCAGCACCGCACCAGTGGGAGTGGCAGAGAAGGCTGCAGTGCCCCACAGGACAGCAGGGCAGCCCAAGTGGAAATGATGCTCCATGTCTCACCCTCCTCGCAGTGCTGATTTCATCCTTGCAAAGAACTCACATTTAGATCACTGCATGGTCTGATTAACCCGATGGTTTGCTAAGGACTTCCATGCTAAATTGCTAAAACAATAGTCCTTTTTCCTCACCCAGGGACGCGTTCTATGGTCTCTAGTCTCTAATCTCTTTGTCACTTTAGTCAAAGTCTGTCACTGCAACCTTAGTTGCACCCTGATGCCAGCTGTCATCTGTGGTTGCTATCAGGGCCTCTTCATCATCCTTTTGCTTCAGAGGTTTGGACACCTTTTGTGACCCTTAAAAGATGATAATCCTGACTGGACACTGGAAAACAAACAACACAGCTAAAGGTTCCCTGAAAAAACATTTAAAGGTATGCCTGGGTATTAAAGGTTAAGCCTGACCTTGCTAGAGCCCTTGTCTTCTATTTAAATGCAGTGGGATTATGATCTAATATCAATTTCCATCTCTGATTCCCCAACACACATCTCAGTATGATAGGCCTGAACTGCAGTTCAGTTTCACAGATGGTACCTGCATCACAGAAAATATTAGATGACTCGTGCCCTAAATATGACAGAGTGCATTTGTCTACACATCTGTGTGTACAGAAAAATCTCTTTAATGGTAAAAAGCATAGTCACGTAAGGGGAATGTGAAGGGAGTTTGCTAGAAGACTCAGTGGTGACTTTAAGTGTTGGAGCAGGATAAGCAAAATGAGAAGACCTTAAAACTGTGAATAAACATGGCAACTCAATTTAACATGTCTGCCTAAAGAAGCAGGCTTTTATGATTTTTGGTTATTTTACTACAAACAAGAACTTTGATAACTGCTGTGTTTTCCTAACAGTACAAAACATGTCAAATATTTTCGTGACCTGCTATTTAAAAAATAACCACATCAAATGCTTCAGCTTCCTTGAGGATTGTCTCATTTTCAGGACATACATTTCTCATGGCCCATCAACATCTGTTCAGCTCTTGCAGTGCAGGAGGATGAAGTGCAGACTTGCAGGGTCTGATTTTCTCTCCAGCCTCTGGGCACCAGAGGAACTTTGGTGAAGACAGAGGCAGGGGGGAGCCTTCATGGAGATGGAGCATGCAGCAGCCCTGCCAGTGTGTCCTCAGTGGGATACACAGCTTCGAGTACCCCTTTCCTGGGGGGTGGATTCCTTGACAGCTCAAAACTGTTGATTTGGGGGGGGACATTTTCCAGCATCTCCTCAGGTTTGTGATGTCTGAACAAGGATTTGAAGGAAAACTAATCCAAATCACCAAAAATGTGAATGTAAAGTAAATTAGGTAAACTAAATTAAACCATTGTATATATTATCTGATTCAGCATTCAAGTGACCTTAATTTGATTAAGCTTAATTCACATCAAAGTAAATGATACTAAATATGAAATAGGGTTGAATTAATTAATAATGAGTGTGTCTGCAGGGATCTAATGTGGTTTGATTCATTACAGAAATGTTAATTCAGATTACCTTTCTAGAGTTTTCTCATGTAGATAGACCTTACAGGACAGTTTATTAGTTATGCCTAAACTGGTGTAATTGTGTGTTTATTCCTCCTTGGCTCTAGAAGGACCTTCCCACTGCTCTCCTCTTGTGGCAGTTCATGAGCATTTTGTTGTGGGATGTTTTGATAATTTGTTAATGCAGGCAAAGGAAATTTATCAGTTTTCTGTTGGCTTAGTCACCTTTTCACCTGATTCGTGGCTGCATGGTGCTCCACAGGGTGAAAACAGGAGTGTGAATGTGTGATCAAGGTGGAGAGTGGGAACTCACCTCAGGTCAACCCTTTGTGCAAGAGACACCCTGCTTCCACCCACACTCTGTTGGGTTGCACAGCACATGGACAGAAGAAATGAGCTTTGCTGGAGTTGCTTAAAGTCACCCACCACCAAATTTGATTTTCTTGGTGTTTAGGTACAACTGTGACGTATTGCTTGGCTTTGGCTTGTACTCTTTCCCTCTGGCTTTTTGTCTCCTTTGTGCCTCAGTAGTACTACACAGCATGTGGCTTCTGAACAGCATCACCTGAGTAGCTCATGCCCTCAATATACACAAGCTCTACTGACCCACTTTCTGACTGCTTTTCTTCCTTTTCTGTTGGTGGCCTTGAAGTTCTGTGAATATATTTTTTGCTGTATTAAGGGAATGGACACACCATAATTTTGAGGATGGGATAGCTGGAGTGGCTGAGACCTGCAAGTATTTAGCAGGGTGTTTTGTAAGGATGGACTTTGTTTTCAAAGAATTGTGCAAAACAGTGCTGTGATTCAAGGGTAAAACTTGAACTGAAGCACCTGATCATTTTCAGCAATTTGCCAAGTCGAAAATACTGGAGAGGCTTGAGGAGAGGAGTGGATGGTAAATATGAACTAGATACAGCAAAGATTATCTAATTCCATAGCTTCGTTTTTTTCTTTATTTCTTTCTTTCTCTGAATAGGAGTAAACTGGTATTTGAAGAATAGAGAAATTCTCCAAAACATGTCCTGAACTTTAACATGAACCCTAACTTTGATGTAAAACCTGAATTTTGGAAAGCAAGGTGGAATATTACATTGTGCCTCAAAATTCACTTGAGGTCTATCCCCAGAGTACTAGGAAATGATGGCTGTTCCTTTTAGCATCTTCGCACCTTCTGGTTTGAGTTTGCACCAGGAATCTCTCCCAAATAGTGGCCAAAGCAGTGCTGTCAGCCTGTAGAAGCTTCCTGTGATTATTTGGTTCATTCTGTCTGGAAACCAGGCTTTGAAACCACCGAGCTGTGCCCATCTCATCCTGTTTGAATATCAGCACACCCAGACACGTAAACAACGTGCTTCTTCACGAGGCAGTGAAAATCAATGAGGCTTTGAAAAGACATGCTCTTTGAAGTCATGGCCTTATTTGGGAACTTGCAAGAAGCTTGGCTGTCACAAGATAATATTTTGGCTCTGTGACAGTTTTCTTTTATATTGTTCTTCAGTGAGGAATCTCCTGGCTTTGTGCAGTGATAGCTTGCAAGTGTTGTGTGTCTTTTTTACCCCTTCCCAGGAATATTTGCTTGAGGAGAAACCAGTATATTGGTCAAAAGAGGCCAAAGACTCATTTTGACCTCTCTTATCCAAAGTATGGAGAGAAAAAGCAGGTTTTCGAAGATAAAATGAAAAATTTCTGGTATTTCAGTATTCCTGAGCAAACTCGCATGTTTTTATCATAATTACTTCTCTACACCCTTTTTATTTCTCACTACTCATTTGCTGAGTGCTGCCTTCTGTTTATGTAAGTGTGGGATTGTTTAGGAATAATCTGGTCTGACATCACACTTCTGATCCTTACTCTCCTTGGGAACATTTCCTTCATGTTCCTAACGCCTTGGGAACTGTGGTGGGATAAAAGAGCCTGCATGATAAATAATAAACTGAAGGGAGAGTGTCAGAGACAGAAGCATTTTAGACTTGGAGTTGTTTGGGGAGAAAGACAGAGGAGAGAGATTATCTCAGCACCATTTTGGAAGGGTTTCAGAAGAGGTAGTTGAAAGAGAAGGGGGAATTAGAGAAGAAAGGTGTGATTATAACCTAAAAATCACTGTGACTGTTTCTGAATCTCCTGTCCATATGATATAGAGGTGGAATATAAAATTACTTCAGAGACTTAAGCTGCACAATTTAGTGAATTCTGGAGGAAGAAGGGCCTTCAGGCCACACTGATGTTGGAGACCTGGGGCACAATGATGGGCAATGCCATCATCACAACACAGATACCAGAAAGGACACCCTCAGGCATCAACAATACTCTTAAATACTTATAGTTTTGGGAGAAGTTGAGGAGTCAAAGGGAAGAGGGTGAGGTCAACACGGTCTGGTTGTGGGACTAGTACTTATCCTTCAGATTTTGCTTCCTATGAAGGCTACAAAATACCCTTCTCCCCGGGATACTGAATCCTCTCCTCCAGCATCCTTGTCGGGTTTCCCTTGACCTGTTCTTGCCGTTCCTGTGCTTGTACTGACCCAATACACATTTCAGCTCTTTTCTGCTCTGCCCGGTGCCTTTCTGTTCCTGAGGAGGTGGGGAGGCAGCTGCACAGGCTGGGCTCTGTCCCCAACCCTACACTGCAGTGGCAGAGGTAATATTTGGCTGGTGCTGGTGTGTCTTTAGAGAAAGGGCAGGGGGAGAGGGCAGAGTGCCTGGAGCAGAAGCAACCCGAGGGTCCAGCATAGCACTGATGTCATTTAATATTGTGTGCATCTAATACCAGCCTGAGGTAGCGAAAGGGGCAGTGCCCATGGCAGTGGATGGAAAAGCAAGATTCGTGAAACCTGAGAGAGCTTGAGCTATTTGCAGCCAGTGTGGGGAATGCATCTAGGAATGTGAGGCTGGAAGGAGCACGTGTCAGGCTGATGTGCAGTGCTCTGAGAGAGAAATGTGAGTTAAAAATGTTGAGGAATAGGGATTCTTGTCTGTGGCTGGAAATTTAGAAGGAATTTTGGGAGCAAGGGGAATAATTTTTAGATGGTATTTGAGGGTTTGTGATCATTTCTCATTTTGTGAGTCTTGTGAATTGATTGCCAGAGCCTTGCTATTTCTGTCTTCCCTTTCAAGGTCATTGGGATGCACTGGTTACTCTGTAGCTTCATTCATTAGAAATTAGCTAAGCTGGGATTTGACTAGGATGTTTATCTGGGATGACCTGAACAATTTGCTTCAGGAAGTCATTCATACTTGAAAAGACAAACGTAACTCATGTTAAAGGACAGGTCATGCTCACCTCTCTTTCCCTCCAAAGATGAGGGAAGTAAGATTTGACTCATGAATAAATATTTAATACTTGAAGATACGAGTCAGTTGTCTGAACTGAATTGGTGCCCAGTTCCATTTCAGATGATCTGAAGTATCCAACTGCTGGATGCGTGGCTGATGGCCATGACCAGAGCCCAGCTGGATGCCAGATTCTGCACACATGCTTGGACCCCTGGATTTGAACCCCAAGCAATGCTAGGCAGGATGGCAGCGGGAATATGCAATGTTTCAGCTGTGAGCATGGCTGGGAGGGAAAAGCATTTGCTTGCTGCAGTTTGCTGTGTGGTTTGTCCCTACTACCACTAGAAACTGGAGAAGTGGATGATGTTCAGATCATGTGGGGTCCTAAATGCTGCCTGGGTTCATGGATTGTGTAAAGGCTTTTGCTGTGATGTGGTTTTTGTAATTTTCATGCATTTGACTCTAACGTGTAACATGCAGTTTATGTCAAAAAGGTACTTTTGTGTTCATTTTGACACATCCTTTAATTAAAGTGTCAGACCTAATACTGTTTCACTGAAAAAGCCAGTGGACTCTCTCCAATGAGTCTATCAAGAGTAGCAAAAAGCAGGAACTGTGCTATTTCTCTGCTTCTTAAACAAAAACAAACTGAAAACCCCACAGTTTTTCAATCTTCAGTCTTTATGTGAAGAACAAGTGAGGGATAGAAACATGATATTCAAAACAATACTTTGCAACATAAGCTTCCTGCTTTGGTTTTGATTTGCCATAGAATATCATAAAACATTTCTCCTTGCTAGATCTGGCTCAAAAATATTGGGTCTTACTGATGCTCTGCGAAGAGATTGGTAAAGTTGGCAGATATCCATTGACCCTCTGCAGAGGTCATTATGGCCAAACCACATTAATTTCAGAGAAAGACCCCCCTGAGGTGTCTCCTGGGTTGTAGAATATACTTGTGGCCCCCCCTAACTTTCCTCCAGCCTTAAATGAGGAAGGCAGCATGAAGTCTCAACATTGTGGTCTAATTGTGTCAGTGGTTCTCGTTAAAGATGATGTATAATCTTCCTCCCCTGTGCGTGCTTCCCTTAGGGAGCAGGCATTGTCAATAAGTAAATTCCACATGAGATATCACAAAGGGGAGAGGTTGTGGGAATGACCTGATGTTGCTTGTGGAACATCTGCTGTAGCAGGCAGACACACTTCGGGAGCAAACTGTTCTGGGCCCAAGGGATGGGAAGGTCCTGCTCACAGAACCACAGAGTTGTGGAGGTTGGCAAGAACATCTGGAGATCATTGAGTCCAGCCCCTGCTCAGGACCTTGTCCCACTAAGCTCTGAATATCTCCCAAGGTGGTGATGCCAGCCTTTCTAGGCAACCTGTGCTAATGTTTGAGCACTCATGGTAGAAAAGTTTCTTCTTATTTCTGAATTGAATTCCCTGTATTTCAAAATTTGTACTTGTTGCCTCTTGTCCTGTCACCTCTGAGAAGAGTCTGACTGTCTTCTTTACTCCCCCATTGCATATTTTTACATGGTGGTGAATGCGTCTAGAATGGTGTGATGTCAAAAGCCTTACTGGAGTCAAGACTTGTCAGAATAGGCCAGAACCTGGCTAGTGTGAGAGTGGTGTCACTCTCCTCTGGGTAGAGGCACAGCTCCAGTGGCACCACACTGGCAACTCCCTCCTGCCAGCGAGGTCATTTGGGTTAGTGGGTAAAAGTGCTGATGAGTGCTAGGCTGTAATGAAGCCTTGGAGGAATTGGAACTTTGTGTGTTCTCATGGGAGTGAGAAAACATTCTGAAATTGCCACAGCTTAGGTCTGGTGCTGCTGTCAGAAGGTGTTTCTGAACAAAGAATTCCACAGTGTGTGTGAATAATTCCTGTATACGTTTATTCTAATGCCTTTTGCATCAGTTGCAAGGGAAAGAAAAGTTTGTGGTTTTTTTCTTTTTTCATTTTTTGTAGGAAGAATGGGAAGAGTACATGGTAATGTGATAGCAGGGCAGCTCAGTTTTGGCAGATTCTCTATCAACAGCACCTTACACTGGATAACCCCCACATGCAGCAGCCTTCCAGTACCTAAAGCAAAGCTGAAGAGGAACTTCTTACAAGGGCTTGTAGTGATAGGCGCAGAGGGAATGGCTTCGAATTGAAAGAGGTGATGTTTAGATTAGATATTAGGAACAAATTCTTCACTGTGAGGATGGTGAGGCACTGGCACAGGTTACCCAGAGAAGCTGTGGCTGCCCCATCCCTGGAAATGTTCAAGGCCAGGTTGGATGGGTCTTGGAACAACCTGGTCTAGTGGAAGGTGTCCCCACCCATTGCACAGGTTGGAATGAGATGATATTTAAGGTCCCTTTCGACCCCAAAGCATTCTATAATTCTGTGTTCCAAGTGAAATTCTGGGCCTTGGTCCAATCTGAGCTTTCATATTATGTGTGTGTAAAATCCTTGTAAGCCAATAGCTCCCAAGACCTGGGTGCTGTGATCTTGTGCTGCAGAGAGCTTGCTCAACAAATACATTTTACCTGTGGAGTTTTACCCACTGCAGTGTGGTTACTTTGGCCGAGAAGCAGAACTATAATATGTAGCCTTCATTTTTCTCTTGTCTACATCCTACCCTCTAACTAGAGAGTGGAGACGTACGAGTGTTACAACCCAGCCTAGAAGGCAAGGGTAACCCAGGTTCTTGTTAATAGATCCCTTGGGGCAGATTAGAGGGAAACAACGCTGAATGATCAGTGTTTGTAAATATACACATGTAGGGTTCATTGTAGAACAATTTGGTTGCACAGGAAAGCAGGTATGTGCCCACTTTGGTTGTTGTTATCTATAGCAATATGACAATATGAAAGCATAAAAGTATCACTTAAGAAAACATGAGAAAGAGAAAGGATAAGAGAAGAAAGATGTCACCACCCATGGGCCTCACACTGAGGCTTGGTTGTTTTATCTTTGCTCTTTGTTGGCCAAAGTGATGGTTGCAGACTGATTCCAGGAGGAGGACGTTGCGTTTCTATTCACTCGGGTTCAGGTAGGAACGCCCAGGTACCTCCCTTGGGGCGGGGACTGTAAACGGGATGATGTAATGTGGATCAGGGGACACTGCGGGGGTCTTTGCCACCTTCTGAGATGTTCCAGCTGCCTGTTACATCAGTGCGGTTGAGTCCATTACGGCCCATTATGGCCCACCAGCAGAGATGAAAACCTTCGGTCGCCGTGAATGTCCCGGTACCACCCGGCAGGAGAGTTGTCACAGCGGAGTTCACCGGAGCGAGGCCGAGGAGCCTCCCGGCAGGGTTTGCCTCCCTCCTTGCCTGCTCAGCACCAGCTGTAGTCTGTAGGGCTGGGCTCGCCCCCTGCGCCTGGGCGGGCGCTTTGCGCATCGGCAGCTTCCCCCCGGTGTCTGAGCCATCAGCATTCCAGCCTCTCTTCCCGTACCGATTGTGGATACATTCCTCTCCCCAGACCTGGCATGATTAGACCATAGTATCCCCATTATCTTATCTCGTGTTCCGTCGCAGTCCAAATTCCAGTTGGTAGGCATATCTGCGGAGGTGTGGGCATCGGGGGTGGTCGCAGGTGGACACCTGCTTCTTTGCAGTTTGCTCCAGTGGGCAAAAGCCTTTCTATGGTTTTAGACATGTTTAATCCATTAACTGTTTCAGCCTCACACAATAAGACCCAGTTGTTACTAGGAATACTCTTCTAATGTTTACCAGAGAAGATGTCTAGCAGACACGGATACTTTCCATGCAGAATAACTTCTGTCTTGCCAGTATATTTGATAATGAGTCGCAAATTCAGGCAATAATGTGTCCATTTGTGTAAGGGAAGTTGCTTAGTTCATGGTGGCTGCTACTTTTGACTGCAAGCACACCACTGTACGGTTTAAACACTTGTATGATCTAGGCCACTGGCTTCCTGGGAGATGACAAGAAGCCAGGGTGTTTGTGGTGGTATGTGTGTATTTGTATTCATGTCTGAAGTACACAGGTGTGTGTTTGTTGAGATTTGAGGTGTACACCCCACATAAGTGTCCGAATGCTTTATTGTGAAGTGCCCTTTAGTGGATGACCATGGTTTATTCAGACACTATTTTCAGTTTCCCTGACATTTCATTTGATAGTGGTGATAATGCTGGTCGAGTTTTAGCCTCTCACTTCCCTTTTTTCCCCACTTAATCCCTCACAACTTGGAAAAAGTCAAATTGACTAATTTCAGCTAGCTTTAAGGAAGTTTCCAANTCGAGAAAACCCCCCTCTAAACCCCCCTCTAAATGGTTGCTCCCACCCTAGTTACCTGTCTGTTAACAGCTAGTCCCCTCCCCGGGTACCTGTTATAGGTCAGTTTACAGAGCTACACCCCCCGACTCGATTCTGACCGGTCAATACTCCACAACCCCACCTATTCTGTTGTAGTATATAACAGGCTGCTCAGCGTGCTTTGGGGTCTCTTGCCTTGTGCTCTCAGGTGCCCAGGAGCTGCGTCTCGCTGCGCCTTGGTGCTTAAGCGCACTTGCACCAGGCTCTTCGATCCCCTGCGCTCACCCTTCCCTGCCTTGGTTTGCTTCCCTTCGACCTGCCAACTACAATAAATCCGTTCCTGTTTTCCCCCCGAAGAGCCGCCTCCTGCCTCTTGTCTCGTTCCTGCACCTTTGCCACCGGTAGAACAGCAGGCCCTGCGTGAGCCCCCGCTGTCCTTCCCGCCAGGCGACCCCCCGGCTCCCCGCCGTACCGGGCAGCGGTTCGGTCATAACGTCGGTCTCGGCAGTCCCCGGGCGAGCTAGCCACCAGCCTGCGGGACGGAGCCGCGTTAGTGGTGTGTGTATATTTGTATTCATGTCTGAAGTACACAGTGTGTTTGTTGAGATTTGAGGTGTACACCCCACATAAGTGTCCGAATGCTTTATTGTGAAGTGCCCTTTAGTGGATGACCATGGTTTATTCAGACACTATTTTCAGTTTCCCTGACATTTCATTTGATAGTGGTGATAATGCTGGTCGAGTTTTAGCCTCTCACTTCCCTTTTTTCCCCACTTAATCCCTCACAACTTGGAAAAAGTCAAATTGACTAATTTCAGCTAGCTTTAAGGAAGTTTCCAACATACATTTCTTTTTATTTTCTCTGATAGTGTCTTCTGTGTTCTGCTCTGTCTGTGTTTGTACAGATACTAATCAGCAAAGATGTAGCAGGTGTAAGATACTGTGACTGTCAGGTGAATATAGAGGCAGTGTAATTCATTATTGCAAAGCAGACTTCTGTCTGCAGCATGATTCAAATTTATCTGTGCTGAACTGAAAAAAAAAAGTGTTGATAATTGTTTATCTAGGAAAAATAATACATTACTGCCTTGCACTTCAAATTTGCATAGCCTTGTCCCTTTCCTTGGAAGGGATTTTTTTTTTAAGCAAATAGAATAAGGTCATAGAATGGTTTGGGTTGGAAGGGGCCTTACAGACCATCTAGTTCCTATCCCCCTGCCGTGGTCAGGGACACCTTCCACCAGACCAGGTTGCTCAGAGCTTCATCCAGCCTGGCCTTGAACACTTCCAGGGATGGGGTGTCCACAGCTTCTCTGGGCAACCTGTGCCAGGGCCTCACCACCCTCACAGTAAAGAATATCTTCCTGATATCTATTCTTAACTGACCTTTCAGTTTGAAGCAGTTGCCCCTTGTTCTGTCAGTACATTTTGTATGATTTAAAATAATTTCTCATAAACAGGAAGGAATACCCAAATCTTGGTCATATCAACTAACATTTGCAACCTATACAGACTGAATCTTAGTTTTTGTATATTTGGTGGTTTGACCATATTTCTTCTTTTACTAATTTGAATTTATCTCAAATATCCTTGTCTGTTGTTTATGTAAACTGCTTTTCTGTTTTCAGCTTTCTGTGGCAGTCAGCACCATACAGTCCCACACTTGACTGGATATTTCAGGCACTGTTGCAGTGATCGATAACTTAATAATCCGTATGGAGCTTTTAGTTGTCACCCCGACTGGCTCAGTTCTGTTGGATTGCTAGTTGTGACTTGGTGCTATCCCCAAGGGCTGATAGAAAATCAGTAAGAATCCCATTCTCTCTGGTTCACTCCAGTGCATCTTCCCTCAAGCACTGGAATAAGGCAGATGAGGCTGTATTTGGAAAACCATCCCCTTTCAGCCCTGTGAGTTTCTGAGCGCTCATCTGCACCTGGTACAGGGTATCTGTTCATGAAAATGGTATGTGATACTCCCAGTAGGATAAGAGTAAAGCCGTGGGAGAAGAACGTGGGGAAGGCATCAGCCATCCTGTGATCAGGAATCTCAAGCCCTGAGATTTGCAAAGCATGAAGCATACTTGGGCCGAGGTTGAGAGGGGGAAAATTGATTTTTTCTGTGCAAATATTCATGTGCTGTGATAATTCCAAGCTATATAAACGAGGAAGGATTTTTTTTGGTGAAGGTTGACATCAGAAAGGTTGACTTCCGTGGTCAACCTGAAAACCTGAGAGTGAAAGGAGAAGCCTGAAATGTGTTGGATTATTCTTGTGCATTAAAATTCACATTGTATTTTAGGCAACACGTAATAGAAATCCCATTGATAAAAGGAGGAAAAAAATGTTCATTTTTGCCCCACCCATCCTTCCCTTTAACAGCTGAAGCTTTGAATCAATACTCCAATAGTGAGTACATCCTTGTTCAGTACACTTTAGGACACTGCAGTTATTTTCACAATTTCCCCAGTACCTGAACAAACGAAGGCAGCCACTCCTTTTCTATTTCAATAAACATTTTAAATCTTATTTTCTTAACCCCAAGAAAGACTTTTGAATTCAGAGACAATCCTATTGAGAGGAGATTTTGCAGCATATTCTGGGATGCTTCCTGTGATTGCCACATTCTCCACTATGCAGAAATTTTGGAGCTGCAGTGAATGAATACTCATTGGATATGCTCTCGTTGGCTCATTTCTCTTTCCTTTCTGTTTTCTTCCTCATGAATTGAAGTGAATGCTGAATTTTTCAGCACAGTTGTGGGGTTTTTTTAGAGTGGTCTGAATATCACTTCAGCATAATGATAATGCAGGCTTAATGACAGAAGTCCACTGTGTTAGTGGCTTTCTTCCTTTCTTGAGCAAGGGAATAAGTAGTTACCTCATTAAAATATCTCAGTCTGTTTGTGATCGGATAATGTCACCAAGCATCTGGCAAAGGCTGTGGTGGAATCTCAGGTCAGGAGGACAAATACTGATACACTGATATACTGAACAACAATAATGCAAGATGTTACATTTGGGGAGACCAGACTCTTAGCAGAGTATCAGCACAAGGCCCTTGGATGTCAGAGAAATACTAGATGAAGCCAGAAATTTCACCAGTATCCTCTGCCTTGTTCTGGTTTGTCATATATCCAGGCTGTTTTTGCATCCTCTGCTTTTTTGACAAGCTTTCATCAAGGATAACCACTTCTATTACAGTCTCACTTGTTTGTTAGAGCCCAGCATTTAAATTGCAAATTGTTTCCCAAAAGCTACTGATTGTCTTCAGTGGGAGGGACACTCAATGTGTGACACATCTTTTTGGCCTCTGATCAGAGGGTGGGCTCTGGGTCCCACAGTTCCCATTACATTAATTATTCCACCCAATGTTTAGTAAATTTTTCTTTCATGTGACATAATTTCAATCTTTGGTAAAGTGTGGGACATTTGTCATCAAATGTCTGGACTGGTTATACTGCCAGGAAGGAAATAAACAACTTCTTGTAAAAAATTTCATTGCTGGTTGATTTCTGACATAATTTCTGTCTGCTTCTCAAGACCTTCAGTCTGGCTCAGGGCACAAGAAGTTACGGTCTTTGCTAAAAAGTTGTAAGGAGGTGTTATAGCCTTGCATTTTTTTACGTATTTGGCCATTGCATGTGTTCATGTGAATTTCTGAAGCCCCTGTGAGTTCTGTTTGGTAAAATTTCATGCTGAGCCTCATTCATGTCTGCAGTAGGACATGATGGTGTCAGATCTTACTGTTGAATATGGGAATCCTAGTAACTAATTAACCAGAATTGAGACTATTGGTTGTCTCACAAGATAGAAGTCCTGCTGTTTCTGTCTGTAATGCTATCAGCTGTTGTTGAAGTGCTGGCCAAAAAAAAAAAAGTTAATGTTATCCTAATGAAACCTTTCAACAGCTGACCTCTGCTGTACATGAAAACTTTGTGGAGGATGTTTGCTTTTCTAGTCCTTCACAGTGAACTCATTGATGACAGAAGCCTTGACTTGAACAGCTGACTATTTATTTGCATAGTGGCTGTTGAGAAATTGCAGAAATTGGAAG
This sequence comes from Melanocharis versteri, assembly GCA_013397845.1. NCBI lineage: Eukaryota > Metazoa > Chordata > Aves > Passeriformes > Melanocharitidae > Melanocharis > Melanocharis versteri. Next base: position 1,177,119 of record VZTG01005027.1, on the reverse strand, counting down.
ATCAGATAGTGATTTTGTCCACTTTGTTTCACGTAGAATGCTTGGGGGAAGCAGTATGTTTGCTCTTAATTCTGTAGAGAAGTTTTATTTTAGATAAACAGCGTGAAAAATAAACATGTTTCAAGTGAAAACCAGCCCTCTTCTACTTGATTCAAGTTAGAGGAAGATCGTGGTGAGCAAGAAAACAGAAGTTCAGAATTCCATCCTCCCTCTGTGAGGGATCTTGGCTAGCTCTGGAGGTATAAAACTGTTTCCTACAAAGGCAGGAGCAGAACAGTTGCTTGCAAGGGGTACCTCTCCCATGCCCAGCTGCTTGTGCTGTATACAGTGAGCATACTTGTAGTGAAGTTCAGCCTAAATATGGAAGGCGGCTTCTTTCGATGGTTGCATTGTTCTTCTCTCTGCCAATTTTAATCTTTTATTAGGCTGTAGCCAGTATCACCTACCTCGCAGTCCTTCTCTGGCTGGATGCTTGTGGAAGAATTAATTTCTGTCAGATGGTGTGACTGCATGTGTTTTAGTGTTCCTACAGCGTGTCTTTATTGTCACTTAACACTATCACATTTGTTTAAAGGAAATAAAATGAAACCCAAGGTCACTACTACATTAAGAACACCATGTCTCAAATAAATGTGGATTTTTTTTGTTTCCAGTGCTGGGTTGTTTTGGGGTTTTTTTTTCTGCCATGAGTGCCTTTTCTTTTCATTCCAGCCCTTTTTGCCTATATTTTTCAGAGCCATGAGATCAGATGCCACAGTTACTGTGGCCTGTCCCCGATAACTGTGTCTAGGAGATGTGGCAGTCTGTACACTTTGGATGGTTTTCCAGCCTTCAAATCCCACAGCTCAGTGGGACAGCCATTGCCCTAGGGCACAGTGAACCTCAGGAGCTGTAGTTGGGTTTGGATATCTCAGACTCCAGCCAAAATCCTTCATGTGTTTCCTTGTGCTAGAAACCAGCCCTTGCAGTAAAAGAGGCAAGTCAAGGTGGGGAGCAAAAAGCTACCCCAGAGGTAGCTTTGAATTTGCTGTCTCCTTGTGACTTTCCCGGGCAGCATGTTCTCCCAATGCCCCATTCTCTCTCCTTTCCAGGGCTGGGGTTGATTTCGCAGGATTTGAATCTCCCTCGTTTCCAGCAGCCCTCACCTTTCAGTTGCTCTCTAGCCAGCAGGTGACTGGCAGAGCCTGTCCCCGCTCCGGCCAGTGCTGGCAGCCCTGGGTGGCCGCACGCTGCTGTGGCTGATGCTGAGGCTGCTCAGGCGTGTGCACAGCCCAGGGTGAAACCTCCCCCTGGCCCTCCCCAGCACGCTGCCGAGTTTGGCTGCCTGGGCGAAGCCTCCGTGTCTCCCATAGCTAACATCCCTACAATCCCTAAGCAAGCTGGTGATGGGAGTCATCCAGCCCGTGATTCTTGCACGTCCAAAATTTCCAAGGGATTGCTGCGGGGATGGTGAGCTCTGGCTCCTGGTGTTCGGGGCGTGTTCCCCAGCACTGTGAGCCGTGTTTATTCAACCTCCGCCCTCATCGCTGCCGGGCCGTGTTATTTCAGAGGAGCGGATGTACCGTCCACTGCCGGGCCGTGTTATTTCAGAGGAGCGGACGTGCCGTCCATTGCCAAGCTGCTCCAGGAGCTTGTCCATGTGCTTGCACACTCGGCAGCAGTGGGACCGCCCCACTCAGAGTAGGTGCAGGCTGCGCCCCTGAGCCCGGGCTGCCTGGTGGCTCCGGCTCCCCCGGGAGCGGGTTCTGGCGCTGCGGGGTGGCCGGCACAGGGCGGGGTGGCCGTGCCGGCGAGGTTGTCGCCGTGTGTCGCCCCTGGGGTGCTCAGCGGATGCTCTGCCCCCTGCGCTGGCTGCGCTGTTGCCATGGAGATTGCGTGCGCTGTTGCTAGGCAGCTGAAGCATCCTCTCCTGCACACTGCAATGCCACGAAATGCTCAACTTTCCTCATTCCTATCTCCCTTCTGTGATCTCGCGGATATGACTCCTTTGGCTCCTATCCCACTTCATTCAGTTGCACTGCTGCGATTTCTTGGTGTTAACCCTGTAAACCCTAAGAAGCCCGCATGGCACTGCAATAGGGTTTATGGCAATGAGTTCAGGGCTGAAGGAGTTAAAGTGGTTGGGGATAGACTACAGAGGAAATGATTTCTAGCAGATAAACTACTTTAAATGTTCTGGCATTCATGGAAGGGGAGGTTTGTGGATGCAGTCTTTTGTTCCATCACGGGTTTAGATGAATAAAAACACAGACTAAAATATCACTACAAGGTAAGAAAATCAGCTTGAATGGGCCTAATTAATCTCTTCGGTTACAATATATATTTGGTTTTTTAGTATCCTCTGCTTGCGCTTGCTGATTTTGATGTAGCATGTGAATGATAATTTAGCTGTGAAGCCCGTCGCGTACCATATTTGACTTATTTGGCTTGAATAATAAAGATATCAGCCTGTATTCTTGGAGTATACTGCATTAATCAGACTTGCAGGAATGATCACATGGTACTCTATCGCCTTTTCCTGTTAGCTGCTGCTTGTCAGCAGCTGGCTGAGCTGTAGGCTGCAGGCCAGTATCTGCATACCCTTTCTCCTCAGAATATTTCAAATATACTCTCTCGTCATTATGCATTTTGCTGCAGTTTGACAAACTAAATGGTCCTCCTGCACGTTAAGAAGATTATTTTAAATTTCAGAGCATTTGTGTAGTTGCTAGGCCATGTATGCATTTGAAGAATTCAGGTAGGCTCTCTGTTTTATACATCAGTGTGCTTGGTTTTTGTTCTCACAAGGTTTTTGCTGTGTAATGTCAGTCAGCTCTACAGTTAGTTCTTCAATGTGCAGATATTTATTGCGTTGTAGAATCTCTACCCTGTGCATGGGGAGAAGTGCTTGAAGGGTTCGGTGCAGGTGACGGTAGCTTAACTGCATGATGAAGTGCAAAGCTGGGTAATTGATTATATCTTGCGCGAATTTCATAGCCATGCAGCCAGAAACAGCGAGTACAGGGTAGTTATAAATATAAACCAGAAACTGTTCTCTTTAAAAGGGTCTTTGCTATTTTTAGTCCTGGAGAATCTGACAGATGCTCCTTCAAGATAAAATACTGATGGTGATAGAGAAGAGAAAACTGATGCTTGGATTGTACATAGGATTATATTTTATGTTGCTGCAGAGTATACATGTCTTTTTCATAACCTTGTAGCTACAGAATTCATTATGAATTACAGTTAAAATAAGAATATTGTTAAGTCTGTTGGGGTTGGTTTGTTGTTTGCAAACATTTGAGCAACTGTGATTGTTAGAATATAAAATTAGCACTTTTCATTTGATATCGGTTCTGCTTAGTATTGCCTCTGCCCCCTCTCCTCCTCCGTCCCCACCCCCAGTATAACTCCATCCTTATGCAAGTATTGAGGTGTATTAAAACCCTAACAGATATTTGAAGACATGAAATAGAATTTGTATCCCCACTAACAGACAATTATTTTCCTATGCAGTTCGGGACTTGAAAAATTTCTGGCCAGTAGTTGTGGGGTAGGGAGTGTCTCACTTTTTGTAAAAAAAAATTTTTGCATAATGTGTTAAGTTCTTATAACTTGTGTTATAAAATTGTCCAGATAAAATGGTGACAATGTTGAAACAGCACTAGGCATCGCCTTAAGATACGTTTGTCTGTATATCATTATTATAATGTATCATTAAAATACCCTTTCCTTTTGATTCAAAAAAATGGATTGTTTGACCAGGCATGTAACTAGAAAAGATGATGGATTCTCTTTCTATACATAATGAGCATTCTTTATCAAATACCTTAAAATTAAACTTTCTACCCTAGGATGAGATATTGTTAACATTATTTCTGCCTTTTGTTAGGCAAATGTATTGGCAATTTCCAATATTTTGTGGCTTGCTGCTCAGTTCTGTGTGTGAGTGGTGGCAAAAGCAGGTACAGGACACCCCCACTCCCTAAAATGTTCTGATTCCAGCTGCAAGGGCTGAGGAGATCCAGGCTGACTGTGTATATTCCTCCTGTTGTGAAATGCAGCATGAATGCTGTCTGAGGGGAAAGATTTTACTGGAAGACCAGATAATGCTGTGTAACTGCTGTTGTCAGGGCTGTCAGGAGATGCTTGGAATCTTGACATTGCTGATTGTTGGCAGTAAATTAAGGTGCAAATGGGCCCCAAACTTACTGTGCCACTTACTGTGCCCACAGAGTTGTTTGTATTTCTGCCAGTTGGTTGGATCCTGTTCTTAACAAAGTGAAATTCTCAATAAATCTACAATGAGAAAAAAAAAAAAGGATGTTTTTAAAATTCTGCTTTAAAACCCTTAGCTGTCTTTCAGTGGCTTTCCTAGACATCTTGGGCCAGAAAGACACCTAGTTTTATGGCAGGAATGGTCAAATGCTGATTACACACCCATTAGGCTTATTAAATTACATGTCATCCTCTCTTAGACTTGATTTGAAAATAGTATTAACATTTGATGTGCAGACTGCTAGACATTTTCTTTAAAATTTTCTGCACTGGTAGGGCTGGTGTTTCTGTATAGCAGCATTTAAATGGCATTTATTTTATTAGGAATTTCCGTGATGTTTTGTTGAGTTTGCATCTGCATGTTGAAATTTTTTTTTTTAATGGTATGATTATTCTCGTGCCTGTGGCTATTTTAGATTTTGTTGGCATCAAAACGTATCTTGCAAGATAAAGATTAAAAAGGGGTCTAGTTGAGCAGTGGGGTGGAAGCCTCCCTCCCACGGGCTCCTGGAAGCAAAGTGGCTGTAGCAGCAGAGGGCACTCTTCTCTGGCCTAAGGGCCCCTGCTCCAGGGTTGCCCCACTCTCTTTTAGAGGTTCCTGTCCTCCATGAGCATAAAACACAGGCTTGCACTCATCTCTCACCCTGACTCTCACCTGAAGGGATGCTCATGTGCGTGTTGCAGCAGCAGGGCTGTTTCCATCCTCCAGTGCGCCCGCAGCCCTTGAGTACCGCAGTGTCCCCACAAGCGGGGAGCCCAGCGCTGCCTGCTCCTGCAGACCCATCCTGGTGATCCCAGCAGCACCTGCTCATGCAGGCCCATCCATGACATCTCTGTGTGTGTTAATCTGCTTTTTTTTTTTTCCTGCCTCCACATTGTACCTTAAAGACCTGCAGGACTCCCCAGATGGGCGGTGCAGGCTGTGGCACCCTGAGCCTATGCCAAGAGGCATCTCTGCAGTCAGGCCCACCCAAGTTCCCCCAGGGATTTCATTTTGATGCAGCCATCTTCACTTCCCTGCTGAAATGGTGCCAGGTTATTTTTGTGAAGTGTTAAGCAGCTGCTGGACCTCTCTGAAGAATTGTCTCACTTAAAGACTGTAAGCGACTCTGGTGTACTGTTTGTGAAAAACTTATTTGTAAAGCCCTTTGGGATGAAATCTTACCCGTGCGGTTACTGGCTGGATGAAGAGAGACTTAAGCCTCCGAAAAAATAGGGAGTAAATCCATCAAATAATCTCATAGCTTCTTGTATCAGCCAAGCTTGGTTTATCTTCCTCTTGCAAAGAACCTAATATCCCCTGAAAAACTTTGATTGCTTTTAAAGCAGGGGTTAATGGAGCTAAGCCCCCTCTCAGTCCATATGGGCTTCTGGTTTCTGTGTGCTATGGGTTGGGCCCATTTTATTGCTGATTTCTGTGCTGTCTTCATAAAACCCCAAAGCTCACATACATTTGGGTTATAATTGGAGGCAGGATTGTTCATAAGCCGTGCTTTTATGATCTGCTGCTGACCGCACTGCTGTGAGATTACTTTGCACGTGAAGCCATCAGGAGGATGGTGCACTTGGCCACGAGCAGTACTCCTCATTTGGTATCTTCCGCCCAGATTTAGCTCTCTAGTGGCAGAACACAAATGCATTTTCTTTTCTTTTGTTGCTATGCCTTTATCTTTCTGGGGTATTACTTGGTATTCTTCACAGCGAGCTGGTGTCTGTCTATTTCTGCTACACCGCCCACCACAGCATCGCAGTATTTTTAACTACATCTTCTATTCCCTCATCCAACGAGCAAAACTGAGAATGCTACAGGAAGGAAAATGAGTCTTTCAAAGCGAGCTGGCTCTGAGCAGAGGAATTGAAACCCACCGATGAATAGAAAGCAAAGCTCAGAATGAACATAGAGCATTTGGGTGACATGGTGAGTGGGGACCCTCTCACCTGCTGATCCCCAAAGCAGCAGCAGCATTAGGAGATGTCCTCTGGGAGCAGGTGATCTCCCGTGCCTCTGGGCAGATGAAGGCATTGAGTTTATTGTACCTATAAGCATTTCATGGCTGAGTTTAACTGCACAATTGAATCTGCACGCAGGAATTCTGATGTCTAAGCTTTTTTTGCTGCTGCTAAGCAAAAAAAAATCTGAATACCCCAAATTAGTGAAGAATTTTGGCTTTAGTATGATTCTGCAAAAATGAATTCTGGTGGCAGGTGCCCATCAAATGCCTGCTCTGACTTTGACTGCAGCATTCTCCTCTCTCTGGTGACCAACAATAGGACACAAGGAAATTGAATGGAGCTGCCTGCATCAGGGGAAGTTCACATTGGACTTTATGAAAGGATTCTTCACTGAGAGGGTGGTGGGTCGCTGGAGCAGTTCTTCAAGGAAGTGGTCATGACACCAAACCTGTCAGAGTTCAAGGAGTGCCTGGACAATGCTCTTAGTCATATGGTTTGGTTTTAGGTAGTCCTGTAAGGAGCAGGAAATTGGACTCCGTGGTACTTATGGTTCCCTTCTAACGTGAGATATTCTATGATTCTATTCAGTGATTTCACTGCTGACAGTTTAGGTACCTCCAGGGTACCTGACACGTCTATTAAAGAACAGTATAAAGGACAAGCATGACCATTTTGTAAAGACGGATATTACAGTAAAAGGTGACTTTTCCTTCCCCCTTCCCCAACAAACAGCAAGTACCTTATCAAAGGGACAAAATGCTGGTGCTCCAAAGGGATGCAGCCCTGTCTCCAGTAGCTTTTCCTGCTGAAAATTCCTGAGAAGGAGGCCTTTTAAATAATCCCAATTTTCAGAAGTGACACTGCAGTTTGAATAGCCAAGCAGCTTTAGGAAGCTGTGGGTGAGGTGAGAGCCAGCATGGCTTCGCTAAGGGAGAATCATCTCTGACAAATATGGAAGCCTTCTGCAGGGAGGTTACAGTGCTGGTGGATAAGGGAAGAGCGACTGTCAGCATCTGCTTTGACACTGTCCTGCACAACATCCTGGACTCTAAACTGGAGAGGCATGGATTTGACAGATGGACAACTTGAGGACAAGAGATTGGCTGGATGGTCACACTCAAAGAGCTGTGGTCAACAGCTTGATGTGACGGTGGACACCAGTGGTGAGTGGTGTGTGGCATTCTCGGGGGTCAGTGTTGGAACTGGCACTGTTCACACATTTGTTGGCAACATGGACAGTGGGATTGAGTACACCCTCAGCAGGTTTGCCAGTGACACCAAGCTGTGTGGTGCAGTCAGCACACTGGAGGGAAGGGACCCTGAAAGCCTTGAGAGATGGGTCCATGTGAACCTCATGAAGGTCAGCAAGGCCAAATGCAAGGTCCTGCACCTGGTTCAGGGCAATCCCAAGAACATGGAAGGTGTCCATGGCAGAGAGGTTGGAACTAGATGATCTTTAAGGTCTCTTCCAGCTGAAACCATTTTATGACTCTATGACAATAGAAAAGGATTCCTGTTCCTTGCTGCAAGAAATATGATCATATTGATGAGTAAGAAGCATCAGGAGAGTTGCCAAAAGACTATTTCAAGTTGCTACAGGAGTGTAGCTTCTGTGTAGAGGTGAAATGGGATTGCAGCACTACGGAGAAGTGGAACAAATTGTTGTTCCAAGTTGATGACTTTGACCTTCCAGGTTAGATGGAGCAGCGAGTGAAAAACACACCGAATGGTGCAGTTAATCTTTTCTGACAAGAGGGGAAAAAATTAGTGGAGTAATTGTTTCTGAGTTCAAAAGGTGTTAAAATGAAAGGGAGAAGGCAAGTTTAAAATGGAGAAAATTCAAGGACGGTATCTTGGCAGACCATAATTAGTTGCAGGATCTTCTGACCTGCATAGCTGAACTCTCCAATTGTATATCATGTTCAAAATATCCTGTAGGTGCTTAATAAAGATCCACAAATGTGTGAACCTGGAAGCTGCAGGCTTGCCAAGTCTCTGCTTGCACAATGCTTTCTCTGCAATAGAGTGTGGCCACCAGTGAACCAGCTGCTTATGTTCCTCCCTTTTGTCCTTACATGGATACATGCAAATTCACAGAATCATGGAATGCTTTGGGCTGGAAGGGACCTTAAAGACCATCTAGTTCCAACCCCCCCAGCCATGGGCAGGGACACCTCCTACTAGACCAGGTTGCTCAAAACAACTTCCAGCCTTTCCTTGAACACTGCCAAGGGTGGGGCATCCACAGCTTCTCCGCACACACAGCCTGTGCCAGGGCCTCACCACCCTCGCAGTAAAGAATTTCTTCCTGATACCTAATCTAAACATCCTCTCTTTCAGTCTGAAGCCCTTCCCCCTTGTCCTGTCACTCCATGCTCTTGTAAAAAGACCCTCTCCAGGTTGCTTGTAGCCCCTTTAGGTACTGGAAGGTGCTGTTAGGTCTCCCTGGACCCTTCTCCTCTCCAGGCTGAACAACCCCAATTCTCTCAGCCTGTCTTCGTAGGAGAGGTGCTCCAGCTCTCGGATCATCTTCATGGCCTCCTCTGGACTTGCTCCAAGAGGCTGATGACCTTCTTATGCTGGGAGCCTCAGAGCTGAACACAAAACTTGATAAAAACACATTGTTGGGACAGAAGTTTTTGATTATCTGCAGGAATTGGCAAGTCTAGTTGTTCAATATGCAAATGTGAGTATTCCATATGATGCATCTCATCAGAGAAAATGCACAAGCCTGGGGGTCAAATTATGGTCCCAATAAGATCTATAATACCCTTTACATAATCCTTCACCTTTCATTTTGTGACTGAGAGACTAAATTTGATAATTTTTTTTCCAAAACAAACTTGCACTAGATTAAAAAAGGAGGAAAAGGAACTAGTTTTGCATTTTCTTTTGCTGAAGGTGATTGCCTCAAATCTACTCTTTGGTATTGGAAATTGATTTTAGATCCTTGGATTTTGGACAGTTGTTATTTATCCACACAAGGCATACACCCTGAGGAAATGTTGCTGCCTTAAACAGCAGATTGAATCAAATGTTTTTGCTGACATATTTTTCCCTGTGACAACTGACACTGCAGTTGCCACATATTTCAGTGGTTTAGCACAGAGACATTTGAAGAGAAGGAGAAAAATGCTTCTAAGAAAGTAATGTGAGAATGCTGTTGCTGGGAATGAAGATAAGCACATACTATTCTCATAGTGGCTATGTTGAAATATTTCTTCTGAAGAGGAAAATGGATAGACACTCTTTGTTAGAGGTGGTGGAGTCAGGTTTGGCCAGATTTTAAAGGGAAAATAATCTGATGCTTGGGAATATAATTTTATGCCAAATAGAAATATGAAAGGAGATTTATTCCAGGATATTCACTGGATTGGAGTAGCTCCACTGTCCATGTTAGCAGGTAATTTCCAGTCACAGTTAAATCAGTATAAATTGTCTGTGGGGTGTGTATTTAGTGCCTGAAACAGGGGGGTCTGTGGAAGAGTATTCCCATCTTTTCTGCTGTTGAACTGTAAACCCTGCAGAGCACCAGTCTCACTGGTGCCAAAGGCTTGGTTCAGCTACCTGAGATCTACTGCAGTGTAATTCATTTCCAAACCCAAGGAATTTCCTCTCTGTTCCCTTTGCCCTCTAGGCATGATAACCTGTTTTTGCATTTTTCTCGTCTCTCTCATCTCCAAAACATGTTTATCCCTTTCTCCCTTTTTTAACTCTCTCTCTCATCTCCAAAACATGTTTTGACCCCTCTCCTTTTTTTAACCAACCTTGTAGTAATATTTACAAACAAGAAGTGTCTGCTGTTGTTTAATGAGGATCCAGACACAGTTTTCAGAACTGAAGGTAGTTATCAAGACACATGGAAACTGGTGTCAATCTTTGAATGAAAACAAACACAAGTACAGATGGTTTCTTTAAATAACAGAATTTATGATATTTTTTAAATCCACCTATGGACATCCATTAGAGCAAGTCATTCTCAGTCCTGTGTTTTCTAACACACAGCCTTAGTATGAAGTCTATAAAGATTGGAAGCATTTCAGCTGAACTTTCATGGAAAACAGCTGCTGCCCCCTGTTTCCTACCTGCAGTGCCTGCTTTGTAGGGGTGGATGCTTGGTTTTAATATCCTGGTATCTAGGAAAAGTTGCTCCCTGCCATTCCTACACAAGAGCTGTGCCAAGAGCTGTATCTCAAACCCTCCTTTAGCTGTCAGATTTTTGTGAGTCCAATGCCTTTTGTCCTTGGAGACTTTCTGTGTAAGGTGTGTGCATTCACTTATCTCATATTGAGATCATACAAACTTATAGCTGAGATCAGCAACCTGTAAAATGGGGTTGAAAACCTCATCATTTAAGTGGCTCATAGAAGCTTCATGTGAGTTTGTTAAAGCACACACATGGAAAAATAAAAAGGAGGTGACAGGATAGCTGAAAAATCAAACTTCAAAACAAATGTTGAGCTTTGTTGATATCAATGTGCTGCTGTGTTGATGCATGAGATTATAGAGAATTAAAGTCAGTTGTTTTGTTTCTTCCTTAATGGTGATATCTGTAGTTGCAGGTTACTCGCTGACCAGCAGCTGGAGAGCTTCTTCATGCCACACTGGGGGAACATGGGTTTAGTTTCATGCTTTGGACAGCGTAGTGAGCTGGGTCTGTCTCCTTTAGAAACCAGTGCCCCCATGTTAAACAATAACATGGCTCAGGCAAGGTTATGAGAAGAAAAAATTGTCCATTGGGTGTTTGCAGTATTACTTTTCAAAAGCAGGTAGAGGAAGCTGAGACTTGGTTTTACTTTGTTGCAGTTAATGTAGAGGAGGGGAAGGTGAGAAGATTGAAGGATCTGTGAAATAGCCCATACCGTTCCATTTCGGTGCAATGGAAGCAAAAATGAGCTCTGAAGAGGAAAGGAAGTGACCTTGGAGAGAGAAATGTAGAGGAAAACTTTCCTAGTAAAAGATGCATGTAGCAGATGGAGTTGATATTGCAAAGTGCCAAGAAATTTGGGGATAACGGCCCAGCAAAGATGATTGCTAGGCTGGGCTTGAGGGTGATGGCTCCATTTCACAGATATAGAGTTAAGGGTTTTAATCTGAAACTGAATGTGGGTAAAGCTTTTCCAGCCCTTCTTTGGTGAAAATACACACTTCAGTACTCTGCTGTAGCACGATTGTTTTGGTGTGGGTGGGTCGGCAGTGTGGTGTCCCCTTGCTGGTTCAGGATATGAAGGCTAAAACTGGAGTTCTACTTTGTCTGATTCTGGATGACTTCTTGGGATGAAAAGCTCTTCGTACAATCATACAGGGTCGGGTTTAAATCTGGATTGTCCACATCCTAGGCAAATGTCTTAGGCATTTAGCTACAGAGCATGAGAGATTGTGCTGTCTTTGATGAAACGGATGTATTTCCATAAAACTTGCTATTCCGGTGCTGTTGTAGTGGTCATCATCTAGGGATCTCAATGAGACAGTGTTTGAAGGGAGAGGGAATGTTTCATTAAACCAACTTCTATAACTTGCAGAAACGAGGTAAGATTTTGGTTACACAACCCTTTACAGACCTGAAATGAAAGTTTCTCACTAAGAAACTATCAAAGCCGCACAGAAGAAAATCTTCTGAAGTAAAACTTCTGCTTTTCTTTTTGGTGGTGTAAAGCCTCCAACTAAATTCCCATTAAATTTGTCCATGGGAAGGAAGTTGACAGTGGAAAAAAACAGGCTGAAAGGAAATAAAAGGAGAAAAAGGTAAAAATTTAGGGAGAGATGATTGAAACTTTTTTTTCAGACTGAAGGAGGGTTTTGTATCAAAAAGCTTGTTCTTTCTTCTGACTGTAAGAATCATTTTAATAAAAGAAGTATTCCTGCCAGCTTTGCCTTCACAGATTTTCTTTGCTTCATGAGACAGCACTTTTTGATGCCATTTCATGTAGTTCACACTGTTCTGCCCAGCCATCCCAGCTTAACTGCTGTTTGGCAAGAGGCTGTTCCTTATAAAGTGACACTAAAATGGAAGTAACAGATAAGACTCTTTTTGACATCCATTGCAAATTATTTGAGATCAAAGTCACATTCTTGTTTTAATTGGGGAATGGAAATCTAAGAACCATATTTCAAAAATGAAGAAAAATTCATTTTACACGGATCAGATTTTCACAAGAGCATGTATCAGCTCTGATTATTCCAGGGAGGAGGACCAGCTGGATGCTATTTGTGTAGAAAATTGGCCTTTGTCTTTAAAGGCTCACAAAGATGTGGAGTATTTGAATTATTTGAAAGTTTCTGTTTGTTTTTCAGTGATGAACAGTGTGGAAAATGTGATTCTAAGCTTGTCAGTGTATATTGCAGAGTGGGGGGAGCAGGCATTTTGACCCTAACACTGCTGTGTGGTGCAGCTGGACTGGTCCTGTTATGGTATTGGGACAATTCTGTTGCAAGAGAAACAGCAAAGGATTTAGGAGTTCCAAGTACTAATAATATAAAGGATGAGGGAAAAACCACCACCACCTTTGGAAAAGGATCAATCTCAAAGCTTGAGGATGACACTTCAAAGACTCTACTGGCTTGTCAGGCAAGATTATTAGTACTAATAAGAGGTAATGGACTCATGTCAGTAGCTCTTCTATGGTAATTTTTAGCTACTCCATAAAACCAATGGTATTTTCAAAGCTCACTCAGACACCACAAGCTCATTAAACAAAGATAGGCATTTATTTAAACTATTTATAAAGTTCAGTGTGAAAAGGAGAAGAAAGAAAACGTGTTACTAAAGAAGAAGGTGAAAATGAAGTACCCACAGGGTACAGCTCATGTAAGGTATCTAGGTAATTTGACATGAAAATGATGTCTGATTTATTGCAGAAAATACTGACATCGCTGACCAAGATGTAACAATATCCTGCTTTTGAAGGTCGAAGTAAGAGAAAAATCAATCCTGAAATACAATGTGATTTCCTAGCACCAAGACTTAGGAAGTGGAGAGGTTGGTTCAGAGGGGACACAGTGCACTTGGCATCACCTCAGCTCCCACTGCAGTTCCGCTCCTTTTAGATACAATTTTCTCTCCCCAGAAAGGGTCACATCTGTGCCTGCAAGTGCACAGTCATTGGGTGTGGGTGTGAGCTCAGTCCCTGCAGCTTCCCATGTTCCTTCTGAGCTCCAGCCACGCTTGTGTGCTCCGAGTCTGCATCAGGATAACCTTGATTGCCAAATACTGGGGATTTCAGCTGGCTGCTCTTGCGTGTGTGGGTGAGGGGAAAGCAAGGGGTCAGACACAGAGTGGTTTTCCCTGCAGATGCAGAATTTGGCTCTTGGGGTCTGGAATGTGTTTTCCTTTGCTTCTTTGGTTTATTCTGTCTGAAGTATCTGAGGTTGGTCTGTCCGGCCTGGCAATGCCAAGGATGAGAGCCCCAGCTCTGCCTTGGTGTCACACAGGGATTGACACCTTTGGGGTCCCACCAAACTCTGAGAGCCTGCTAAGATCTTACCTCTTGGGGCTTTATCCCATCACCTTCCCCAGTATGTGTTGTGATCCAAGTACAGCACTCAGCTGGCCATGCTTCACCAAATTAAAGTTTCTGGTGCTTTCTCAGAATTTCTGAGATTTTCAAGTCTTTATAGTCAGATTGCATGCTTGTAAAGTACATGTGTTTAAATTAAAACAACTAATCTATAAACTCTGTCACATCTTTTAGTTGTTTCTCAGTACTTCAAAAGGATGATACCGAGCCTTTTAGTGGGTACCATGAATAGAAAGTTGAATTTTAAGAATGCATTTTGAGGTACACATCCTGATTTATACTGAGTCCATCTGGGAGAGGAACTATTGAGAAAATCCAATGCAAAGGAGGCAAAACCGTGCCATCGTGTTGCTACATAGGAAAAATGCAGATTTGCACTTGTGGTTTAAGGTGATGAAGAGCAGAAAGCATATTTCCAGGGCTTTCTTTGTGAGCAGATTACTTAAACCCAGATTCCTTCAGATGTCTGAGCTCAGTCATGGAAGCATTAAGTAAAAGAATCAGAAACTTGACTAAGGCCACTCACTGAAACCTTTATTAAACTTTGAAGAGGGCAATGAAGCAAGGATTACATGTAGCTGGGTGTGGAAAATAGCAGTGGAAACAGGTGTTGCTTGTCAGTTTGAGTTTTATTTCGATCCTCAAGCGAGCCGGGGCAAGCGGGCACAGGTGGGCTGGTGGGCAAGAGGGGTGGTGCAGGTGCACTGAGTTAGCTGGAATTGCAGCCTCTCGCTGCAATCGCCAGAAATGTGCGTCACGGGAAGCTGTCCATCCAGGAACTTGGGCTGGAGGAGTCATCTGGGTTTCTGTAGTCAGCGTCCAGCATGCAGACTCTAGTCTTCAGTCCAAAATCGCTCTAAATTCAAGAGGGGATCAAATCTGACAGTGGTAGTTGTGGCATAGAGCTGAGGATTTGTCTTTAATGCTGGGATTTAGTGCAGATGCTGCCAGATATGGTACCTGTATGCCCATGGACACGGGGGGCTGTCCCCAGACCAGTTGTTAAAGGCAGGTAAACTCAGGTACAAGAGCGTCCTAAATCCTGGAAGTGGCACTGGTGAGTGAGATTCAAGCCCTGCTCTATGAGTCTCCTTTGTCCAAGGATGCTTTCCCTCTGAAACATGACTGTATGTGTATATATGTACATAAACATATTGTTGTGTATTTCTATATTGTTCTGTATGAAAATTTCTATATTGTTCTGTAAATGAAAGTTTGTATTATGTAAGCACTTTCCTTGAACTTTCCCTACTGGGGTTGTGAGAATAGGGGATGGAGACAATGACACTTTGTTTTGATTTCTAGCCCAAGTTACTGTGTATAGTGATTCAAGTGTGGCTTCTAGGCAGGACTTATTTATATCTGTCCATTAGCTTTAGCAAAAGGCTGCATGTTTGTTTACACTACTGCAATTCAAATCTATTTGTCTGCTACACTTAATGGCAGAATGTGTGGGCTTTTATATATATGGGGAGATCTATTTATATATAGACATATTTGGCAGAAAGCAAAGAATGATATTTTTCATTAGTACATGATTTTAACAGGGAACTTGATGATAAACCTGCAAAGTGTCAGATCAGAAGACATAAATCCCAGACAAATAGGCATGAGAATATGACTGAGAAGGACTGTTCAAAGAAAAGCACATGAAAATTAGTATCAGCTGTTTTAAAGGTAAATACCAGGAAATGCTGTCTTTGTAATGGCAATCACGATAGTGTTCATATAATAGTTAATAGTATCACTGTTTTGATGAGGAGCACAGAAATCCCAGAACACTTTAAAGATGTTCATCAAGTAACTCAGCGTTCTGGCAGAGTTGTCAAAATTATCCCTACTTTGCTGTTAGTAGGAAAAGTAAGGTTAAATGACATGCCAAAGGTCAGATTCCAGAGTGGATGTAGTGCTGGGAATAGGGAACAGGCTCAGACTCTTTCAACCCATGGGCTTAATTCAAATGTTTGAAATGGAAAGACCTTGCCATGTTGGAAATTCACATTTGAGCTCACTCTTCAGAAAGCTGGTTGTCTTCTACTTTTGTCTTTTTTCTGCAGTGGAAATTAGTCCCACTTTCAGCCATGAGAGGATTAGTAGTGCTGTGGATGCAGTTGTGCAGATGTCTGAGATGAGCTTCATTTCTCCTAACTCTGAACGTCTGCATCCGTCCTGGTCCCTGTAGGCTCCTTGTGTAATCAATGGAGAGAAAAAACTGCTGCCAACGTGATTCGTCTGACCTGTTTTAGCCACCTACTTTAGGAGCAGATGAAGCATGCTCTAGAAACACTTTTATTTCTTCTGATTTTAAGGCAGTCCAAATGAAGAACTGGCACTTAGAGGTTGTCTGGACTGGACAAGGTGAAGCAGAACTCAGAAGAGTGTAAGCAACTCTAATATTTTGTCTGGCTCAAACTGTGGCTTGCAGGAGTTTATCTTTCTTATAGTGGGGTTTTGCATGTGTTGCTTTTCATTTTATCTTCTTTATTTCAGCTTCTGGCCCTTGTGTTTTAATGTCCATTAGATTTAACCATAGTTTTAGAGTACAAACATGGGAATGGCCCAGGTACTGTCTCATTGACCACAGCTTTGAATTCGGTTTATTGCTTAGACGCATCTCTTTATTGCAGGAAATGGAGTAAATAAACTCCCTTGTAAAACATGTTGTTAGTCAAGACAGAACTTGACTTCTGATTGGGGTACAAGCACCTCTTCCAACAAGATCACCTAGTGCCCTCTTGTAGGGAGCATTTTAGGGGTTCTGTTTATTGTTACCCTGATTCTTATCACATCCCCTGGGATATTCTTTTTCTTTCAGTTTACTTTAAATTCTCCTTGAAATATATTTGGAATGCAGTGCCTGTGATGCTTACACAGCCATCTGAAGACCATTTTTCAGGGGTACCCAAAGCACTTCTGCATCAGTATTCTTAGGTTAATGTGCGCCTGTGTGTCCCTACAGGCTGTTCATAAAATCTCTCTGTGTTAAGTTGTACGACGTGCCTTGAGATTTTGTTGTGCTTTGGCTCTATTATGTATATGCAGTAGCACCCAAACCACTGAAATTCTGTACTGAGATGTCATGAAGCTTTCCAAGGAAAAGATGTATTTAAAAGTCCAAAGAGCTATCTGTTCCTGGATAGTAAGACCCATCCAGATGAGGAAAACTGAGAATAGCTTCCTTCATGTCCTACCTATCTGCCTTTGGGATGCTGGAGAAGTTGTGGAGAGAACTGCAGGGGATTTAAAAGGTTCCTGGTGTATAAAACACCTGAAACACAAAAGTGTATCTGAGCTTCTCCTGGTCTGTGACTTCCATTGACAATGTGTAACTTTTGTCATCTTGGTTGGGTGTTACTATCTTTATGCTTTGAATCAATTAGTTAATGAAGCTGGGATAGCTGACATTTGCCTGAAACCACTTGCTTTTATGAAGTGCTTTGTTTTAAATGTCATCCTAGACCAGCCTGCTTTCACTGGTGCAGTAGTTTGCAAACACTATAAAGGAAATTCCCTCCAAGAAATAATCCCTGTGCTCCTGTTTACATGCTCTTGTCAAAGTCTCAAATTGTTGTGCTTTCTGTAGAGTAGCTGGGGATGTTCACCATGCAGTACTACTTCATTCCTGCACTGGATCTGGCTTATAATTCATTAACCGTTGAAATAACAAGGAATAAGGATGGACGTTAAACATGGTTCATGCTGTCTGAAAGCTTGGGCAGATGGGCCCATTGCGTCCAGTCTACATGTTAAATTCTTTGTCACAAGGATAACTGATAACTTTTAGATTTAAAAGCTGAGCTCTGGGACAAGAAATCCCATATCCCTTCTTACACCTGACTAAGCTTTTGCATCTCACTACTCTGAGAGATACTGCTGTGCACTGAAGAGTGCACATGAATATCCTGAGCCAATAGTTATTCCAACCAAGCCTATGTTGAACTAAAGGCTACAATTATCTACATGTCCCAGGAGCTGATCTCTTCTTCACCGGTATTGCCAGCTGCAGAGTGACTGAACTTGCATGTTTCATGGGAAATGCTTCCAAGTGTCTCAGCAAATATTAAGCAGATGAATATATAAATAATGTTAAATGTTCCTATGCTAACGTCTTTATCGCAATTATAAGGTGGTAGTTGCTGTCCCTTTAGTAAGAGAGGTTTGGGTTTTAGTTTTTTGTTTAATTTGGAAGTGAATTGATAATTCTCTTCTTGCCAACAGTGGCACATGAGACAATGAACTTCACAGTGAAATCTGACTATAATAAAACACATAATCTGTTTCACTTAGCTTTAAAGAAGGCAGTTGTTTAAAGCAGCTGGTGAAGTACACAGATGTTCTGGTTGAGGGCAATCCAGTATTGAAATGACATAATGTGGCAACAAACTCTCATTTTAAAATGAATGGCTGACAAAAGGAATATTTAGTTAAGCACCCTACTCTTAATTATAGTGGCAGATATTTTTCATCTGGAAGCATGTGCTCAAAAGGTGCTGAACAACCGAGCCTTCTTTCTGGCAGAAAATGCTGTGTTGCAGTTCCTTAAGACAGAAAAGATGCATTCACTGGCTTGCTGGACTCAATTCCACTCTGAGTTTGCTGCCTGAGTCTGCAAGTGGAATGACAGTGGCTGTGCAAAGAGGCTTCATTCATCTACAGACATAAGTGTTGTGAAGTCATATAAGAAAAGAAAGCCGAAGGTAACGTGCTTGTGTCAGGGTCCTGCTCCTCTACGGGGACCAGCAGAGTTGAATTTTTAAGCTGAGATGGAGACCAGCTGCCTCAGTGAGTTCCCTGGTGGAGACAGCTTTTGATCATAATATTTTACTCATCTTCATGAATGCCTGCCCAGTGAAGCATGGAAGTGTTGGGCTTTCGCTCCCCGCTGCAGAACAGGAGGTCAACTTATGCAATTTCCTTGCACTTCATTTCTTTGAATTTGCACAGCTGCCCTCTCAGGACTGCAAAGTCCCTGGCCCTAGGGCCTGCCAGTTTTGGAAGCTTCTAAATGTCAGGTCTAATCCCAGTTTTCATTTTAAAAAATACAAAGTTCCTTGACTTTTCGCTTGCAGAGAAAATGGAGCTATTCCCAGTCAGTCAAATCTTGGTGCCATTATGTTTCTGGGTATAAGGAGGGAGAGAGAATGAGATCTGACTGTTTCATATTCCTGTAATAAAATGAGGCATGGTGCCTTCAATTACACCAATTAAATCAGTTAAATAGTAACTTTCCTTGTTATCCCAAGGCCCTGCTTTACACAGGCCTGTTCTCTAGTGCAGCCTCCAGCATCAGGAGTTCTTCACAGCCTGCCCTGGCCATGCAAACACCAGGGCAGTTCTGTATTGCCTGGTTCCTGAGGTGGGAGCTCCTCACAGGAGACACTCAAGAGCCCGAGGGGAGAGGGAGTAGTTGAATGTGTGGGAGTATGGTAAAACAAGAAATTGTGGGCATTTTCTCATTCCCTCTCCTGGCTGCCCAGTTTGAACCCATTACTGGAATAAAGGTGCAGGAGTCTAGCCAGGAATAGAAGGTAGGTAGGTAAGTGGTATCAAAAGTTTAGCCTATGACTGAAAATACAAACCTCTCTGCCCTCTTCCATAGCCTCCAAGGCTTCCTCCCTTCGTGCAGAGCGTTTTATATCCTTCCCTGAGCCGCTCCAACTGCCTCTTCACCACTTTTAGCCCCAGGGCTGTCATTTCTGCCTACCTTCCCTGCCCATCAGCTATCTATCATTGACTTAAAGGGTTAGTTCAGACCTTCTGCAGCTGTCAGTGGGGCTGTGGTTGCCTGTGTATCAGTAGGCTGTTGTCTGATGCTTCCTGGCAGCAGGGGTGGTGCAGAGACTATGAGGCTCCTCTGGTCAGATAGCACTCGACTAAGCTGAACTTCATGCCTGTGTTGGCATGATCCCAGTTTATCAGTGCCATGATAACTTTGAGTAGTACGCACAGAACTTGAAGCCACACTTCTTGTTTGCAGGAGAGGCGCAGTGTTTGTCCTTCTGCCATCCTTGTCAGTGAAACAATTTGTCTTTCCTGTACCGATGTGCATCACCCAGCGCTGTTTTGATTAACTGCTTACATTTTCTAGAATGCATCATCACAGAGACCCCCTGTGTCTCAGAGTGTTGTAACCCTGCTGCCTGCTTGCATGGGCTTGGAGGCACTGATAAGAAGAGCCTTGTTCTAGCAGTGTTGTGTCTTCTCAGCCTTTAGAGGACGTGAGGCATGTATGGCATGTAGGAGCTCTTCTCTGAGCTGGAAGGATGAAGGTAGAAAGTACTGAGCTCAGCAACTTCACCATTTCAGTGCAGAACATTGTCAGATTTATTCTTATCCCCACCACTATTATAGAGACAGGATGGGTTTCAGAAAGAAGATGGTGGGATGTGGCGGATGGATTGGGAGCAGGGCCTGGAAAGACCTGGGGTTTCTTCCTAGGCTTGTGCTAACACTGGGGTCTCTTGGGCAAAAAGATTCACTGTCTACAAAATGTGGATAGGGAGACTCCTGGACTGTACACCTACTAAGGTTGCAACACTCTTCTTTTGGAAACAGCTTCTACTCAGGTCTTTTTTTTTTGAATGACCCCTGCTGGACAAAGTTACATCTGTTTTTCCATGTCACACTGTTTTATAATGTGACTTCCCAGAAAAGCCCACCTGTGACAGGAGGTGAGGATATATAGGCTTTAACACATTCATTCAGATTTAACTACCTTTTCATGAAAATATTTAGAAGTACCTTCTCCACATAAGAGGTTTTCTATTGCTAGACATCCTGAAAATGAGTGTGCTGCCTCGGGGCAAATGCAGTATCTTCTTACTGCTCATAACATGGTTACTTTAAATCTTCTGCCTTTATTGAGAAAATTATCATCGTCGCTGAGGATGCCTTGTTGAGGATCCCTCCATTAGTCTATCAGGGAGGCGGTTAG
The DNA here is from genome assembly GCA_013397845.1 of Melanocharis versteri. Classification (NCBI taxonomy): domain Eukaryota; kingdom Metazoa; phylum Chordata; class Aves; order Passeriformes; family Melanocharitidae; genus Melanocharis; species Melanocharis versteri. The sequence goes on along the minus strand of VZTG01005027.1, from coordinate 1,156,458 downwards.
TAGAGATGTAGATGAGTCATGTGAAGCCTTGTGTCTCTTAGTGCATGTTTGCAAACCTAATTTTAGTCAGTCTACTCCATTCTACTCTGCCAAAATTAGATAACATTGTTACAGCTATGCAAGTGTTTAAATCAAAAAGATTCTCCTGATAAATATAATTAGGAAAAGCCGTTCTCTTTAGCTGTATTTAGCTGTATTCAGTCATGGATCACAAATACATCCATCTTTTTTTTCCCTTTTTTTTTTTCAAAGTACCTAAATTTTGGGTTCTAAGACTGCTCTCAGACCCACTGGCTTCAGCAGGCTTTGTGCCGCCTCCTTAACTGTGCACACATCCAAATGTGTGCCTGACATTTCCTGTGCATCTTTGTGCTTAAAAGTGATTGTTACCACTGCAGTGTTCTGCCTGCAAATGCCCTCATGAGGCACAGCAGCAGTTTAGATAAAGATTTCTTGACTTGCCAGGAAATTGTCCTGTTTCCTGTTAATTTTTGAGATTTCACACTGCATCCATTAGATTTGTATTTGAGCGCCTCTTACCCAGGAACCGAATCCTTTTGCCCTTGGGAAGCTGGGGATCTGACAGAGGTGTTTTTATGGTCACAAACTGAAATAAACATGGTTTGGGACAGGAGCAGAACCTGATACGAAACATCAACAAAACACATCTGAAAAGGAAGAAAGAAACTGATAGTCTTTGCAAATTGACTCTTAAATACTACATCTGCTGCCATTGCAACAGGCTTTTAGCAGTATTTGTTACTTCTGATTAGATTTGTTAGAGGTACTAGATGCCAACAGTCTATATAAACATCCATTCACGCTCTTGCTCTAGCATGTTTTAGAGTTCTGTGGGTATTATATTTGGAGCTGTGAGGACACACACAGCCTCTCTTCTTTCTTCCTGGAACTTTTGTTCTGATTTGCCGGCCACGGCACTTTGCTCCTGGTATGTCTTTGGCTTTTTGTCTAAAGAGGACCAGACGTGGAATCTCTGGACTTGTGTTTCTCTCCAGATGCTCATGTTGGAGCCATGAACTTAAGTCACAAAACCTTTGCAAGATGAGACTTCTTGCTCCTTCCTTTTCCTCCCAAGCACATCATCTGTCTGCCAGCACGGGTTATCTCAGAGCAAGGTGTGCTGCCTGCCTGTGGAAGAGGTGGCTAACTCCAAACTGAAGCGAGTTAATGCAGTGGTTAAAGAGAAGAATGGAGGCTGGCCTGTCCCCTTGTGTGCAGCCTGCATGGGGAACAAGTGACTCATGCTTTGGACAGCATGTTACAGGCTTCTCGCAGCTTGGGATCCCACAGTTGCAGCTGATGCGTGACCAGTCATCCAGCATGGCTGAGTGTGGGGCTGTGGAGCGGGAAAAATGCTGGGATGTGGTCCAGAAGGAGACTACTGCACTGGAAAATCTCCTAAAAATGTATCATTTAGCAAGATCTTAATGCCAAAGAGCATCATCTTATCTCACAGTCAGGAGTGAATGTGGGATCTTATCCTCTGGGATAAAAAGGGGCTGGGGAGGGGAGATTGGAACATCTCCGTCGTGGCCTTATTGACCCTTCAGACTTCTCTCATCCTGTGGGTTTTTCCCTTTCCTTCTGCTGCCAGTGTCCTGCTATGTGCCGAGGGAAGGCAGAGCCCTTGCTTCCACTGCACCTGTTTTCTGGGTAAACAGATTCACTGCTGTTGACAGTGGCCCACAAGCTCCTCAGTCTGTTAAAGTTCCATTTAAATAAACAAAGCATATTTTCAGTTGTACGCAATGTTTGGCCATGGCAGCAGAGAGCCCTAGCAGGTGTCTTGAAGGCCTCTAGAAATGAGACAACAATCCCCAAACGGAACATGCAGTGGGCTGGCTGCTTAGCTAATGGAAGCTGGCCAGCCTCCACTGGATTTGACCCAGGACAACTAGATTAACACAACACCAAAAAAACCCCACTTGTTTTCTTTCTAACCAGCAATGTCCCCTTCTCTTCCGTCTCTCAGCAATCTGTCCTGCCCCCTCATCTTTCCCCAACTCTCTTTTTCTGATCTTCTCCCTTTTTCCTCCTGCCTCAAGGATCAGAACTACAAACACACCAGTTGCTAGTCTGAAATAACCCCAGAACAATTTTGCCTTCTTGCCACTTAGATATTCCAGGAAGCAAATGCTGCCTTTGGTTTTGAAAAAGACTGGTGGAGAACTTGCAAGAGGCAGGTGAACTCCTGTGGCACACGGGTACAGCAGCTCTGTGCTGGCACCAGGGAGTTGTGTGGGAGAAGTGTTGGGATGGCACTGCGGGAGTGATCCTGTGATCCTGGATCTTCCAGCATGTGACACTGCGAAGAGCTTGAGAAGCACAAGACTCTGGTGCAGCACATTGGCAGGTCTCATTCCTGGACTGCATGTGCTGGCTGGGCAGTTGCCTTTTGGTGGTGAAACTCCATCTTCAAGTCCTACTGAAGGACCCATTTGAGTTATTCCAGGTGGATGTTCCTAGAGCTGACTGAACAATCTTGCATGTCCATCGAGTATATTGCTGCTTGAGCCTGCTTAGATGGGAGGGTATCACCTGTCTAGCATTGACTGAGTTAAGAAATAAAAAGAAAAATCTTTATTTTCAGGATTTATTATGATTGGATAAAAAAAAAAGAGCAGACAGTTAAAGAAGACATTTAAATGGGAAACAGAAAAGGTAATGGAGTTAACAAGATTAAAAATTGATCTTGAATATTGTGTATTAAGTTATTTGTATTTATCCTGGTGTCTCTGTTAGTGGGATGTTATTAATGGCCTGCTCAGCAGGTGTGGTTAAAATGAGGACTTTTTATTTAAAAAGGGGTTTGAAATATGAAACACAGCAGGAAAAACAGATGTTGGAAAAATTAGAGGCCAAGAAAGCCATTATTAGACTATTTTCTGCCTTCAATGGATCCGATCACCTGATCATTATTCTGAGCACTGTTTGGAAAAAGTGGGAGATGTGAGAGATTTCTCCTTGAAGTCTTGCTACAGATGTTGAGATACCTCTGTAGCTACATGTTAATGTATGGCTGAGCAGCCTTCAGAGACTGGGAAAAAGTTCTACTCGATTGGAAGCAGCATCAGGTGGAAAATTGTGAATGAAATCAGAAATCAGTATCTTTGTCAATTGTGAATTATGGAGGAAGGTTTTTCTCTGCTAGTTTTATATCTTTAAAAAAGAATTGTTAAAATCTGCCTTCAATTAAGAATATTTTAGTAAGTTCTTCATGCTGGCTCTTGAAATTAAAAAGAATGTCTACTTACAGAAGAGGTGGAAGTCAGAAAGTGGTTTGTGTTTAAGTGTTGAACCACCGTAGCCTCTTCCGGCAGAAGTATTGAGAGGACTGTACTAACTCCTGCTAGTTCTCCTGCATTGGCTGAATAATGTGAGTTCAAAATTTGCAGACTGAATAGAATGAACATAAAGTTTGGGGTTTGTTTTCTCTCCCTCTCCATGTTCTAATTATGAATAGAATTATTAATAAAAATGTAATCTGGTAGCATTAAAGCTGTGGAGGAGGCCAAGCTTAAAGTCTGCCAGCTCAGTGTTATGGCAGATGATATTTTATATTTATTTCGTAATATTTTTAAAGTTAATTTTTAGATGGAACTTAGGGAGTTATGTAACTTATTCTTGTGTGCTGTGAATTAAAATTCAAATTTCCATTGCTACACAGTGTGACAAATCAAAACCAGGAAAAAAAAAATCTATGAAATGCAAAATGTACATCATTCACTTCTTGCCTAAATTAATGTAAAAATTAAAAATTCTGAATGCAAGTAAAGTTAACCTGTGTAATTGCTTATTGTGTTTTGATACTGAATAATGTATTCTGCTGATCACCTAAGGATGCACCAAGTTTCTTCTAACCAGTAAGAGTTTCCTTTGGGAAAACAGCTTAAAAAAGCACAAATGCGAACCAAAATGGCAATAGAGCAGGACACCCTGTTTTAATTAATCTTACCGATTTACACCATAATTAATACTTACTACTTTTGCAAGAACAACTTGTGGGGCCCCTTGGAAATGAAGGTGGGCTCGGAAGGAGCCTGGGCAGTGGGCAGGGAGGTGGCACCCCAGGCTGCAGCACCCACCCCAGCTCACTGCACCTCTGCATGACTTCCTCACTTCCAGAGAGGAGAGCTGGCCAGGACAGAGGTCTGCAGCACAGACCCAAGGCAGCTTCCGCAGCCGTTGTGAAATCACACTCTGCAGGCCCCCTGTGAAACTGGCCTTTGCTTTTATTAGAAAGGTTTTAATGTATCCCAAATTGGAATGCAACACTTAGTTGCTACATTAATTTGAAATAAAAGGTTTTTTATAGCCAAAAATGATGGTTTTCATTTGATTCATCTATAATAGTTCCATTTTTCTGTTTTCTGTAAAGAGAAATAAATCAGCATTATGTGCTGATTTCTCTTTATCCTTGTTTATTTTGGTGTGATGGTTTGTTCTGCTTTCAAGTGTCATTAATCCCCAAGAAGTCAATCAGAGTTTCTGAATAAGCTTTTCTTTGTCAGGTTTCACTGGGATTTAATCCTCGGCATCGCTAAAAAGGCTTTTCTTTTTATGGAGGAGCCTTGTTAGGAATTACAGCATGCAGACAGTAAAAGTTCAGACATTGTAGTTGTCGCCTGTTAGTACTTATATTTCTCTTTTTTCCTTCTGCCATATGTACTGTCTGGGGCTTGGGGTGAGACATAGGCACAGTGGTTTGACTGAAAAGGGTGAGCACAGGAGGAGCTGTGCTATGATCTGGTCTGGAGCTCCTGTCTGATTCTGGCTTCTCCGTTCACCCGCGCAGTGGCTTTGGGTGAATTTCCCGGCATCAGCAGCTGGAAATAACCACACGTAGCATTTAGTCTTGGGTGGTGTAGCCTCATGTCTCTGTGCAATGGAAAATTTAGGCTTTCGGTGCAGGAAGACTTGCTTCAGAGCTGACAGCAAGACAGAAGAGACTCATTAAAACAAAACAAAACAAAAAGAAACAAAAAAACCCCAAGAAACCAACACTCAGTGAAACCACCATGCCAAGAACAGCCACAAACCACATTTCCTCCCATGCTTCTTTACCTGCTTTTCCCAAGCAAAGACTGTAGCACATCAGCCAAGAGGCAAACAATTAACAGCATTCCCATACTGTGTCCCTGAGAGGTGTCAACAGTGAGGAGCCCTGTTTGATGGATGGTGCTGCATTTAGGAGAGGGGGAAGGATTCTCTTCTCTGTTCCCTTCCCTGTTTCTGGGAAATGCTGTTCTGGAAAATGGATTGTTGTGGGCTGGTCCCAGATTAATTTAAACAAAATTGGACAACTGAGGCTGCGTGTGGCAGAAGTAGTTTTTCACTCTAGCTCGTTCCAGAGGAAAAACTGCAGAAAGGCATCAGGCACTTGGACAGGTTTCACACCTTGAAAGGTTGCTGGTGGTAGAGTTCCTGCTCTGCTGGAAACATGGCATGCTCTGGGGGCATTTGAGGCAGCGATAAACCCATAAACAGAGGCAAAGGAGCCCACACAGAGAGGACAGCATACATTAAAAGACTTAAGATTTCACAGGAGGAGCTGGATTTTTTTGTAGGATTCTGTGAACTTTTTCCTTTCTACTCTGTAAAAACGACTCATGACCTGTACAACAGGTTTTTGCAGGTTAGGGCTACTCTGCACACCTCACTATGATGCTGTACTGCTGTGATTTTCTTACTGGACTTCTTATTTGTGGCTTTATATCTAAAATTTCTACTTAAAAGAATTTAGCTTGATGAAAATATCAATCAGCCTTGGTTTGGGAGAAGGGGAGAGCCTCTCTGTTGACTGCAGAGTGATTGAGATGTGAGTTCAGACACTGAACTTGGTATGGATGTGTGAGGTGGATGCAAAATGCATGTCTGAGATGGGCAAAAGGATCTCTGAGGAGAAGAGCTGGGTATAAAAAGGCATAGATGGGGATGTCTTGCAACATCCTCAGAAATGCCCCTGATGCAGGAGGGATGTCTTTGTTGCTGGATAGAGTTTGCTATTAGATTTAAAGAATGGTCATTCACTCTTTGATTGAGACCATTACAAGAGATAAAAAATTACATATCTGCTTCATGTTGTCCTGAAATGTACCCTCCAATCTGCAAAAATAAAACAAGAGCTGATGACTATTCAATATGTATTGTTTTATTATAATATCTACTATGCACAGAACAACCTTGCTAAAAAACTCCAGAAAATGTAAATGACGTGCTATGAATAGGAAAATGATCCCTAGGCAATAATGTGTGCTGAATAACCTTTGTACCTTAGCAAACTGCCAGATCTGCAGTGAAATCTGGGAGCTGAATAATGCATTGGGCTTGACGCTGCACCTGGCTCTGGGCATGGGAAGCAAGATCAGTCAGCCCTGGCAGTGGGACCGCTGTGTGGAGGATGACGCTGGAAAAGGTTCAACCACAGCATCTCAATGCAAAGAGCAAATTTTCACTACAAAATGGTGCTCAGGACAGGCTGATTTGGCCTCCTTCAGTCCCTTCATATTCTTTTTTCAGAGCAAAGCAGCCTTCCAGGACCATTTGTTGAAAGCAGAATGTGCCACTGATGCTAGGCTTGGAGGAAATGACAAACCATCCTCTTACGATAAGGATTAACACTGCAGCAGTGTCTACCAACACCAACATGAAAGAACACAAACCTAACTGTGTTTCTTATTTTGGCCTTCTGAGTCTTCCTATCACTCTCTATGTCATCAGAGCTGTTTCAGAACGTATTTTCAGCTGCATCAGTCACAGTGGATATTTTTAAAAATTCTTTCCTATTATGCCATTCTGCTACTGACTGGAAAAAGGGAAAGGGTAAGGCCAGCTTTCAAAGGGATGCATACTCTGTCTGCTTCAATGAAATCAATATGTTAGTCTCCACCTACTCTGGCCTGGGGTTGTTTTGTGAACTACGTATCAGAAGAACATTGTATCATTACAAGCATTTGAAAATTATTCGCTTAAATCAATGTGCTATTTTCTCTTAAGCTTGCATTTAGCAAAATCCGCCCATTTCTTCCCTCTGAAAAAGTTAGTGGCTATTAATTATGAGAGAAATGCATCTGAAATTATTTTCTCCAGTGACATGGATTCATCTGTACTGTGGCCCACATAATTCTGTTTTTACCACAGTGACATTCCAGAGGTTACACCCAAGATAAATTTATCTTGATGTATGCTAGGTTATTTATCCATGGAAATACGGGGGCAAGGGGAATGAGCAAAATCTGGCTGCTGCTGTGGCTGTGCACATGCTAGAAAATCTGCTGGCAGCAAATACGGCACACGGTGGAAAGTTAGCTGGCCTGATTCTGTCTTTTCCAGAAAGTCAGAGAAACGGAGGCGGCCCCGAATCCCCTGAACCGGCAGTGCCGAGCGCAGGGCACGTGGGTGTGCTCGGCGTGCCCGTGCAGCTGGACACGGCACGGAGCACGCCCTGCCCAGCCCCAGCCATCACCTTCCTAAAGTCAGTGTCTCACAGAACCCGCCTCGCAGTCAGCTGAACAGGGCTGGAGCGGAAACGCAGCGCTTCGAAATACACCTTTGGTGCCACACTTCAGGGCATCTCTGCTATTGCTCTTCCCCCTTTATGTGACCCAGCATGCTGAAAAGCAGCTGCGCTGGCGCTGTGGCCAGACAGAGAGAGCCACACCGTGTAGCTATAAGAGCAGAAACGTTGTGTCCCTCCAGTACCCAGATGTTTACTTCAGAACTGCTCAAGGGTCGTATCTTCATCCAGTGAACTGACAAAAATTGCCATCCTCTCTCTCTGCTTCCCTCAGCAGCTGCTCATTGTGGATTTTTTGTTTCTTTCTCCAGCAGTGGCCTGCAACCTTGCATTGTGCTAACAACACACATCAGTTTGATGGCCATGCCTCATGGGGTGGGGAGCAGGGGTGCCGTAGTGCAACCACCATCTTCCTCATGGAGATTACAGTCATCAATTTCCATCTGCTGTGAGCATCAACAACATGATTCCTGGCTTTAGGAACATCAGTTGATTCCCAAGGCTGAGCGGATTTTCATTTGGCAACCATTACTCCACCCCCACCATCAATGCTATAAAAAGACATCAGCAGCAGGTAATTTGCTTTGGCTCTATAATATATGAGCCTGAAATAACATATTTTCCTCTACTACGTCAAATTGGTACCCAGATTGGTACCTTTTGAGACTTTACAGATGCCTTATAGTTTTCAATCCAATAGCACAGTCATCTCTTTTGCTGGCTAATCAGAAGCAGTATTGTTCAACACTGGTTCTGGGGAAAAAAGGAGAAAGCTTCAAACCTTAATTAAACACGGTGTGAACCAAGCCTGAAATTTCAGGACAATAGGAGAAGCAGATCCATTTGCAGGGCAGCAGGCTCACGGCCTTGCTGCTGTTATCCTGCACCCCATCCAGCAGCACCGATCCCTCCTCCTCAGCCCTGTTTGCTTGTGACTCTTCCTGTGTATTCCCCCACCCCCTTCCCACCTGGCTGCAGGCTCAGGGTTTCCGTTCATATGCGGTCCCTGCTTCATAGCTGAGCTGGTCTGCAAACACACACAGGAGCTGCTGCACTTTAACCTGAATCTGAACATTTATTTCTGTCAGGGAAGACCTTTGCCAGGGTAGAGAGGATGGGTGGGGATCCTGACAGGGAAAGGGGACACCCTGGAGGAAGCAGCTGGGGACCGTGGAGTTGAGGCTAATCCCTCATGAAGCGTCAGACCCCACAGGCTGCAGGTACATCGCTGGTGCAGCCGATAGAACCCTAAGCTGAATAGCTCTGAGCTGAACCTTGCCAGGGCTTTTCAAACACTCATTCCCCAAATGCTTCTAAACAATGCCTCTGATTACTCCAGAACCATGACTGTAACACTTGGAGGAGGAAGAAAGGCTTAATAAACCCAAATGTGTTTGTTAGCAGTAATTCACAGCAGGGTCTGTGGCTGAGCCTGCCAGCTGCCACAGTCTGCACGGGTTGCATTTAGCCAAGCCTAAAAGCAGGAGCAGTATTGGCTCTGGAGAAACCTACTGCTCCCTCCTATTGTCTAGAGAAATGAATTGCTTTGTAGTAATGTCTGGAAATTGTGTGCCAGTCACATGCTAAACAGATAAACAGCAAACATAGTACAGATTTGTTCAATGAATTTCCAATGCTTTCTCACTGAGGTATCATTCTCTTGTAATTCCTATTGAAAAAGGGGCTGATTCCTCCCTGTATTCTTCCAGGCAGTGGTTTGTCCCCTCAAGGACTATGTAGAGCACTGTCACGTCAGATGCTGTATTATAACACTTAGTTGTGCAAGTGCTAACTGCAGTACTGGAAACAAGTGTTTATTTCTTTTCACCACAGTGTGTTCTAGATCCATCAGGAGCTGGAAGTGTTCTAGGATAACTATGGCTTGTTCCTTTCCTTGCTAGTGCTGAGCCTGCTGTGTCTATGAGAGATCTGGCTGGTGACGTGTGGCAGGTGGGTCTCGCACACCACCATAACGTTGTCTAATGTCCCAACTGAGCTGTGCGTGGGAGCATTACATGGGCTGATTCTGTCCTTTCACAGGCTGATTCCTGAAAATGTTCAGGGAACGTGTTTATATCATACTTTAATTCTCTAATGCAGCATTCATCTACAGCTTCCCACCCAAATATTCTCTCTGTTGGCTCCAAAGTGATTGTTACTTTTGTCCCTTTCTCCAAAGATATGGTCTCAGCTCTGTTCTTCAGGAGACCTTCCTCTGAGAGCAGAGGAGTCACTCCATGGACAGCAGGAGTTTTGCATTTCTGACCTCACCCTTTTGGGTCGCTTTAGTGCCGATGCACCTGCTGTGCCACCCAGCTTGGCTCCCTTCTCTTGCCCAGCCAGATGCAAACCCTCTGCTGTGGCCTCGTGTCCTGTTGCTGTCATGTCCGTGTCTACCCTATGCACTGGTGTTTGTTGTATCTGCCTCTAGAGCCCCAAAATTATGCTTAAGTAGTCTGATTTTAGGAGCAGGGAATTTCATGGAGTGGATTGGAATTTGTCCTTGCAAACGAGGAAAAAACCTCCTACAAAATTAATGGATTTCTTTCAGTATAAAAAAATTTGAGGGAGAAGAATCTCCTTCCTTCCTCCGCATGCCTCCATCTTTTTCCCTAAAGTGTTGTAAACAGCAAAACTGCTTCTGGTAAGCACTGTCCTAGCACTGGAAATGGCTTTCTGTGGCTCCTTACAATTACTGTGGAGATCGATAGGGAACAGCAGCAGTTGTGCAGTGAAGAGTGAATGACATGAAGTTAACTTTCCCTCCCCTGCTGGGATGGATAGTGTACTGTGGCCCTGTTTCCTTATCTTCTTTATACAAAAGTCATTTCAAGCTTGATTTTTCTTGATTATCAAAAGAGAAGGTATAGATTTTACTGTACTGAAGCAACCCAAAACGTTGCTGCTGTTCAGAGGTGTGTCTCCTCATAATCTACCCTCCAAGCACATTTTCAGGCTCACAGATCCCTTCACCATAATGCATTTTAAGTTCATCTTGTTACCTTTCACACACACACACACACACACATATATATATATATACGTCCTTGTGCTGTGTTTGGAGCTGTATAGGGAAGAGGGATGATCTTCACGTGCCTTCCCTTAGAGCAATGCAGGCCACATGGGATGTCATGCAAATGAAAGTGGAACAGTCTTAAAAAGCTGGAGAAAAAATTAAAAGCATTAAGAAAGGGATGGGAAGCATTTTGTGCAATCTCGTATAAACAAAATGTATACCATTTTAAATGTCTTCTTTCTTAACTTTTTTTAAGCTTAGACAGCACGATGCCTGCCATGTTAAATTGTTTCCTTCAGAAGTCATTGGCAGTAGCAATTGTATTGAAGTGGCTTTGAAGGCTGGACTGAACAGTGAGATAAATAACAGTTACATTTTTGGTTTGTGCATTATCATATTGCTCTAATTCAGCTTAATGAGTAAATTATCCACTTACAGAAATTAATTACAAAACAGGCTCTAAAAGGGTCCAGGATGGCTTCTGTTGAGCCAGCATCATGTTGTGGGATGTGATGAGTGACGCTGAGCCTCTCTTCATCTCTGTGCCTGTAGGAGACTCCTTGGTCCTGGACTGCAGTACAAAACCTCCTGTCAGTCTGTTGTACTTCATGTTCAGCTTCACCTTGAGTAAAAGTGGGCTTGGGAACATCATGTGTTGGGGAAAAAAATCTGGGAAGGGTTTGGAGTTAATTGAGCTGCAGCACTGAGGGCTCGCTGTCATTCTGGGGTACTTGGGTGCTCACAGAGAGGATTTACTGCAGGGATTCTGATCTGTAAGACATGAAGTGCCTGTCTGTTGCAGTGGTGCATCTCATGTCAAGGGAATGGGATGCAATAGATCAGAGTTAAATTAAAACACATTTCATGTACTTATAAATGAGTGGTGATATCCGTTTTCCTGCTTTGGTGAACCAGACACATATGAATGTACAAACCTCAGTCTCTGGTGGTTGGTATTATTTTAATAGTAAGTGAAAAGCCCAGAGAGTATAAATTGCTTGTGTTTCTTCATGACAAAACTGGATTACATAAACCTGAAAGGAAACACTATACTCGTCAGAGTAAAACTGATTCATGTATTGCCTGTTAATCTTTCAACATTAACACTGATTGAAGTTGGGTTTGGTTTTTGGTGGGGTTTGGTTTGGTTTGGTTTTTTCTAATTTGGGAGTTGTTTCTTATTATCAGTAAAAGAAGTTAAGCATTGAATTGATTATTTGAATATTTAAAGGCTGAATCGTGCATTGCCATGAATGCTGTGATCTTTAGAGGCACTGACAGCTTTCCCTCTGGCTGTTAACATGTCTGCTTTATACAGCACAAATGTCAACATCACTACTCCTCTAATTAGAGCAGTAGGTCAAACAGTGTCTTTGTCTGCGCAGGAACCCGAGCCATTAGCCATGTTAAGAAGAAGCTCCTTTGTTAAGCTTGATTTATGTTTCTGAGGTTTGTTTTATCCTGTGTCAACCTACAAATGCTGTTTTCAGAGTGGGGCATTTTTGCTGACTGCAGAAAGGGAAATACACAGAAGAAATTGTCCCTCCACTGATTCAGCCTCTGCCTGAGCTGCAAAGCAAACCTTCCCCAGCAATCCCAGCTCGCCACAGGTCTGGCCTGTGTGAGAGTGCATTGCTTTAGTTTTACTCAAACACAAGAAATGTAGGTTTCCAGAGGGATTTAATTTTAATAATACTGTAAGTTGTAGAAGGTGATAAAGGTAGAGAAATATAGTGCTATCCCTTAAAACTGATGCAGAGAAAAATTGTCAGTGTCTGTGTTTGGGTTCTCTGCTGGAGGCACCAGTTCAGTTCCACCTTTTCTGATTCGTTTTTAAGTAGAATTCAGCATAATTTCCATAATGATAAATCTTCCATTTAAGATCAAGAAAACAGTGTTGTCTGTCTTGAATATCCGAAAGATATGATTGGTATTTACAGATCATCCCATTCGTTTTTCTGATGTCTTTGATTGCTTCTCTTCCAATGCCATATGCATCTTGCAAAACTGAAATTGCCTTATGTAAATACATAGAAAATTATTTAAAAACAGACTATGGGTTTAACATTTTTATTTTATTTTTTTAATATTTAAAATTTTATTTAAATCTATTTTAATAAACTGATTTTTTTTTAATGTAACATTTTTTATCTCTGTGATCTTGGCTTTTAGTGGATAAATAGTTGGTGAATCTCCAGTGGAAATGCTCAGATTTCAGAACTGCAGGATTTTTCCTTAGAGTAATTAATAGTCAAACAAGCTAACACTGGCATGAGCTGCTCTATATGCTTTAATTCAGCTAGTTGTTTCTCTGGAAGGAGAGTGCCAGCAGTAGAGAGGAGATCACAACAATCTTTTCTCCTCAGAGACAAGCAGGTTGAAGAACAGTGCCAAGGAAAGACGGACAGTAAATGCTCTGGGTATTGTTTCTCTGTGTTTTGTTCTCGTTAGCATTTGGCGTAGCCACTTGTGCTTCCTTTCTCCTGCCCATTTCCCTACAATGCCGTGTGCCACCACACGGATCAGGTTGGTGTGAGTGACTCCTTACAGATGAAACATTCATTTGCCTCTACCCTCCGGCAAACCTGAAGCACATGGAGAGCAAAAAGGAGAGTATTCCATCATCCCTCCTCTAACCCACCCGGAGCACACAGGATGCCCAAAGCCTTGTGGCACTGCTGGGCATCTCTTGCTTGTCTGGGGCTGCCTTGTCCAAGGAATTGCCTGTAATTGGTCCCTGGGGTATGGGCTGGGATATGCTGCTTCCTCCACAAGAGAATGGTGTGGAGGGCTCTGCCTGCTGCCTTCCCGCTGCTGCCTGCCAAAAGCACTGCTAAAATGCTTTGCCTCTCCCAGGGTTATCTGGGAAAGGAAACCACCTCCTGAACAAACACCCCTGCAAGGTGCTGAAACATGCTTTTAACTACAGGGGGGAAGGCTCATCACATTGAATTGGTAGGAGGAAACCTGAAATGGCTGAAAGTGCTTGCAGTGTTGCAGAGAAAAAAGTCTCTTCTCTCTTTCTGCTGTGCCCCCAGCACAGCGCTGACATCTCAAGGGAGTTGAAGCTCTGGAGATTTTCTGTGTGTTGGAGGATCTGTGCTTTACTACCATGGCTCTTTGGGGTTTTTTTTTGGTTTGGTTTGGGTTTTTTTACATTTGCTTAGTGACTGTCATTCTGCAGAAAATTAAAGCTGTTCATTACTCCAGACAGAAGCTGTATTTGCAGATTTATGTTGCCCTTCTCTGAAGAGACAGTGCTGCTTCTGCCAAATTAGCTGCAGCAGATCTATGACCTGGAGGCTGCTCTTCAGTAGGCTGGAATTAAACCATCCAACACACATCCAACATAAACACTGCTCCTATAATGCAGCTCAGATAGAGGATACCAGGTGCCAAGTCTCTCTTGGATTTTAGAGCATTACCTAACATATATTTAGAAATCCCAGTCTTAATGCTAAAAACCAAATGAAACTGAAATAATGGACTTGGGCTTAATTTGTTTTCATTGCTGCAGCACAGACCTATGAATTAATGACTTTCAATTAGGTTTTCCACTTCTTATTGAATATAAATTGAAAGACTAAGGCATACTATTTCCTCTTTTCTTTTCCAGAATAAGAATGTCCTTATATGTGCACCATAACATTGCAGATGAAAAGCATGAAATAATTTTGACTGTTGTGTGTGCATAAAGCAAGTTTAATATGGAGATCATACATAAATATAAGTTTCTTAGTTTGCATAATAGTTTGGCTCCTACTGACTTGGTACAAGTATTTCCTGAGGGCTATCCTGCCTCTTGGTCAGATTGATGCTCTCTGTTCTTCTGAACAAAGGAGGCACAGAGAGGGTCACTGATGGCTACCAAGATGGCCAGTAGCTTTAGGAATGAGCTGGGGAGTGCTAATCTTTTGGAAACCTGAATCTCCACAGGTTTCACAGTGAAGATACCGTGTTAGCCACGCTGGCTGTACCCTGGTATTTGCTGGTAACCCTGCTCAGCAGTAGGCATTCCTCTCTCCTTGCTCTGCAGTGCTGGCTCTCACACAGCTCCACGCAGTGTCTCTGAAGGCACACTTCATTGCACGTTGTGTTATGCTTTATTATAATGAGCTGGGTGCTCATTAAAGCTTCACAGTTATAAACAGAGCTGTAATTTAGCTTGAGGAACACTGTAATATTAGTTTGGCACCTGGAAACTAACGTTATCTCAAGCTGGGTTATGTCAAAATGTAAGTGAAGGTACTTATTTGTAACAACTGAAGTGCATGATAGAATTGCAAGTGTTTATAAAATGTACAGATCAAAAAGTGAAGGGGAAAAAAAAATCTAAGTCTACAAACCCCCTCTCATTCTCTCCAGTCATTCAGCCAAACCTCTGCTTCCTGGCTTTTTGGTGTCATGGCTGTACAGAGGGATTCTGCCCTCATTCTCTGGTTTCAGAAAGTTTCCGTTCCAGCAGAGCAAACTCACTCCTGAGAGACCTCCAAGGGTTTGCATCACACTCCCTTTTCCTTTGTGTGTTTATGCAACCAACTAAATCAAGAGGCCACTATTAATTGCTCCTGATAAAACCACAATCTGCCTCCCCTCTTTGGAGCTGCAAGTGCTGCTGTGGCAAGGAAGGTGCCACAGTGCTTCCAGCCATGGGCAGAGCTCTGCCCGGGGTTTCTGCTGCTCAGGGCAAAGGGGCTCCATCCACTGAACTCCATCTTGCATAGTGTCTGTGGTCTAAGACAAGCACAGATGCATTTAAAGCATGAGTCTTGTTTTTGGCATCTGAGATCACCCTGTGGTGATGCTAAGTTTCAAGACTGATCCCCAAAACTGTCTTGAAGGGGTGCTCATAGAACAAAATAGAACCGAATAGAATAGAATAGAATAGCACCAGTAAAATGGAATTTGCAACAAGCCCCTATCTTTTCTGAACTTTATGCTCATCCAGAGGCTTTTTAGTTGACCCCGCCCCAGCTAACAGAGCAAGTGTGGTACTGATGTAGCAGGGAGTGTTGGGTGCCAGGGCCAGTTTGATGAGTGTGAGTGTGCCTGCTGCTGAGTGAGAAGTATGCTGCCTGTTTTCTGGAGGGGTTCCATTAAAAACTGCAGTGCCTTGAGACTCCAAAATCAGAGCTGGGCACTGAGCATGGCAACAGTGTGCACAGTGCCTCAGGCATGGCACAGACCAAGAGAGCCTGCATAGAAAGCAAGATATAGAAAACCTCTTTTTCAGCATGTTTTATTCTTATTCTCATTTTTTAAATAGTGTGAACCTGACTCTAAGTGGCAGTGGAAGTGAGAGACCGAGAAGAATGAGGCATCTGGCTGTGCTGGCACACCAGTTCATAGCTCTTGCTTTATTCTATTTTCCCTTTTCTCTTATTCTGGAGCAGGTGAGACGAGTACTGAAGAGCAAAACACCTCTATCCAGAAAACATGTGGGGAGGTATGGATAACCACGCAAATGATAAAGAGTCCACTGGCTATGGAACACCAAGCTGGGAGCTGGAAACCATTCCCTGTGTAGGCTACCATACCACCAGAGTGAGGCAGGGAAGTTACATATCATGTATTTCAGAGGAGCGTTCCCCAAATCCATGGTCTGATTTTCAGCTGTAGTTGTATTAGAAAGTGAATAGGTCTTGGTGTTGGCAGCCAGTCAGCCCAAGCAGAAAGAGATGAGACAGGCAACGAAGGCAGAAATATTGAAGAGGAAAGGTTCATGGCAAAAAATGCAGTCAGTTCTAAGGAAAATGGTTCTTTGAAGCTTATGCTCCCTAACCCAGTTCCACTGCCCTTCATGGGAACATGAGCTGGATTTGATCTGAGAGGTCAGTGCTTTATTCACTAAGCTGTAACTGCCTAAACTGAGTGCACAGCCCAAAAGACGATTGAGAGCTGTGCCTGGTTTCTATTCTGTTTGCACTTTGGGGAGTTGGTTTCAGCAGACCAAATAACACTGCAACATTGCTCAGCTGATAACACACCAGTTACAAAGTTCGCTGTGAGAGATCTTGCTGTGAACTGACCAAAGGGTTCTGTATTGGTTTTAATTTTGGTAACCTCTTCAGGGCATAGAGAGAAGTCAGGGCATGATGTAGGGCAGAACAACCAAGGCTATGGCAATTCATTAAATCGTTCAAAACTCTTGTGTTTTGGGTTTTTTAAATTAACAATTTAATCATAATGCAGCTTTGAATGCTGCTTTCCATATTCTTGTTGGGACTGAGAAATAATGGTTGATGCACTTGCAAGAGGAATTTGCCTTTTGATCCAACCTGGCTGTGGCTGTTAGCATTACTGTGGAGGCTGGGCTGCCTTAGCACTGGCCCAGTGGAAGATGAACTGCAGGTGTTATGTTACTCCTTAGAAATCCTCCATGACCTTACCTCAGTCCTGAATTTGTGACCTTGGGAGATGGTGGAGTTGTAGAAGGTTCAGAAAGCCATTAGCAGGAGCAGCAAGCTGAGTTAGTACTGAAACTTTCCCCATTCTCTGTATCCTTTCTCTTACCTGTCCTTCTGTAATTTGGTGCCTTGTGAGTGATTTTCGTTTCTCTTTTTAATTTTTTCCCAAAACATTGTATCAGTAATGCAGAAGAACAGTTTTAAATATTTCAGTCCTGTTATAATAAACCCAGGGTGTTATTGTGAAAAGCACGTCTTGACACAGACAGAGGCTGTTGAACACTCCCACTCTGTGTCATGGCTCAAGGGCTAAACTTTTATGTTAAGCTTTGGATAGAAGGGTTATCTTTTGACACGTCTGAAGTGCTGACAAAGACCCTACACGTTTTAGACAGTGAAAAAAATGCCAGACAACTAGAAAGTTGTACTTTTGGAAAAAGTCTGTAATTCTGATGCTGATTTTGAAAGGGACTGTCCATGCCATTGTGGAGGGTTTGGTGGTCATCAGATGGACAAAGTGGTGAGGGTACCAGTGGAGATGAGCAGCGATTCTTTGGGATACCCTCCCTACCAACCTGTCTGTAGTTAGCTCTCCTAAGAAAATGAGGTTTATGCAGTTGCTTCACCTCTCTGTCTGCCCATCCTCTTCCTTCTCTCTGCCACCTTCTCAGTAGCTGACCAGCAGATTCAGAAGTGTCAGCCTAGTCTGACAGAGGAATAAAAGTCACTGGTTTATGAGACTCACCAAGTGGATGGAGAGGAGAGGGATTCAGTCTGGTGTCCTTTGTGAGGTAAAGGCAGGACATGGTCAGGCTGAGCAACAATTCACTGCCAACTTGCCCATGTTTAGTAGATGCCCAGCTCCTGAGAAGTGGCACTTTGTGGTGTCCCTGCATGGTGATGGGAAAGCCACAGAGGACATAACACAGTCAAGAAAATAATTTTGCAAGAGATAAGGGGGGAAGGTTGCTAGGAGAAAAAGGGTAAAAATCGTGGTAAAGCAAGAATACTTCTGCCATTATTTGACAAACACTGAGCACAAGCAAGTCTGGTGCACAAATGTGCTCAGGGATCCTGTTTCAGTTTTGGCACTCAGAAAATCTTTTTATCTGCCAGGCAATGGGGAAAAATCTTTGCCAATAAATAATCGAAGGAGGGAAAGGGGGAAAAGAAGGGGCTGCCAGGATAATTTTTTTTTTAATAAGTATTGTCAGTAGTTTTGGATGAAGGATTTGCATACTACACATCTCCATTTGCTAGCTGTCCTTGTGTTTATTTTTACTAAAATAATCTGAAAATTATTCTTGTGAACTCTAGGAGACATCCCCCCACACTGATTACCACAATTAATACAGATTTTTGGGTAGAGTTTATTGACGTTTGGTGCTGTTTTATGCCCACCTTGAAGAGGGTTTCACCTTTTCCATGATGAAAAGCTACAAACAGATCTGCAATGTTCACTTTTTATCAGAATGAAGATACTTAATCTAAATCGACACTGACTCAGTTGTGCAGCTTGTTGTTTGTGCCCAGCAATAATTTGTTATTCTTCCCAGCCAAAGCATATATGTAAATATTGGGGCCACATTCATTGTCCATCACTGCAAACACTGGGTTTAAGATGGGGCTTCAGTAGACTACTATAATTTACCTTGTTTTACCGCCTAACTGATGACACAGATGATATGAAACATAAGTTTCTGCTGCAGCTGGAATGGCTAATTGCTAATAATAAGAATTTTGCCACCAACTTCAGCAAGGATAAAGCAAGTTTTGATTCATGCAAAACTACCTCAGCATCCTGTGAAATGCTATAAGAGATTATTGGAAGACATGAAAAAATGTAGAAGGAATACAGGTGCTTTACTGTTGTTAGAGGAGAGAGCTTCCCTGCATGTGTGCACCACGTTGTGTTGCATGGCAGTGAAAGGTGTGGTGAGTTGACATGAAAAACTGCTGACTGTACCCATTCCACCTCCAGGGGTCCTTCTGCAAGTTGAAGTTTCCCTGTGCCCGTAAGTCAGCTATTATTTCCAACCTGTCCTATTCCAAGAAACATAAATATCAGAAACAAGGTTAGAAACAGGGCCAGGCATTCTTCATCTTGGTGTGAACCTAGCCCTCATCCTTCTAGAGCTTGTACAACCTTCACTTTGAGCCCTGACTTTTTAGGGATGGGGTTGCTGTCTTGAAAAGTGCTTTCTCAATGAATATCAAATCATATGACCTGAACATCAGGCAGGCAACTGCCTTTATAGAACTGCGAGTGATAAAAATACAGTTAAATGTGATTTCTGATAAGTTTTTGGTCAGCTGCTTCCCCTCCAGTCTCTTAAGCTGTGTTTACACGCCTTCTCTTCACTTCAGCATCCCTTACATCAGAAAACCTCTCCTTATCTTCACAGCTGCTAGGCTGTACCTCAGCCACCCATGTGCCTCTGAAAGGCTTGTGATAGAAACCCTTCCACAGGCTTATGGTGCCCACAACATGTGATAGAGGTGTCTCATGATACAAGTATTGTGTCTGTTCAGTGAAAGATGATGCTTGAATTGCATTTCTTAATGGTGGATAGCATTAAATAGCTAAGGGAAGTACCAGAACTGAGGCAGTGCTAGTTTTGAGTGAGAAGCTCCTAGTCTTCCTTTGGGACTATTGTGAAGTTGGTATTTCTTGTTTCAAATACAAACCCCAGAAATTTATATGACCACCCCATAAATCAAGAGCTACAAAAAAGTAATGTAGGCAGTTGAAAGGTCCACTGCCTACAGCTGCTAAAACCAGTCATCATGTTTTCTAAAGTTCAAGGAAAAATGCAAGCTGAAGGTGAAAATACATCAGCTGTGGAGCAATGTTGGGAGATAGCTTGGTGACATAAATATGAGAATGTTTTTCAGCTGATACCCCAGTAAGTTTCTATTTACACTCAGACCATGTCTAATGGCTCTTTAGATCAAGGGCATTGCTAAGCTTTAACATAAAAAAGAGAAGTTATGTGGAAAAGCTAAGTACACCCTTTAAAACCGGCAGTACAGAAGAGGGTTTGCAACACTATAAATCTCAGCTTCTGGAAAAGACAGGAGATGGTATGCCTCACCTGAGGTACTGGTGGGAGCAGTAACTGCTCTTTCCCTGCTGCTGGAGCAGGTGTGGGTGTTGTGGCTGGTTCTAACTAGGTACAGAGGTGCCTTCTGCCTGCAGCAGGGAGATGCCCATGCTGGTGGCTGCAGTGAGACTGCTGACATGGAGCCTTAGAAGATACAGCCCTTGGTACCACCAGCTGCCATGAAACAATGTGAAAATGTTTGTTTAATAAGGACTGTAAAATGTCCCCGGCACTCAGGACTCTTAAGTACTTTCATAATTTCAGGGGAACTTTTCCTGGCAGACTTTGATCATATTAAATAGATTTCCCATGATATCATAATGCTTCATTTGTTATAAATGTGCTGATTTGCGGATGTGCAATTAGCTGACTCAAGCAAAAAAGCATTATAGATATCCTGTGTATGAAGTGGCAGTTTATTTCTCTCCATATGGTCTATAACTTGTTCCATGCTGCTTACCGTGGGGTCTGGGCTTACTGCCCATTGCTCATCACAGTTTATAGAGAGGAAAATTGAAGGCAGCCATGGAGTTAATTCTTTGCAATACAATTATTTCCTTAAGGCAATACCTAAGCTGTTTGCATCAGCCAAAACATCCCCTTGGAAGCAGGTGAGCCCTGACTGTTCCCTCTGTGGAGTGAGGGTGAGATGAAATCACCTAAGCAAAGAGCAGTGCATGAATTGAGAGCCAGGGGCTTCCCAGAAGGAAAAAAATAGGGCTTCCCAAATCCTGCATAACTCATGGCCTTTAAAAGAGGTTTTTTCCTGCCATATGTTTATTTATCGCTACTTGAATGGATCTATACAAAGGGCTAAACCTAGTCACTCTTAAGTCTGTAGAAAGACTTCCTTGGACCTCAGCAGTGATGGGATTGCATCCTAAATTAGTAGTCCCAAGAAGACTAATTTGTAAAATATGCTCAGTGCAGGATCACTGCTGTCGAAGTGGCAGCTGGCACCTCAACTCACTGCGTATTTTTAGTTCTTCTAATAGTAAATAAGCATATTCTACCCTCCTCTGTGGTTTCTCTCTTGCTCCTTTCAAATGAGTGGGGAGCATGGAAAAAAAGAGACTTGGGAGAGCAAGAGCATATATTAACGTACAGGGTTAAACTTTCTGAGTACAAGGAATTTTTTTTGCCTCATCAGCATGCTTAACAGTTGCAAATCTCAGTGTATGAGGAAATGTCTTGCATTCAAAGACTATTAACAGCTGTGAAATTAGATTTACAAATCTGAATATATAACTGCATATATTATATGCTGTTGCATATCATTTGTGCATATATTCATGAAACTGTCTTGTAGTTTATAAATTTGAGTGCACTGTTTCAATGGGAACTTCCAGATTTCTTAATCATGAGATCGTTAAATGAAAGACTTGCCATATGCAAATTTTGAAATTTGTGCAATATAACATGATGCCTTTTGAGGATAAAACAGAACTAAACCCAACAGATATATAAGTATAAATAGTTATTTGGAAGGTCTGAAACATGCTTATTAAGAAAAAAATACTTTAATCATGTCTACCTTCAAATAACTCTTAGGTGGATACAGTTTTATATTATTATTGTGATTTTTTTTTAATACTATAAGCAACACATTCTACAGTGCTTAATTTCATTCTTAAAAATAGCCTGCGTTTTGTGTTTGGAGATGAGTCATTTTGAGGCTGAGGCACTCACCTTTCTGGCTCAGCCTATAGCTCTAGGGACTGAAAATACAACATTATTGTCTTATACAAATCATGATTCGTCTGGTAATGAAACTCTCCGAAAGAAAGCAAATACAAGACTTGGGAGTCTTTGGAACGTGAAAGCCGAGTACATGGCCAGCAAACGTGCTGCTTGGAAACCTGTGGGAATATTCACTTAATTGCAAATAAAGCCTCGCTTCTGTGTTTAGGAATCCTGATCTGCTCACACAGATCTCAACACATGACTGAAATAATCTGTTTATCCAGCATATGGTTCTTTGTGAGGACTGGATAGAAGTCAGCTACTCGGTCTTATGTGTCATTTGTCACAGAGTGCTGTGTCCTTCTAAGCGCTCCCTTTCTTGTCCAGGACCATGGAGGCATTTTAGCAATGCAAAGAGGTGATTAGAGGCACTTCTGCTGGAATGTATGCTGTGGTGCTTAATGAAATTAATTTGGCTTATGACAGGGGCATGGAGAGGCAGCCCTGGGCTTTGTCCTACTCACTGTCACTATTTCCTAGGGTGACACTGGATGTGTCAGTAGTGACCTGCTCTTTGCTGTGCTTTCAACATGCATGGTGCTAGCAGGAGGGGGGAGGCTGGGAGTTTTCAGGTGCGCTCAAAGGTGTTTGTTCAGGAGAACCAAATCTTTAAATCAGGGGTTTCTAGCTGATATTGTTGTAGCTGATGTTTGTGTGTAAGGAGAGTAATATCTGCTTGGTTTAGCAGGAAAACTATTCTATCTCATAAGTGCTGTCTCCTTCCCCCCAAATCAGTGACCATATCTATCTCAGACACATGACATCAGAGACATAAAAAGGCTCCTCAGATCTTTGCTTAGTCCCTCTTCCTGTATCCTTCTGCCTAGAACAGTGGAGCCAGCATGGCTGATCTGGGCCATTAATGATTTGTGTCCGTACTTAATTGGAGATGCATTTTTCAGGTTATGTCCTTTTCTAATACATGCAGTAAAGTACTATTTGCACTGACTAACTCTACAATTATAGTGTAAGCAGTGTGTGAGCTGTACAGAGGAATTGCCACTTGACCCCAAATAATGTCATATTTTAAATTCATGAAAAGCAGGATTTTTTGAATGAAACAAGGTAGTGCCCAGCATCCACACAGATCTCAAAGCAGAAAGATGTAGTGTCAGGAAAATGCAGCCAAACTGAAAACCCAAGAAAGTGATAATAAAATGCTTCATTAAACAGAAAAAAAATAAAAAGAGAAAAAAGAAAAAACACTACAGAAAAAGCTGTTCTTAAATGTCAGTGAGAACTTTAATTCTTGTTAGCTTTTAAACTCCCCCCATCAGAAAACCGAAACTCTTCAGTCATACAGAGATTTTCTGCAGAGGAACCAGAAGCAGCAGCTGAACAGGCGATGTACTACCAACTGTGAGAGCAGCCAGATTTTGACACCCATGTTTTCACTAGGTGCCATTTCAGCAGTAGTTTCTGTAGGTCTTTCAGTTGAACCATGAAAGTAATCTCTTGTAACAGGAAAAACAGCGAAGGTGAAAAGAGCTCTGCTCCCCTGCTTAGGTGGAGCGGCATTTGCAGCCCTTGCTCCCCAGCAGAAGCTGCACTGAAGGGTTTGTGTAGCTGGTGTGCCTTGCCAAACTCAGCCTATTTCTTACACAGCTCTCTTTTTGCTATACTAAACAGGGATCTAGGGTTTTACAAATGTATGTTGTACCCAGAGACCACTGTGAGGATGCCAGGAATCTTGTGATCTCCTGAGGGCTGGTCTCCTCAAGGCTCTGCAGGTTTTGCTCTCATTAGTGGAGACTTCAGAGCCTCTGGTGCTGACTCCCAGAGAAAGCCTGTGTACCTCCATGGTAAAATCATGGCTTCTGGCTGTGTTTCCAGCAGTTCTTTGAGAGCTGAGAAGCTCTGCAGTTTGTGGGGTGCCTTGGGAAGTTACCTGGTGTCCGCACCCTGTGTCCTCTGCTCCAGGTCAAGTTTGGGCAGGTGTGCAAAAGGCATCAAAGTAGGTGAGAGAGATAAAATTTTTCGCTGTGGTGTGCCAGTTAAAGTTCTGGGCTGGAGCGGAACCTCAGCAGGATGCCAGGTTGGCTGCCAGGCAGTGCGGGGCCCTCGGTACCACTGGGGCCCCTGGGTTTGGTTCTGCATTGTGTAAACGCCCATGCCATAAATGAATAACAGCAATTTTTTTTTTTCTGGGTCTGAGCTTTGTTTGCTTTTGCTTTTTCTTGGACAGTGAACCCGTGCCTTGAGAAAATACGTGAAAAGTTTTTAATATCCATGTCTCCAATGAGGCAATGACGGCACATCTAATCTTAATCTATATTGTTTGTACTTTTGCTCAGTAAAGCAGCTATACGAAATAATACATTTCTTCTTTAAAGTCCCTTCCCCGCCCCTGCTGTATAAGTGTTACTTCCTGCCCTCCTGCTCTCTCAATAGCGCTTCCCTTTCCTGTTTTGGTTATAAGCTTTCATAGAGACTCTTGGCTTGTCTCCCTGCCAAATTTGTCTTCTGCTCAGGTGAAATAGACTATTTGGATTTGAGCACACGTGCTGGATTTGAGTATATACCTCTGTGGGATTGCCTGACTAGGTCCTCCTCCATGGCAGGCACGTAAGTATCTGGGGACTGTGCCTGTTGGCAGGGAATTTGTTGACCAGAATTAATGTGACTGGATGTGAAGGAGAGCACGTATTGTGATAAACACAGAAGGTTTGTATTTTGGTTATAGCCTGGTAGGATAATTTCTAATTGTATAAAATGGTAATTAAGCTTTTATGGCAGTGCTACATTA
This sequence comes from Melanocharis versteri, assembly GCA_013397845.1. NCBI lineage: Eukaryota > Metazoa > Chordata > Aves > Passeriformes > Melanocharitidae > Melanocharis > Melanocharis versteri. The sequence goes on along the minus strand of VZTG01005027.1, from coordinate 1,131,905 downwards.
ATATGCATCCCCTGGCGGTGAGGGAGAAGCTGACTTGATGAAGCGAGCTTTCCTTCATTCCTGATCTGCCTCCATCGGCTTGAGGGGAATTGTCACAGGTTTATTTACATTTCTTCTGGGATTGAAGGGAAACCAAGGCAAAGTGATGCCAGCTTTAATGAAAGATCTTTATGGTGATTTCCTCTATTCACTTACGAGTCTGCCTTTCCTGGTCATTAGTTATGATTATGATCTTTCAAAGCCTTTGTTTAAGCTATCGTTCTCCTGAAATACAGATATGGTTGGCCCATGAGTGAGAGCCCTCGGTCATGTATTTTCACTTGACAGTTCAGTTTTGGGTTTTGCATAATTCATATTTTACAAGATTAGGTACTTCTTGTTTTTATTTCTGTAATTTAAGGGGGAAGGGAAATAGTTTATATTAATAGCAACCTGATCCAGTCGATTTGCTTTTTTACTGTTTTTGACTACTTGAGTTCCTAGTGGTTCTCCAGGCCATTTACTTGACTAATTTTTAGGAACTTCTAAGCATTTACTTGATATTTACTTTTAGGAACTCCCAAAGTGTATCTTCAAGGTGATATGTAAAATCTGAAAGTGAACCCCACTTCACAGAAAAAAATTTTGCATGATTCAAAGCATTAATGGAGCAGTGAAGTTCCTCCATTAGGAGACTCCATTTGCAGCCAGTTGTTGGAACTTGGAAGGAAAAGTTCATGGAGCATGGCCTGGCTCTGGGAGTCTCTCTGCCCAGCAGCAATGGCACTTCTCTTAATCACACCACTTCCTCAGCAAAGTGCCTTTTGCAAAGCAGTTCTCTTTAAGCATTTCTTAACATGCTGATTTGATATACCGATAACTGGAGTTCCCCTTAAAGTCATTTGAATTCTTATGCTTCAGGTTGCAAAACCTACCAGAAAAGGGGTGGGTTAAAATTAACAACACCGCACGGTTTAAAATCTCAGCCACATAAACCAAGCAGATGTGCCAGCTTACAAGGGCATCAATCTGTGGCCTCTCTGCTGGCCCCAAATCTCCACTGATTGGCAGATGTGCTATTTCAGTGCTGTAGCAGACACCGAGAGGTCAGGGCTCCCCACGGACTTTGGCTGGCAGTGCTGAGGACTGACTTGTTCTGCACTGACAGTCAGGCCCAGGTGAAACATCTGTTCCGCTGCAGTCATGTTTTGCATACTGTAGAATTTTTTGTATTTCTACTCACTTTTCCCATGCTCAAGAGCACTGAGGGGTAACAGAAGGTTATGCAAGTTTCTCTGGTCATGCTAGGATTGCGTGCGTGTTCCCAAATTTAGCAACTCATCTGCCGAAGCCCTGGCTTAGTGTGCAACCTGGGTGCCTCATAAACTGTCTCTTCTCTGGTTTCCAGCTGATGTGTCAGCTATGGGTATCTGCAGCAGATACTGGACAAGGCAGTTCCCACTGGATATGCCAATGTAGTAAGGGAGAATTCAAAATTAATGTCTTATTCCTAACAGAAAGTAACTTTCGAATATTCTTCATTATGGAGGTGAACTGGTGTTCATCTTACTCTTGATAGCACTGTAAGTACCAGTATTTCCATTTCCTGCTCTGTAAAATATGTATTTGTCTTGCAGGTGTGTCATGACTTTATTTAATAGCGTCAGTCTTTCTGAGAGCTGCTTATGAAGGACGCTTCATATTTTTACTATTTTCTTGTAGCTACTTAATATTAAACTGTTTAGATGCTAGAGTTTAACAGTGGAGAAAGATGATGGCCAGGCACCATCAGCAGATGCTCGGTGCAAAAGGCTCATCTCCCACTGGCAGTGCCGACAAACCCCAGCACCAAAGGCAGATCTTCAATGTGAATGTTCAAGCTGGGCAGGACACCAAAAAACAGCAGCTTCTCTGGGAACTGGGCTTCACTTCAGGCAGACTGGGGCAAGGGCAGCACTGTTGGGTAGGTCTCTCTGCATGGGCAGGCAACCAGGAGCGAGTGCAAATTGAGAACTTCTGACCACTGGGTCCATGGGTTGGTGTTCCAGGGAATGCCAGGAAATGGAGCTCAGAAAACAAATGGAGATAGTCATTGTGGCACCTCCATATTATACATGAGAGTGTGACTGCTACTATTTAAATGTCTGCTCTAAAATAGTCAAGCATCTGCATGTCATTGAGGATTAAAAGCACCTTTCAGGATGTAAAGCCCCCAGAGGGCTGCCCTGTGGTGTAATCAAGTGGCTAAATGCTGTATTTTCTCTATGAGGTCTTGCTGCATTGCTTGAGGAAGTTCTTTAGGGCTCTAGGACAGAGGTGAACGATGGTGACACCAGCTGTGCTGCAACTTTGCTTGTAGGGGGAAGTAGACTTTGAAACAGGGGGTCCCAGAAGGAGTCACAAGTATGACTGACATTGTGCTGGAGAAATGAGGCTCCCAAGGAGAAGTGGGGTCGTGAGCAGAGCTGGTGGTGGATCTCTGGTGGGAAGGCTGGAGAGCCACTGCGCTACAGCAGCTTTACCTGTAATGAGCTCAGATCTCAGCTGTGGACTCTATATAAGCCCAAATGACCTGACTGTCTTGTGTTCAGAGGGTCTCTCAGGTGTTTTGTTCTCTAAATCCAGTGGTCAGAGAGAAATGTCCATTCTTTCAGGTTACTACTGAAACACTTTCCCTGCATCCCAGTCATTATTATATTTATTAAAGTGAAAGCTATTAAAATGTTTAGCAAATTAGTATATTAGTGTTTGAAGTACACTTTAAAATGCTGCAGGAACATGACTTGCAGCTTGCTAATTCTGAGGTTAACACAGATCTGTACTGCACAGATCGCACATCTCTATATACAGGATTTTGGATTTACAGTAGCTGTTTAAGCCGACATTGAGAGTATTCTGTCAGCTTCTTAAATCAGCATCAGCAATTTCTTGCATGACACGCTTAACCACACAAGTATGACTTGCTGTGGCAGACTCAGTGGACAAGTAGAGTAAGATGTGCTAAATGCCTTTTGCGTTATCTCCCACATTCTCTGGGCTGAGGTTTCGTTCTCAAGGCAAGCCTGGGGCTAAGTAATAGCAACAATTTCTCACACCAATAAGAATCAGTGTAAAATAAGTTGTAATTATTAATAATTTAAATGTTGAGGGGAGATGTATGGGAGATAGAAATGAAAAATAAGGTAAATGTTTGTATTAATAGCTCTTTGTCTTTTCTGTGAATACCAGAAAAGAGCATCTTTGAAGGTCAAAGAATCATGAGCAGCTTGAAACAAGGTAGATCCATAATAGGTTCGAAGCATGAGATCTTGATTTCTATCAGGGAGGTTTCAGAGTTTATGCTAAGGGAATGTCTGTCCCAAGGACACAGTTGTATCTGTAAATGTGAAGGATAGTGGAAGTCTCCAGGTCCACCTGCCATGCTGGAGTAAAGCCCACAGAATTAGGTGTTTGGTTTCAAAGTTAGCTGGTTGTGGATATTTGTTACACCTTTTGTAAGCATGATTTGGTGGCCCTCCAAAAGCTGTATGACCTTGTCCTTGCTCTAGGAGAAAGCATTTTAAACCTCCCTCTCCCATTGCCCCAGAGGTGTGGCCTCTGGGTGGTTTGGTGCTGGACAGGGGATCCAGGGTAGGACTGGGATAACCGTGCACCATGGCAGGCTGTGCACGGGGCCGCTGGTCACAGGTGGCTCAGTCACTCAGTACCAAGCTCTGCAAAAGTTTAATTCATAAGAGGATAACTGTGTAAGCAGAGAAAACAGGTCAGTGAAGGAGCACAGTGCAGCTGGGCCACTCGACTTTTCCTCAGTCTGGAACGAGACAGAAAAGCCTTAGAGACCCTTCAGAGCCAGACTCTCCTCCAAACATTATGGTTTGCTCTCTTTTTCCTGTTTATTCTCTGTGACAGGTCTTTTGTGGTTCCAACCTGAGCTTTCTGCCTGTGTATTTGGATAACCCACTGGGCTAGGCAGAGTGGAGCAGGAGGACTTTTCTCTGTCTGATGCATGGCTCCTCCACTACCAACCTCCACAGTAATTTCTGTCATTTAGTTCCCCCTCTCCTCCTATATTTCTTCCTCCTATTTAATTACTTGCAGTCAGCCAGGTTATGTCAAGCCACCGCATTAAGTCTCATCTGTTAATTCACAAAAAATACAGGTATTTTCCCAATGATTCCCTGTGTTATCGATTCCATACTCATATGTGGCTCTTTTTTGGCTATAGATCTTGGTAATCATACTTTTACTACAAGCCAGGTAGAAAGGACTGTTCAGGTTCTGAACAGATGGAAGAGGAGAGGAGTGTTATTCCAGGACAAAGGCACCTTCCCTGCAGCACTGTCTCAAAGTGGCTGCCCACTCTCACCAGGGCTGGGCAAGAAAGGTCAATGCTGACCCTTTCAAGAAGGCTTAGATCAAATTTAGCCAATCTGCTAATTTAGACGGAAGAGATGGATGAGAGTGGGTCAAAATGTGTCACACAGAATGAAACAATCAGTACTATCTGCAAACTTCTTTTTTAATTTACAGTTTTCTAGTATTGAAACAATATTCTATAAACATCAATGATGAACACTCAATTTTAGATATCACTTGTGAACAAAACTAAGCAGATTTTCTTTAATTTCAGGCAAATAGGTGGTACTAGTGTAGAGGTTTGCCGCCCCACAGATGTAATACTTTCAGAGTATACAAACAGGGGTGAATATTAGGATTTGGGGTCCCTAGGAAGAACCCCTTCCCCATCACATTTAAATAAGATGTCTTTAATCTGCCCCATAGTAAAGTGTAGCAAATTGGTGTAGATGCTGTACACAAATCTGAACAATTTTGTAATTAAAACCTCTCTACGATTCAGTTTTTATATATTTTTATACATAATTACCTATGGTGGGAACTCAGGTGGATGAGTCTGCACGTTAATGTAAAATAAAATATCAGTAGGGGAATTTGTAATATCTGATGTGCATGAAATTTGATGGACCTCCAACAAATACCAAATTTTCAGAACTTCTGTGTATTAGGAAAATAAAGCAAGTTCTAGAAGTGCGCAAGCATAATTTTGCATATAAATACTAATATATAACAAACTCTTATCGTGATGAAGGAATGTGGCTACTCAGAATTGTGTTACTAAGACTCATGTTTATTACTTGTCACATGTAGTTGACATAAGTATCAGTGATGTATGGTCCTAAATATAACCAAAAATTTTGCTGGACCTTCCTGAAACCACTGGTGCTTGATTTGTATTTAAAATAATGTACAGAGAGTAATACAGAGATCCTCAGTGGCCTGTATAAAGGGAACATTTTCTGGGCTGTTTTCAGAGAAGCCTCTTAAAGCAGCAGTGGGACAGTTGTGCCTTTTATGCATAGGAAGAGTAGAAAGTCTTCAGGATAAAGAGTTACACCTCCATTTAGGGTGAGACAGCAAGCTAGCAATGGGTCCCTGGAGGCATTTTGGATGTTGAAAGATTGATGAAGTGCTTTGCAGGAAAGGATTCCCTTCGTGTGCTGTTTTATGTTCCTTTCTGTTATTTCACTGGAGGCCAGACAACAGGCTCAATCCTGTTTCCATTTAAATGAATGATGAAAAACTTCCATTGACTGCAGGAGAGCAGGGATCAAGCTTGATGTGTTGTTACTTTATGTCACAGTAAAAATTGGTTGTCATGCATCAAACACTGCTTCTGAGGTCTGTATCTGTGTTTCAGTCACAGGACAGTAGCAGGTCCTTCGCTGCTGATTTTGGTGGCAGCAAAGCCTGGGGGCAAAGTTGCCATATCTACTGGGATCTGGGTATGGCATTATGAGTAATGCCATGTTAACGCCCTCATGTCTGGATGGTTAGGTGTATTCTCTTCATTGTCAGTAAGGATAATTTAATTAATTTTGACTAATTTAGCATCTCATGGTAATTGTGAGTTCCAAAACTCATCTGAAATGGAGACAGTATTGGCTTTTAGGCTTGCTCTGGTGAAGCCAGTGACATGCTCTTGCTTACTTTAGTGTATAGCAAGGCTTGTAGTGCTTGGCAAGGCCTGAGGAGGAGGACGTGGTGTTACACTGGCTGAGTGTGACTCTCCCAGGGACAACATTCTCCTGGAGCCCACAGGCTCAGTGGGCAGGAGGTTGCTGTGCCCTGGGCAGCTGATGCTCCCCCCACCTCTGGAGCTGGAGGTGGCACAAGAGACCTGGTAGCAAAGGCAGGTGGCTACCATCCATCCACAAGACTGCACTGGGGATTGTCTTCAGCCTTCCCACTTCCATATGACAAAGGTAATCCAGTGTACCTGCCTTTTTGCTGGTATGTTTCTCTCCCATCCTCCCCATCTGTGAATCCAAGGCAGACTGAGCATCCCCCTGCAGGTCTGGAGGATGCAGGCAATGCTGCCACTGCTGCCAGGCTGCAGCTCTTGCACCAGTTGGAGGATTAGGCAGGCTGGAAGGAGCTCAAATCCCTCAGCTGCTTGTGTCAGATATGGAGGAGCTGCCACAAGACATTAGCTTACCTTAAAAAACAGCAGGGAGAGGTGTTTGCTGGGTAAGTACATCAGCAAAGGCGCAGCTGTTCTCCAGGTATCTCGCAAAGCAATAGCAACTGGTGGATGGGCTGGATTTTATGAATTATGAACAATATAAATAAAATAATCTTTAGTCTTTCTGATCTGAATATATTGCTCTGGTAACAGAATTCAGCTGTTTCTATGATACGTAATAAAAATACAATTTATTCTGAATTTTCCTACTTTGTTCTTTATAGAAATGTCTTCCGGCATCATTGCTCTGTAAATGCTGTGAGGATTTTCTAGGCTCTTACCCACAGCCTGGAGGAGGTCTGTGGGCTACCTGGAGGCTGTGCAAAGTGATTGACAAAACAAGCCAGAGTCAGTAGGCTTTAGTGTACTGTGGGGGATACATCTGCCTTGGAAATCTTTTTGAGACCCACAAATCAGAAAAGATTGAAAATTGCTGTTGTAATCAACCCAGATCCTCTTAACACTTGAAGCAATGTGCTCCCTTTCATTAAAATGATGACAGTGATGGGGTCAGGCAGGTTTGGGTGTGCAGCAGTTGGTATAATTTACAAGTGGTGTAATTTGGCACAGTGGCAGTGCAGCAGTATGGTTTAGCATCACCCAGGAGCTTCTCCTTTATGTGTGTGTGTGTGTGTGTGTGCGTGCTAGGGAGGCAAACCCAAACAAAGAGGGAGGAAAAGGATTTGTGTGCAAAGCGGATTAACCACTTGATATTGCATTGTCGAAAATTATTTAATATGGCTTGGGCTGAGGAAGGGAGGTATATATACCTAGAGATAGGTTTAAAGTTAACAGGACAGTCATGAACTTAAAATTTTTGTAGGACACAGACCTCAACAGTTTCATTTAGATGCACTAACTGAATCATAAATGCATCATAAGGTGCATTATTTGCTTGTTGAAAATCCCTGTTACATTGAAAGATCTCAAATCTCCGAAAAATGGGAGGATTCTTTTTTTTCTTCGACTTGTATTTCCTCTGGTATAAGAAAAGTGGCAGAGAAGTCAGGAGAGCGGAACTGAAATTCTGACCTGTCACAGTATTTGCAAGTGGCATTTATTGCCCTTGAAGGGTGTGTTTTATTATGATTCTCTACATGTATATTAGTCAGGATATGACTGATAAGCAAGAGATAATGTACTAAGGAATTTCTGTGGCTCTAAAGGAGAGAAATAGTTATTAACACTATACAAAATAGTGGTTATGTACTTTAATGCTGCCATGCATCCACATTCGTGGATTCCCCTTCCCCACTTTCCTTGCTACTAGGATGAAGGAAAAAAGCGTTCCTGTGTGTTTTGCACTGTGTATTCTGGGACTTCTAAGTGCGTCAGTGGGTTTGGGTATTAGGCGTCAGCTGGATTAACTTAATTGATTTCTTCAGTTTACCTAACGTGGCTTTTGGTTCAAGGTCTGCCTGCTTCCAGTTTTAAATGTATAACTCAGCTGTGGGTGTCACGTTTGTTTTGTCAGTAAGCTGTAAAATATTGCTAGGTTTTCATGCAAATGTGAAAGGCTTCGCTTGCCAATAGATACATAAAATAAATAGAGCATTCATACTGTTGGACAGTTTTCATAATGTTTATGTGATGCAGGTTATTTCTCAGGGCTTAATGTTTTATATAAAATAGATTATCGGTTCAAAACAGCAACATACAGGAGGTTTTTAAAGTCTGTGAACACATAACATGTCAGCTTTAATTTAACAGATCGCATTCAAAGGATTAGCAGATCTCTTATAAAACATATGTTGTAAGTAGTATTGATAGTTTCCTTTTTCGGCATTTTTTCCTTTAGAAGTTTTAAGTAATAAGCAGCAAATTCACTGTTTTCTTTCCTGATTTTGTGTTTTTTTCTCCCCAGTGAACAGAGTATTTGCCAAGCCCGAGCTTCAGTTATGGTCTATGACGATACCAGTAAGAAATGGGTGCCAATCAAACCTGGACAGCAGGGATTCAGCAGAATCAACATATACCACAACACGGCCACAAACACCTTCAGGGTAGTTGGAGTTAAACTGCAGGATCAACAAGTGAGTAACTGTATCAAGTTTCCTGTAAATTAACCTTTGATCTCATATGGGAACCTCAGTTCTGTACCTAATGCAACATTTCCTGCTCCCTGCAAGGTGCCTACTAGTCTGTTTATGCTCCAGTCCTTCAGATTTTTTGCGCACACAGCGTATCATAAGTTATTACAGCTTATTGGAAAAAAGAATGTTTGGTAGATGCCAAAGAGATTTGAAAGTTATTTCTCCCCTCTCCGTTTTTTTCTTGAGTCTTATTTCATTGTGCAGGTTTTGCTCTCAGCTTCCATCAAATTACTTTTTACTTGCTTTTAGTACTATATTAAAAATAGAAATAAAAATCAATTGTTCTGCACTGCTGTCCCACAAAGTGTGGTTGTTACATTGCTGTGATGAGCAATTAGTTCCTTGTAATGCACTTTAAAATCCTAGGTGCACACTGTGATCTGATGTACAGCAGACTAATTCTGCAGGACCTCCTTGGGTATTAAAGGAGTAATATGAGATTTAGGTTATTGGAACTGGGATCAGACCCCTGTTAGCCACCAAAGCACGATGCTCAGCCCAGGGCTGCACAGCTCCTTGCAGTGCTGAACTTTTGAAATATCTACCAAAAGTTTTGCGACTGCTTTTATCCTTCTCTGTAAAGAAAAGCCAATATTTGAATGTAGTTCCATTCAGAAATAGAAAATATTTTCAAAAATAAATGAAATTCAATGTATTCTTAGTCAATTATGATAGCCAGTACTGTTTTGTCCCAGGCCATGTAGTTCTTTATTTTACATAGCCAGCAGGTAAATGTAAATTATGTTCATGTGACTGCAATCTAAGGTGGGACTGAATAGCTGGTGTAAAAAAAGCAGAAGTCATAAAGTCAATATGTATATATGTAAGGGAGACTAAGTACCAGAGGTCTGTCTTAATCAGAGTATGCAGTTTAAAGAGTAGGACATACTAGAAAGTCAAATCTTAAGCTGCACTTTGAACATGCTTTGCATCAACTGTAATATTTGATTTGCTTGCAAACATTCCAATTTATGAAGACTGCATGCTATCTAAAAACCATCTCAATTCAGAAGGAAACAGGTAGAAGAATATATTTTTCTACAGTTTAAAGACTAAAGATCCTCTTTCAAATAAACAGAAAGTATAGTCACTTAGCTTAGTCACCTAAAACTGCCTAGAAGTGTTCACCCTAAATATGATTGCAAAAATCCAGTATTATGAATAAAGTCAAGACAGTGTAGCATAGTAGTATTCAAAGGAACACTCTGAAAGTCTCAAGATTCAGAATTTAATATATTTTATATGAGTCTTACATGGAATCATAAGCTTGCTAGGCTTGTTAAGTATTTGCATTTAAAGAGAATAGAAATGAATTTCAGTTAAAATAATTCTCTGTTCAAGCCATTTCATGCTTGCTCTCAGGTTCTGTTAAATCTCACTGAAATTGAGGCTTTAGTAAAGCTGTTGATTTGCCAGAAAACACATATTTGTCTGAAAAGGACCAATCTTCAGCTAGTGTGCGATTTGGCATATAATGAAGCTAATGAAGCTACGCAGATTTTTGAAGAGTTGAGAAACTAGTTTAAAATATGTAATATAACAATGCCATGGAGGAACAATTTTAACTTTTCTTACAAACTGTTTGGCAAGGCACAGACTAGAGTAATCTTTGTGGCTTCATCCCTGCCTGACTTTATTTCCCTTTTAATTTTTGTTGGTTTATATTACACCTCTAATAATATCTCTAGTTTTCATCCTCTTTTTCATTTTCCACACATCTTCTTCTGCAGACTCCTTGTCTTGTCTCTGTCTAGCCGCCTTTCTGTTTTCTATCCACCCTTCTGCTTTCTATCCCTTTTTTGGTGCATGTGCTGTAGCTTGCGACACTGTCTTCTCATTCTGCTTACCTTATCTCCTCATCGCCTTATCTCCTTCTCTAGCTGACAGTGTCTGAAAAGTTCACCACAGACAAATATGGTTTGTAGAGCAGCAGAACTGGAGCATCGTTCTCCCCCCAGGAAGTGGCCGCCAGGTCTCGTTCCCTCTGTGTGTCTGGGCGAGGTGCTCCCCGCGTGTGGCGGCAGCGCTGGGTTGCAGACCAGCAGTACCTGAGATCCCCTTTCTGCTCTGCACGAAGAGCAGCCTTGCACAGGCTCGTGCTGGCCTGAGCAGGAACCTTCAGAAAACCACAAGTACAGTCTCAGAGCTTTGAAGTAGCCACAGAGGCCAGAACTGGTTTGAAGCTAAGGCCAGATCAGTGTTACAATCGCTTAACGTCATGAGCTTTGATGTTTCCGTGCAGCCTTCATTTTGGACTTGATGTTCATTGAGGTCTTTTCCAACCTGAACAGTTCTACAATTCTGTGATTCTTGGAGCCAATAGTCATGATCATGTTTTACACCCATGTTGCAACTTGCCAGCTGTTGTTGCCACCTGGCCTGTTGTAAAGGTGACATGTGTGAGCTTCGGTCACCGTGCAAGAAGTTCACAAAGCTAAAAACGTACAAGTGGTCCATCTTTATGGCTTAGCTGAAAAGCAGTAGCTCCCCAGTCCAGAGTCCTCTTCAACCTAAGGTTTAAAATTAGGACTTTACATCAAGTGATGTCAGCTCAGCATGATCTCATCACCCAAGGGCACGTGCTGAACAAACAGGCAGGGAGGAGGGTGCAACTCAGAAGTCAGTCACATCTCCTGAGGGGGCTGGTGTGTTCGTGCGGCTGAGAAGTGAATGTAGAAACAGGGCCTTGAGGAAGGTGAGACATTTTACATGTGAACCCAGGCCAAAACTGAAATAGGGACGGGATTCTTGGGATATAAGCTAACCACCATTTTTGAAAAAGAAGGAACCAATTAATCACTGTTGTAACTTATTAGAAGTTCATCAGGTTTGGGCCTGCCTACAGAAGTAAAGAATCTGGCCTCAGGGGTAGCAGTTTTATATCCTCGCTGTTTTAGCAGTCGTGGCTGCTCCCTGTGAGATGGGCCTGAGCACTGGCAGCATGGCAGGGCCCGAGCTGGTAACAACCTGCTGAACCATTTCGTGCTCTGCAGGAACAAGCAGGTGTCTTGTCCTGGTTCAGTAAGCAAGAGTATTGGTGGTGAGGCTTGATTGGGAACCCTTCCCATGATCCTGGCTGTGTTTACGCCTCAGGTGTTGCCCTGAAGCCCACTGAGTCCCTTCTAGCCCCATTCTGAGTCCCATCAGCCACCACCATCATCACTGCTGGCAGCTCACAGCTCTGCAGCCAAAAGGAAGGGCTTCTTGGTTCTGAGCTTTTGTATAGATCCTAAAATTCCCTGCCGGTCCCAGGGAGCCTACACCCTGAAACTGAGCTGAAAAGGTGAAGGAGAATACTGGGTAGAAGTGAAGCAAATGTGGTCTTTTGGCATTATAGTGATGGGAACATTGAAAGGTGTCAACATAATACTATGCATGACTGGTCTGTGAAGCTCCTTGCCATATGAGATCATTGAAATACAGAATTTAACAGGCTTCAAAACAACACAAACATTTATATCAGTAAGATATATCAGTAAGACTACATTGTTTCCGGATATAAAATACTAAAAGGGGGTTGAAAAGAAAAGAAAGTGGCATATAAAATGTCGTGTTTCAGCTTTTAAGTCAAATTCTAGGTGAAGAGTTATAGGAAGAACTGTTTGTCATGGACAAATCCATGATTTATTTCTGCAAGATTTTCAGTGAGAGCTTCTCCAATTCACCTATAGTAGACTACAACTGAAGATTAAAAGATGAACTCTTGGTCTGCTCAGCCTGGCAGATGTGCTCTCTTACTGACATATGAAGCTTTAGAGTAAAGATCCTTAAGAAACACTTGTTAAAAAGCCCCATGCTTCAAACAGGGAGACCTTCTTTATTTTAATTACTGCTCTGAAGCACTTCATTATTATCATCATGTGCCTTGCAGAGTCTCCATGCCATATGTACAAGACACCTTTGTGCACTCATTCTTAACAACAGCAGGAGATCCCCTCCTCTTTTTTTCCATTTTCTATAAACATGAGCCAAAGAAGATAAAGATGAAACTCTGGCTATTTTAAGTTTCGTTTCCCAGTGATTCATTTTTCAGTAAACTCTCTGATTTGAGTTTGAAGATAAAGTATTACATGTGTGGGTATCTTGATGACTACTGAAGGTCACCATTCAAATTCTGTCTTTTTTCAATTAAAAGGATCTAACCCTCAGAACAAAGCAGATCCTTGGGGTTCTTGGGTCGATGTTCTGCGGAAGCAGGTTTTGAACAGTTTACCTGACTTGTATTAAACAATTTTTGGCCTAGGTTTTTACTGTTTCTGTCTTTCATTATACAGCTGCACTGCACCCTCTGGTGCTCTTTGGGCTTTGATAGTGGTGTCCTTTGAAATAGAGGTTTCTGTTAGTAGGTGAGAAAGACCCACTTTGAAAGCCTGGTAGAAGCTCTCAGCCTTTCTAAACATTTCCTGAAAGACACTGGCTTGTGCCTTCCTTGGAAAATCTACTCAAAAAGGGTTGGAACACTTAAAAATTGGTTCATGTTAAAACTGTTGGTTTAGTAATCCAGGCATGAGTCTACCTGATGCTCAAGAGAGTCTGAGTGTGGGCAACATTGGTACAGGCTCTCCCAATGCTCAGTGGAAGAATGGAGGTGATGTCACAGTTTTTCAAAGAAAAAAGGCTATTCAAGCTGTCAGATACAAGAGGAAGTTCAGTGCCTTTGCTGTGACCAGTTTCCACTTCATTCTGGTTGGTGTGGGTGTTTTCCCACACAGCCTGTTGGTGATGCAGTTCCCATTTCCAGGGGACTGACTCTTGGGAGCCTGCATACCCAGTGTAGGGCTGCATCTTCCTTTGGCTCACAGGTCAGGAATCTCTCAATGAAATGTGTCAAAAAAAGCAGTGTAGGTCTGAGTGCTTCTCCGTGCATTTTCATGGAGCCCTAATAATGACACTGGTTTGATTGCAACAGCTGGACCATCAAATTTGTGCCTAAAGCTAGACCAAGTATTCAAAGACTATCTTCTTCATCACTCTCTAATGCTGGCTCAGCAAGTAAATGCATCCTAGAAATAAGAGTATATCTGTAATTATCTAGTGGACTAAGTGGCTTCTTTGCTGGTTTCCACAATTTTTTTGTATATTAATATAGTAAAGTACAAGACATCTGTTAACTGTATCAATGAGACAGTGTTATCCTTCAAAAATACTAACGTGTGTAAATTTGTTCCTTATTAGGTGCTCATCTAATGTTTCTCTGCCAGTTAAACTGGCAATCCACTGAAAATTCAAAACTCAGAGCTAGGAGTCATTAATCTTTGAAATTAGTTTTAAAAGTCTGCCCGTATAATTAAAATTTGTCAGTCATCTAACAAAAATATTGTTGGACTAATTGAATACATTGAAGCTTTTTAATTGCAATCACGGTGTTAAGAGAAAACTTTCCAAAATGCTGGTCAGACTGCAAAAAAATGTATTGGTAGGTTTTCTGGTATGCAGCATCCGCCTCTAACATAAATTCTGTGTACAAAGTGGTACAGTGGTGCAGTGGACAGTCCTGCCCCTCCACCCTCAGCTAGAGCAGCTTACACTTTTAGCATTTTTAGCAGGAAGTTTCTGTCTGGACCCCAGCTGTGTGGCTGGGTGTCCCAGTGCCCTGCCCAGGGATAAGCAGGGCATTCCATTTAGCAGATTAAATTTCAAAAGAAACAGCCTTCTGCTGCAGTCACCCCTTACCTGGAAAACACCACACGTACAGCAAGGGAGAAGGTGGGAGAGGAATGGTTGTCTGGGTTTGTCGTTGCCTGACTGATTCTAAAGAAAAAGTCTAAGCACAAGAAGCTGGTGGTGATCAGGCACATGGGAGGAGGAAAGCAAAACTGGTGCAATGAGTCAAACATTTATGTGCTATAGGGCAAGGTTAATGCCAAGAGCTCTGTCTGGCTCTTTTTCTAATGATTGTGCATGATCATCCTCCAAAAGATGGAAACAGCTGCTGGCACTGGCTCCTGACAGCTGTCTGCAGCATCTGCACAGCTGCATCCTGTGGAGGTGCTGTAGAAAACACAAGCAGGTAATAGATTTTGTGAAACTGGCTTGCAAGTCCCCGAGGCTGAATAGAACTGTTGTAAATCTCACCCACACCCAGATGTGGGTCTTCTGTCATTGAAACAAGCACTGCCTTACCGTGCAGCCATGTAGGAGCTGCCACTACCCATTTAGGCAGCATTCACACAAGGGTTAGGTGGGTTTTTTCCCACTGAAAACAGAACTGTTGTTAATCCTTATCCCTCTGTTTCAAATCACAGGTAGTGATTAATTACTCAATTGTGAAAGGACTGAAGTACAATCAAGCAACGCCTACCTTTCATCAATGGCGCGACGCACGGCAGGTCTATGGCTTGAATTTTGCAAGCAAAGAAGAGGCTACCACGTTCTCCAATGCAATGCTGTTTGCTCTGAATATCATGAACTCGCAGGATGGAGGTAAATTAATCTCTGTTAATCTGTGACATTTTGAAATGCTTGTTACCAATCACCTAGTGCATTTGTATTGAATATTATGCCATTAAAAAACACATTATAATAAAAAACCTTAGCTTCCAGTAGACAGCCTTTACATCAGCATTTGCTGTGGTATGAATTGCACATGTTTTCAGATTTTATTTCCCTTTCTGCTCATTTTTCATGGTGCCCTAACTCACCATAGGAAATCAATAGTTATTTGGGAATGCCTCAGCAAGCAGGTAGCCCCACTGATTTATGTGGATCTGTATATGTGTTGTTTTACATATGAGATGGTAGAATAAAACTTCAAGTAAACAGAAGCAAGAGTAAAATTGGCAAAATCTTACAGGATAGGACTCGGAGCTGGTATTTCCAGTGTGTTGGGCCAGCTCCAGCCACTGGCTCTTGTGGGTCAGCTTTCCAAATGAGGAGTGTGTGGCACCTTGGTTGTTGAATACTGCATTGTCTGTAGAAGAAGTTTGTGGTGAAGTTTGCTGTTCTGTGAATTTGTCATTGCATTAGCTTGACATGGGCCCAAAATAAAGTCCTGGTTTCTCAGTGGAAACCAGTTTCTGGTTTGTGGTACCTGGATGAAGCACTGCCCTCAGTTACACGCTTATGACCTCTCTGCAGCTTCTGGGCTGGGAACAGAGCAGTCCTTGTGTGGTGCCTTTTTTTTTTCTCCTGCAAAAACACACACCACAGCCCTGTTTTCCTTTTGAAAACACGGTGAGTCAAGGTTTGCATCACTTGCTGCCATCCATGTTCCACTGCAGTGTTAACTGGTGATCTTTAGAGAGAGATTGTCTCCTGCCAACCTTCAATACACAAATATGTCTTACTAAAAGGCATACTTGTAATATAAAAGTTCAGATCTCTTCTTTTGCTATTTCTGTTCTATTAAGCTGGCAAATGCAAAACTCATCAAAAATCAAGAAGTATTTCAAATTCTTAGCTATAATTAGAAGTACTGAGGACTTAATTCTGCCTTCTTCAGCTTGAACATTTTCAGCTGTTGTTGTGCCACAGCAGGAGACTTCATGAGGAAATTTGGCCAAGATTCACCAGTCCTAAACTCATGAGAGTCTGAAGAGTACAGAGCTCTTTGGCTGCTCAGATGTGCCCAACCCTTTTAGACCTTCAAATTTGGATACTTTGACTGTGGTCTGGGTGTAGTGATTGGTTTAATGTCTCTGATGAGTCTGCCTTTCTTCCAAAAACCCTTAAATTTGGGTTGAGTTTTTTTTCCCGTGTGTCTCTTCCCGTCAGAGGGAGTGAGGTTTTTGCAGGATTTTGGATTTGCTTCAGGGAGGTATCTTGTGGAAACATGAGTCTCAGGATGAGAATTTATTGCTCATAGGCTAAAATACAAGAAACTGCCTTAAAGTAGATACTTTAATTATGTTAGCTACTCCTAGCAATGAACAACAGGTATTTTTAAGAAAATATTTCTGAGTACTTGAAAAGCCTATTAGATTTCTGAGAAGTTTATGAATTTACAGCAAGCAATAATTTGCATTTTGCCTTTTTTGGGGTATTTTTTTATTCATTTACTTAGCACACCAAAAGTGTTCTTTAGATGCTTTACAGATTTAAAATCCAGCCCATGCTGAAGAGCTTGTATTTAGAGCTTGTAGTTCAAACTCTAAGTCACATTCAAAGACATGAATTGAGTCACAGATGAAAAACTTTCTTTTCTGGGAAAAAAAAGGTCAAGTAAACATTCAGTCTTTAGCAACCTTCTTTCTCTCATACATAACGTGTTAAAAGTTTCAAAGATTGCCAGTTGTCCCATTCTTTACAGCTGAACTTGTCAAAAAATGAAATTTGGATTAAAGACAATTTCAGCCTTTGTTTAAAAAAAACTCCAACTTTGATTCTATGAAATAAATTCCCCAAATACTCATTTTTATGATTTTTTTTAATTATGACATTTATTTCCAGAGGTATTTCTGGTTTATATTACATTAGCTACACACTGATAATGGATTAGAATGAAGCTTTTTATATCATCATTAGTTTTCCCATTACTGCAGTGATCTCAGCATGCAAGTTGACAGCAAAAGTAGATAATGGCTATAAGGTGTAAAATGTTTTTTCATATCTGCTCTTCCAGGCTTCTATAGCCCTTAAGCTTTCGTGGGCATGAATTAATGTGAATAGGAATTCACACAAACACACATATCCATATATCTTTTCAGGCACTGCCACTGCCTGCATACTCCATCCATTCTGCTGCCTGCATGCTGCATTAGGGTCTGCTTTTTCATATGGAAAAATCATTAGGAAAAAAATGTATTTATTATATCTATGCATCCATGTATTAAAGTTGCCCATGTGCTTATGCAGATGGATGGCAGCTTTAAGGGCTGCATTTGTATGCCCAGAACTGCTTACACACTCATAAAATGCTCAACCAAAACCACAGGGTTTAACAGAGGCTCCCTCTGCCACACTCGCAGGGCAGCAAACCCTGTCTGCTGCTCTGCAGCTTGGAATATGCTGTGTGCACTACTTGGCATGTGCTGTTTCTAATGTTTAGTTTTTTCCTGTATTCCCCACTGAGACATTGTTACATTTGAGTACTGCTGATGCTCCCATCATTGAATACATTCTGGCTTCCATGGCTGCTTCTCCCTTCATTCTACCACCCACTTCCATAAACTAAAATTAATCATGGTAGACTACAGCAGAAGATGTGAGACTGCATCATATCTTCAGCAGACGTGGAGTCAGGCTACTGTTCCATTTGGGAAAATAGCTAGTCTTGGCACAAAGTAATGGTGTGGGGTTTTGAATGGTACATTAAGCTGAATTATTTCATAAAATGGTAGCATTCTGTGTTTTGGGGAGTTGGAAATAATTTTTAGGTAGTGCTGACTTTCAAATGACTGGGTCAGTTCAAATAAATGCACAGTTATGAACTAGTGATGGGAATTACTGTACTGTCCCTCTTCTTCTTGAGAGAAACTACAATGCCCAAGAACAACCACAAGCACTGATCTCTCTGTTCTGGCTGCATGGGGCGTGAGAGAAAACTAAACCAAGTGCTTTGTTAAATACCAAAGGTTAAATGGTCTGAATCAGATCCTACAGTCAGACTCTGTTTACCCGGGTTACATGTCTAGATCAGTGCTGGGGTGGGTGTCTTCCCGGGAGTGTGACATCCCAAAGTTTGCAAAAGTTAGGAGAGAAGCCATAGTCTAAACTGGCTGGCTGGTTGTGTTTCTGCAGAGGATGTCCTCATACCCTTACCCATGGGGACAGCTGGCCACCTCACACATGTCCATGTTCTCAGTGCTGTGGTGGGAGCCTCTCCCAGTGCACATCCCCAGGGTGGGCTAAAGCAAGCCTTGAAAGAGGTGAACACAGAACTGGCTCGTTCTTGTCCTTTGTAAGGATGCTAATGGTTATGTTAGGAGTAATTCAAAATCAGATAAAATGGGACTAAAACCAAAATACTATTATAAATATGTACCATCCTTCCTGTAGAGGTTGACAGTTGCCTCACTGAATCACAACTGTTTACCTGCCAGCTTGTTTATGTGCCTAATTACTTTGATTTCCTTATACATCTCTTTAATCTGTTCTCCTTTACAAACAAAAAGAGAAACATTGGTCCTGAGCCAGCCTGCAAAATGAGAGCAAATGATAACACTGACTTGCTCATTACCAATCTCTTGCTTACAGTGCTTTAATGGTGTCATTTAGTAAGACCATTAATATGACAAACAACTTCCCATTTAATTGTTTTTCTTTCATGGGTGTCCACTTTGAGAAGTCAGACCTTTACTGGCATAAGTTACCTGGAACGAGGTAGTGTGTCACCAGCTTACTTTGTCATCTGCAGCCAGGTTTCACTGGGGGCAGAGCATCACCCCTTCCTGCCCTAGGAGACTATGG
Organism: Melanocharis versteri; assembly: GCA_013397845.1. Taxonomy (NCBI): domain Eukaryota; kingdom Metazoa; phylum Chordata; class Aves; order Passeriformes; family Melanocharitidae; genus Melanocharis; species Melanocharis versteri. The sequence continues at coordinate 1,112,945 of VZTG01005027.1, read as the reverse complement.
AAAAATTTTGCACGGATCCTGCCCACAGGCTGTTTGGTGTTTCATGTTTTGCAGGGCTTACATCCTTTTAGATTTACCAAATGCAATGACTGGTGGCAGGGCAACGTGGTTATTGGAGCAGGACATAATGTGAGAACATTAGTAAGCTAAAATGGGCAAGTTCTTCCCTGCCATGATTTTGTAGGAAGCCAGTGGTGCCTGTAATGAAGGAAACTTTCTGCAGGGCTTAATGGAGCCTGTACATTCAGTGCTTCTCCCAGTGAGTGGTTACACTTCCCTGAGAGAGGCAATAAGACTATTTTCTCTCCATTCTTGTTCCCCAAATTTCTGGGAACAGGCAAAGGAATTCTTCATCCTTCTTCCTTTGCTCGCTTCAGACATTGAGTCCCTGCTGGTTGCTGGCAGCACCTGCATGTTCCCATGTTGCATAAGGGGACAGTGGCTCAGCTTTGTGGCTTGGCGTGACCAGGTCTGAGGGCATCTTGGGCTTCCATGGCTTAAAGACTTGGTACCTCTTGGAGAAGAATTAGGACTCTGATCTGTGCTGCTGGTAAATGCTGCCTGGGACATAGTGAATGTAACATATTGTGAACTTTTGCTTTTCTTTTGATGTCTGTGCCCTAGGGACTTGGATAGTTATTGTTGACTTACAATGTATGAAAATTCTATTTCTAAATGTAAACACCACATGCTGAAAAGCCTTATGCAGAGGGCTTGTTGCAGAGTTAATCATAGTTAGAGGTCAGCTGCCTTATCTGACTAAGAAGGGAGAAGTTGGAAGACGGCTTGAAATAGAAGAAGAGAGGTTTGAAGAAAATTAATAGTGATTTATTTCTTTATTTATTCCTTGTAAGAAAGCCATTTTCTTGTTCTAAGTGTCTTGCAGGCCACACAATATAGACACAGGTCATGGAGGGTGCAGAGTTCAGCCCTGTGCCTTCGGCTTCACAGCCTTCACAGCCCTGTGCCTTCGGCCTTACCTCTGCAGGGAGGACGTTTTGGTAGTCAGAAGGATTGCTCCTCACTCCTCTTCTTCTTCTGGTTAGAAGATCTGCTGCTTTTTCCACCACTGTGCATTATTTGACATGTATTTCTCTTTTCCCATAAGTTGGATTTTATTAAGTTCTTGGGAGTTTGAGATCTTTTTCCATTCTTTCAGTCATTCTGCTCTTATCCTCTTTCAGAAGTGACGACTGTATTGCTGGGAGGAAGTTCCTTGAAAAACACTTTGGAGAAATAAAAGAATAAAGCATTGATTCATCAAACAGCAGATAAACTGGCAGAATGTACCATACATTCTCTCTCCTTGTTATATGCCCTAAGTATTTGCAAGGTTTCTGTCAGTGAAGGATGTGTGTGAAGATTATGGTGCACTGGATTTCAGATAAAAGTGTACACAGGGTTTTCTATACTTTTTTTAATGTTACATTCAGTTCATTTTATCATTAACATTTCACCAGCTAGTCCAGCAGCTCTCGGTTTTTCAGTGGCACTAAAGTGTAACTTCTGGGAAACTCAGTCATCTGAATTCATTTTCTACAAAGCAGTGCCTGTTTTATTTGATAATATTGCCCCAAGACTTCCCAGCACCACAGAGGACACAGTGTGGGAAGACAAAAGACTGCATCTTCATTACAGCACTGCATAATACATAAAATAACTCATCAATAATGGAAGGGACCCACCACAGAACACAATGCCCACTTGCAGCCAGCTGGTTCCAAAACCGTGCTGGGGTAAAGAGATCCGTGCTCCATGCAAGGTGCTTTGCATGCTGCACTGTGGACTCATTTCCCATGTTATCAGGTGTGTTGGTGCAGATTATAAAGCCCTAAAGTGGTGTATTCTGTGCACGTTTTACTTTTAGGAGTGCTAACAACATTTCAAGACGTGTGTAACTTCAGATGGCATAGGCATTGCAGAACTGTAAGCATGCATTCTGCTGCAGGTCTTTGAACCAAGTCATTCCAGACGTTGTTCCTATTTATAATTTAGGCATAGAGAGCTTGTAAACAACAAACTTTTGGACTCACTAGTGTAAATATGATCCATGTGGTCAGACACCTAGTGCTAGCCAAAATAGCAGCCTGCAGGCAATGGTTAATTGGGTGCATGTGAAAAATACAAAAAAACCCTTTTGCTTCTTTAAAAAACAAAAGTTTTCCCAGGAGAATAAATCTTTCTGGCCGACATCTTTCAAAAACACCAGAGAAAGGTTTAGAGAAATAAATTTCACAATGTTTCCAGACTCATGCCTACACCAGTTTCACTATTAACTTTAGTCACTCAGAAATGTTCTGCAGATAGTGAGGTTTCTGATCTAAATTGCTGTGCTTTGTAAGTCAATGAAGTGGGAGGGAAAATTCAAATAAGATGATGAGCTTTTTCCTTTCATCTGCTGCATTGCTTTATCACTGAAACTGTTCCAGAAAAGTCCACGTGACATCCAGAATCTTTTAGTATATTGCTTACTATAGAAATAAATTCCTTCCTTTGCCAGTTGGACAGGGATGAGCTGTTACCCAGCAAACTAGGTGGGAATTCATTTTCCCAAAGCAGCCAGTGAAAGGCACACCCCAGGCAGTGCCCCACTACATGTTCAACAGGTCTCTGCCCAGCCCTGTGAGGGCAGGAGTCCCTTGCGACCCCAGCTGAAAAACATCAGCTCAGCAACAGGACCACTCATTGTGTCTAATTCCCAAAGCTTCTTCTGCCTGTGCTGAGGGGGATGACAGTCCTTGCACAAGCCCTCTGCCCATCTTTCCAAAACAACCAAACCTCCTGGAATAATAGGCACTTGCCTTGCAGGCTTCCCCTGCCTGCCAAACTGCTCAAGTGCCCTCTTCTCAGGTTAACCTTGGTGTCCTAACTGGATATATGACATTTCACAGAATTAAAGAATATTCTGAGTTGGAAAGGACTCACAAGGATCATTGAGTCCAACTCTGAAGTGAGTGGCCCATACAGGGATCAAACCCACAACCCTGGCATTATTAGCACAAGGCTCTAACCAACTTCTAGGAACCTGGGTACAGCTTCACATTAAGAGAAACATGTTTAAAACCAGAACTGGAAAAAGTTGGCCCAGCCAGGAGAAGCAGTGAGTAAAACTGGTAAATCTTCTGTATTAGCTTGGCTCCAGCTGACTGCAGCACAGGAGGTGAATTGATTCATTTGTGAATAGATAAACTGAGATTACAGACTCCTTTCAGTGCTAGAACTGTAAATATTGTTGCTATTATTCATCTGTCAGGAAGTATCAAACCATTATTTAATTATTCTGTTCTGTAGAAGTAGGCATTTTTTCAATTCAGTTTTTCAGTCCCCCAGATGGTAGGGATCCACAGCAGAAAGTTTTCCTGGGCCCTGAAGTGTTCTCGCAGTGTTTTGCAAATAAAAACCCATGACATGTTGCATGTGTGCATCTCAGCCACTTTCCTGCAGGACTCCATTGTCTCCCCGCTCAGAGCAGCAGCAGCGCCGCAGCCGCTGTCGAATGTCTGGAACAACAAAAGGTGCCTCTGTTCTTTGAAGGGCATTATAAGCCTAAAGTCTCTTGCTGATGTTTTTTGCTGTGCTGAACTCTTCTACACTAAATGAAAACCACTTCAGGAAGGAAACTGTGTGTGGGAAAAAAATTGTTGAGAGATTTAAGAGAGACTTGCACATGTTGACTTGTGCTAGCAAGATTCGCTTGCACCATTGTCTTCAAACCCCTGTTTTTCTGAGTGTGCTGCATGCTGGTGATGTTTCCAGAGCTCAGTGAGAGAAGATTCAATGTGACTTTTTCACTAGAGTGTAGTAAGTGGCAGAAGAATATATTAGCTTAGGAAAAAAATTAATTATCAAAATTAAAAAATCCAGTAACTTATGTGCAAGCAGTATAGACCAGATTTTGGCCAGTGTTCATTTGGAGACCATTTAGGGGGTGTTTGCTTGTGGAATGTACCTCATCATCTGGCAAGGGCTCCTTTTTTGGGGTTGGCCTGGACTGTGTATGCATCATGTCCTTTGCCAGGCAATGGCTGTGAGTGCCGCTCAGCCTTGAGCCACAGAAGTGTAAAAGTGCCTTGCACCAGGAGATGCTGTGGCTCAGAAGCAGCTCCATGTCACTCTCCCTCTTCCCCTTCCCCTCCTCTGTCCAGGGATGTGGTAGAGAAGTACCTGCCCTGTGCTGCCAGCACCCTCAGGCTCAGCTCCTCGGTGGGCAGCAGTGGGCTCTGCCCTGCCCCTGCCCCTCTGCTCTCCACAGGCAGCCAGCAAAGGGCTGGGTTTGCACCTGGCTGCCCTCTCACCTCCTGCAGAAACCCACAGTCTGTGCTTAGAGTTCACAGCTCTAAACAATCTGAAGCATATGAAGAGCAAATGGCTTTTTGTGATAAGAACAGTATTTTTCTCTTTACCTTTTCCAGTGCCATACGTTGGCATTTTGAGTCTCAGTGCATTTTGTTTTGCTCACCAGTAACAGTCTATGGGACATTTATTTATTGATTGTCTGATTACTTTTAGTGAAAGAGAAATTGCTTCTTGGAAGAGATTTGTATTTTTTCACAAACCATCTTTAAGTTCTGCATTCGTTTTCTTTCATTGTTAATGTGCTTCGATACTTGGTGTCCTGGGGTGTTCTCTAAAATAACATGATTTTATGTCAGAACACAAATTGCTTTTTTTAAGGCAGTTTGTCTTCCTTTTCAGGCCCTGCATGAGTTAGAGGTGCTGTAATTCCATGCACAACAGTTCTGTGTTTACCTCTGTGCATACACTGGCACTCACCCCTCTCTTTGGATTGATTCACACTGATTTCTAGAGCCAAATATTGGTATAATTCATAATATATCATGTCATAGAATACATTGAAAAGAACATTCTTTGAAATTTTTCTAGAAGAAAAGAGGAGAAAGAATATTGAAAATAAACGTACTGTTTTAAATAAGGGATGCCCTCTTTCTTAAACAAAAGATAATTTAAAAAAGAATAACCAGGCAGTGTGCTGTGGTGGTAGTTACACAGATCTAGATTTGCAAAGAGTGATAACTGTGAATAGGATCTCCAAACCTGAGTCAGCCAAACTAGACTGATGTTTACAATGGTGCTGTGGTTCTCTAAATGGTATTTCCTTTTGGAAAAGTGAATTTCAGAAAATTACGAGAGATTGTACAGAAAGTGACACCTCCAGCTTTTTACAGCACTAATAAGTATCCCAACATACCTAACACAGGAGTAAGTGCTGTATTCATTTTGAATCATCTTGCAGAAATGGTTCATTCTCTTAATGATAATGTTGTCTAATATTAGTGCTCCAGCACCCTCTCCAATTACTTAATTTATAGTGTTCACAGGTACCCTATGCCAATTGTTGGGTGCTATCTAATTTTTTTATCAGCAATTAACTTGAAAGGAGACACAAATGTGTAGGGATTAAGATAGGTTTGGGGAATAATCATAGAACCGTAGAATGGTTTGGGTTGGAAGGGATCTTAAAGATCATCTAGTTCCGACGCCCTGCCATAGGCAGGGACAATTTCCACTAGATCAAGCTGCTCAAAGCCCTATCCAGCCTGGCTTTGGTTGCTTCTTTTTATTTAATAGACTTTCTGTATTCTCAGCTAAGAGACAGATTCTATAATAGTTTGTCTCTGCACAGTAACTCATATACTCTCCTAGCTGTGATCCCACTCCTCGCAATTAAAAATTGTGTGACCATGATCTTCCTGTTAATGGGAGGAGAACTATAAGCATCTGTAGCACCAGGTTTTGTACCTGAGCTGGGATGTCTGTGTGGTCAAGGAACAGTAACAGATGCTCTTGGTACAATCAGTTATATATTAGGTGTCCCTAAAGGCAAAATGCATCCCATTTTCCCTCTTTTTTGTCACTGTAAAGGATTGCTGGTAAGAACCCTTCTTTGGTTCCTGACAATTTCACTGTGATCTTATTCCAAACTTTCTGATTAATAAATTAATGATTTCTAATTATGGTGTAATTAATTAGGAACTACAATGATAATTAAACCTCCAGTTTAACAATAATAAATTAGGGACCTGGAAACTAAAGTGCATAAGGTGTATTTTTAGTGATGCTCCGTGCATTTCCTTGGGACAGTTAGCGAGAACTCCCAGGACTACATATGTGTTGTGCACGTCCGTATATGTGTTCACGTGAGCAGTGCACATCGGATTATCACCTCTCTGACTGCCTGAGCTCTGCAAACAGATGGGCTTTTTGCATGAAAATTTTTTTATTTTATACCAGAAGTGAATTTAGGAAGATATTCACACATATATAGATGGAAGTCAGGAATAAGTTGCTGGGCTTAGAGGATTTTTCACCAATAAAATTGGTAGTATTTTTAATTTTTTTTTTTAAACTATGCTATCATTATGCACCATGGTTCTCTGTGCAAACAGCACTCACTGAAAAGGTGTTCCTGGTCAAAGCACAGCGTTTAGAGCCAGAGGACTGCCCAGGGACAGTGGTGCAGCTGAGGAGGCAGGGCACAGCTCTGGAGCCCTCTCGGGCAGCAGGCTCAGCTGAGGGGAAAGTCTGCTTAATTCCAGCCACCGAGTGAATCGCCATATGCTGCTGCCAGCAAAGCATGTAGAGCAGCTTCTCCTGCTGGCTGGTAATCCCTGGGCAGCTCACACAAAGTCTATTAATGGCCTTCTTAGGTGACTCTCTATGGTCACCCAGAATCTTATTTTTCACCAAGTCAGGGATTTGAACGCTCTAGGTTGTGTCCCCTTCTGCAAGCAGAATCTCAGACCCTTGTGGCAATGACTCGTAATTTCTCCAGTTAATTCTAATGAAGCAATACAGCTGAAAATGGGATTCATTTGACTGAACTTCAGCCATTGAAATGCTAGGCATCTAGTTTACAATAACCGTGCATTTTCCTTTCCTCTCCGTGGAGCAAGGAGGGCTCACCTGGAGGTGAGTGGCTGTAGTCCTGTGCCGCTGGCTGCTGGCCCAGCGAGCTGCACAGTCCCTGCCACACAGCAGGGAGCAAACTGCGTGATAGAATGGAGCAGCGTGGGGCCGTACTGCAGTTCAGGAAGGAAGTAATCTGCTCACAGGTGATTTTAGTTCTCCAGGCGTCAGCCTTTGCCCTTGCACGTGCTCAGCTGCACAGCTGAGGAGGACACAGCGTGATCCAGGTCCTGACGGTGCCTTTGAAATTCTGCTCCACCTCTGCTGACAAAAAAGCCAAACCCTGCCAAGCAATCACCGTCAATCAGATTTGCATGGATTGCTTTATCTGTTGGTCTTGATTAGTATTCTGGAGATCTCTGTAGAAAACATGAATTTTAATTCCGCTTCCTCCAGTGCTGGTTTCCAGGCACTCCCTCTGGTGGTTAGAGCAGCGCCTGAAGCTGTGTGAGCATCAGCTGTGCCGTACAGCATGCTAGGAGAGGTGAACTGAAGAGTGTCTTGGCTTTTTTCACACCTTTGAAAATAAACTTGGGGTCAAAGTCATTGAAGTTATCACCTCTTTTGACTGCTTAAACTTGCTAAGTGTGCCTTTCTCATTCTTGTCGAGAAATGGTGCATTTCCTGCAGCGTGGCAGAGTGATGAGCAGGACTGCAGGTACCTGTGTACTGGTCTGGTGCTTTGCAGACAGCAGCAGGAGGACGTTCAGAAGGTTGGATGCTGTCAGAAATCCATTTGAATATGGACTGTCCTGAAATTTAATGGATATCCCTTCTAAGGCATTTTAGATTATGGAGAATTTGCTTTTCCTTTTTTTGGCTTACCATTGGTATCCGCAATGGAAATGACTCTGCACTTTTGATTCTGGGTCCCCAGGTTCCCCTGCATCATTTACAGATAAATGCATTGCCGTTTCACTGCTCAAGATGCTTTGCCAGCAGATCTTACAGGATCTTTGCTAAATGCAAAAGAAAACACTTTGAATCAGCAAAACAGGAGGGCTAACTGTACTTGGACAAAAAGAAAGAGCCTTTCAGTGTCCTCTGGAGCCTGCCAAAGCACTAAGTGCTGATGATGACTAACAAGGGTGGCACACCTAATGCAAAGGCTGGCAAGAGTTACCATGCACAGTGCAGCAGGAGGGGCACCTTCTATCAGGGATGGAGAGGTGGAGGGATGCAGGGAGCCAAAGGCTCTGGAGATGCATGGCCCAAGTGTGTGGACAAGTTTCTGGATCTGCAATGGAGACAGAAGGCACCAAGAAAAAGCTTGGTTCTGGCAGAGTCAGCAGGAAAACTCCTGACTCAGGTAAATGAGTAATTTACCCCTAGTTTGTGGAAGGAAGAGGGATTTGAAAATTGTAACAAAGGTGATGATCCAAAGGGAAGCATGCCTTATGCTTCCTGCTGGTTATTTAATTTCTCATCTCTGACCTTTCTGATTACTCTAAATATATTTCAACTTCAGAGCTAAAGCTTGAAAATAGGTATTTGGCTCTTCAGATGAGCTGGCATTTGATTCCTTTTTTTTTCTCTGTGCTGTAACATTCCTATGAGCACAGAGTAACCGCATTTTTTTGACTGTTATTGCAATGATTTTCTTACAGACAAGATTGCCCCTGGGTGGCTTTACATTATCTCATCAGCCTGAGAGTGCACCCCCAAATCACCTCCTTTTGCTTATCAGAGTTTACTGGTGTATCCAGAAATTGCCCAACAAGAGTCATGCTGTGTATACTTCTTGTCTTACATCACATTATAGCACAGTCAGATCTTTCAACACCGCCGTATTTTTAAATAATGTTTTCCCTGACGCTGCAAATGGTGCAGAACATTGTAAAGGCAGACAGCCACCAAATTGAGCTGTTGAGTTGGGGGCAGGAGCTTTGGTCAGCAAGCTGTAACACGCAGGGAAACTATTTTTGCAGTGGTACAGTGAGAAAACATTGCAAAAAGCTCGGTGTGCAGTGCGGTGTCCTTGGTCGTGCTGGAAAGGTCAGCGTAAGGCTGCATCGGTGGGGGCTGAGGGTGCAGGAGCTGCACCAGGTCTGCTTTGCAGGCAGGTTTTCTCACACGTTTCACTGCCACAGCTTACAGTCACTGAAGTGGCTCTTCAGCTTCCGAAGTTAAATTACGGATCAGACACACAAACTGGGTGTTTCTTCTGGAGCATTCTTAAAATGCTTCAAGCCTGGGGAGCTCACTGAGAGGTCCACACCAAGTATTTCCAAGGCTGTTTTAATGGAAACCAATTTTTTTTTCCCAGGAATGTGTTAAATTTAGTTGTAGTTTTTATTTTACTAAAATCAAAATGGAACTTTCAACCTTCCTGAGAAGAAGAAGTATGTATCATTCATTCTGAGATTACATTTTGCTTCACTTTTTTTTTTCAAATGCACATAATGTAAATTACCATATTTGGTTATCTCGAAGGCAATGACAAAACCCCAGCTTTCTGATTCAATATAAAGAGAAATTCAAGCTAAACATTCTTTTGTGTTTCCATTTTGAAGCTCACATTCATGGCAAATTACAAAACTGAAAAAAGACACATTTTATTTTTAAAGATGAGAGGAAACATTATGATATTTTTAAAGAAAAGGACTATCTTTTTAATGAGAATCAAACCTCCATACATTTCTGTGCAAATTCAAACATTGTCTTTAAAGTAAATTTTTAAATTAAACCCGAAAATTCTACCAAAAGTTTCTTTTTCATGGCTGCACTAGGAACAGTAATGCAGCAATGAATCCTGGTCAGCAGCATCTTGGATTATTGGATTTCACATTATTTTTATTACATTTCTTTTTAGTGTCAAAATTCATTTACAGCTAATGTGAGAACATTAGCTATTTAAACAAAATTGCAGAACATATTGTCAGCTTTCACACTACATAAATTAAACTGGTATTTTCTCATATTACATGAGAAATAGATACAGTAGGATAATTGGGGTTTTTATCATATCACATGAGTCTGAAAGTATCTGTTGTGCTAATCAGCTGATTTTTGGGTTTCATTTTGATTGTTCTGCAACACTGAGAAAATTATGTCTTCTGTACACACGTGCCTTAAAATTAGGTGGTTTTGTTTCTTCCAGTTTAATATTGCTTGGAGATTTTGAAATGTTTTTTACTGGGCTTTCCTCACCACTTTTCAGTCTTCTCACTGAGCTCAGTGCCTACAGAAGTTACAGTTAAATCTTAGTTTCTTTCATTTTTTCAGCTGAAGCATGGTTTTCCCCTCATGCGAGTTCCTGTTAATATGAGAGCATTTAAGGATGAACTGTAGTAGTCTCTAGGCTTCCTTCCTCCATGGTCCAAGTTGTTCAGGGTTTGTCCTCTTCAGTGGGTATATCAACAAGGGTAGCTGGCTGGAGCCAATTTAAATCAATCTCTGTTACTCCCCATCAGTAGTGGAATGGTCTTCCAGTGCTTTTACTTAAGTGTTCTGGTCGTGTTATCAAGGACTTATATTCGAAAAAGAGCAAACCCAAAATCTGACCTGCTGATAGGGTGAAGCATAGTGTCTGTGCTGGCTTCCTTGGGCACAGCACAAAAAAACCCCAGACCAAAACAACCAACAAACCAAACAAACAAACAAAAACAAAACAAAAACAAACATAAAACAACCCCACCCCCCCAAACCAGCTGTTTTGGGGTGGTATATTTTCACAGCATATACAGGTCTCCTGAAAGGAGATGCTTTGGGAACCAATCAGGTGGTGCATTTTTATAGGGCTCCATGTACAAGGCACGTAGGACATGGGATAAGAATTAAATCCCCAGAGTCATGGGACTGTGGCCAAACAATCTATTCGCCAGGAATCCTTGGCATGAAACTGTCTTTAGAAGAGGGCTAACAGCTGCACCTTGTGGGCTTGAAATGCCTTGCAGAGGGAAAGAAGCCCTTTGTCATGACACTGACTTTCATTAAAGTCTTTCATTAACTGACTTTCAGAAGTTATCAGCAGGGCTTTGTCTTGTCAGAATAGATCTTTATTTTGGGGTAGTAAAGATGAGGGCACATTTACAATGATCACTGTGTAGAGAGAGTATTATGCAGGGATTTATGTTCATTTGCATGTGAGATTAAGGTTTTATGCCATGCCCTGTGTGAATTAAACACAGATAGCAGTTATGAGAGTTATGAGATTTTCTGATGGATTGCCATTCTGAATTGCAGTGAAATTTTATATTATCAGATGGAAGTGCCCACTCCAATACATTAATATCCTTTCATACTTGGAATGGATATAAAAATAGATATCACATTGTATATGCAAATTACTCACCATATTTGCACGGATTTTTATTTCAAAGAAATTAAGGGTCATTCTGACTCCATAGGGAATAAAGTTTACCATTGGTAAAACAAATCAGAGCTGCCTATCCTTTAATGCTACTGGTCCCCTCAGGGAACGATGCTTCATCTCCCCTGTCTCAGGCAGTAGACAGTGGGGATCCAGCTTCCTGTGCCACACTCCATCACTGCAGTCACAATCAGAGCCGTCTCTCAAAAAAAAAAAATGGTAATGGAGGGGAAGATGATACAGAGAGAGAATTAAAACCCAAGAAAGATGAGTGATACAAATGAAAAGTGTTGCTCACCAGCTGGGTGATGCCCAGCCAGTCCTCTAGCAGCAGCTCCTGGCCAGCCTTTCCCCTGGTTTTGTTGGTGAGCATGACACCGCATGGTGTGGAACACCCCTTGGGTCAGCTGGGGTCAGCTGTCCCAGTTGTGTCCCCTCTCAGCTCCTTGTGCACTCCCAGCCTGCTCGCTGGTGAGGTGGGGTGAGAGGCTTTGTGTAAGCACTGCTCAGCAACAACTGAAACATCCTTGTGTTATCAACATAATTTCCAGCACAAATCTGAAATATGGCCCCATACTAGCTACTATGAAGAACATTCACTCTATTGCAGCTGGAACCAGCACACCAGCCTTCTGCAAAGTGATCACCCACACCAGGAGTGCAAAAAACGTTGGTGTATTTCTTACTCAAAATCTGCAGAACACCAACACAATATACAAACATACACTCATTTTATTCATAGAATCACAGCTTGGGTATGAAGGGACTTTGGGAGATCATCCCCCAGCAGCAATCAGCCTCTCCCAGTCCGACTCCCCCAGTTCATGTACTGACCACAACGCTCTGTGCTATGGAATATCCCCTTGGCCAGTTTGGATCATCTATCCTGGCTGTGCTCCCTCCTGGCTTCTTGTGCATCTCCTCACTGGCAGAGCACGGGAGATTGAAAAGTCCTTGACTTAGGGTAAGCAGAGCTCAGCAACAGCCAAAACATCTGTGTTATCCGCATTATTCTCTACTGAATCCAAAACACAGCACTGCAGCAGCTACTAGGAAGAAAATTATCCCAGCTGAATCCACGACAGGGTCTTTTCCAGCCTAAATGGTTCTGTGATTCTATGACCTTTCCCTAGCTCAGTTTGCTCAAAGCACCATTCAGCCTGACTTTGAACACTTCCAATGATGGGGCGTCCACAGCTCCTCCAGGCAACCTATTCCAGTATTGACTGAGAGCACTGAGCTGCTAAGTGCCAGGTACAAGTGCTGCTTTGTAGGTTTGAGGCCCTCTCCTGCTCTGTGCCCAGTTCAGCCTCCTCTTCTGCAGGAGGATTTTCTGAGGAAGCATTTTGAGGGAACAGCTATTTCATGCAATACTTCAGTAAGGAAAGAAAATTTCTGTGAAGGAAATTGGACAGTCCAATCAGCTGTTGGACTTCACATCAAGAAGAATTATTAAAATGTGAAAATAATGTTCAGCCAGAGGGTAATGGGATGTGCTGATGGTATGAAATGGGCTTCATGGTATTTCAGTGAGAGGTTGGCTCTTGCCAGTAAAACATGCTAGTTAGAAAAGGAGATAAAATGCTCCCATATCCCCAAATGTGAGTTACTGTGGGATTTATGAACACGGTCAGGGCTGTTTTGGATCTGACTGATGATAGTAAGAGACTGCTGTGACCCTGCTACTTCGCAACATCTCTATTTAAAGTGTCAGTGTATCACTTTTTCATAATATTGCAAGTCTGTTCCCCCAAATTTCCTTGAGGTGTTATTCATGGCTGCTTTCACAATTTTTCATCTCAGCTAAGATGATTGATTAAAAATAGAACAACTGTCTTAAAGGTATTCCATGGTTCAATTCTTCCACTGAATTGCTCTTGCCTGGTCTCCTTCCCTTGCTATATATATTTGATCCTGGGAGGAGGTGTGCTGCTACCACGAGTATTTGCGAGAGGGGTGTAGCAAGGGAGCTTTCACCAGATATTGAGAAAAAGTAACACTGAGCTGATAAGCCAGAACACACAGATGAGAAACCTTATCATAATTATTCTCTTCCAGTGTAGCCCAGCATATATCTGGAATTATATATATATATGTATATAAAAAGTCCTTCAGAATTGTTCATGCCAAGATTGCAAAAGGTGATTTATTTTTAAAATTTCTTTTAAGGGACAACCTCCAAAAGCAAACAAGTTTTGACAAAAGCTGTTCAGCAGGTGCCTTTATATTTATGTGTTAGAATACGGTGAAAAAAGCAAAACAGTTATTAAATACAAAGTAGTGCTTGTCTCTAATAATGTGTTTTAATAATATGTTGTGTTACTTCAGAAGGTGTGAATATTTGGTGCCCCTGGTGTCCCTAAGTTTAAAAGGGTTCTATTACAATTTTTTTTGTACTACACGTTACAATTTCCTCTCTCTTTGTGATATGAACATGTATTACTTTGGCCGAAATGGTAAAAAGTAAATACCTGCCCAGCTGGTGTCAGTGGTGAGGGAGTGACACCAGCAGCCCCTCCTGCTGTTCAGAGACATCTTCACACTTGGACCTCAGAACTGCTTTGCTAAAACAGGTGAAGAGTTAATGAACGTTTCACATCTCACCAGCTGAGTAAGTATTGCTGCAAAGGACATCTGACCTGAGTGAGAGGTTCAAAAGAGCCTCTGTGTTCTGGTTTTGGTGTGGCTGCTCCTGTGGAGCCCCCTGCTCTTTGCCATACCCCTGTGCCCACTCCCTGTCTGGGGTGGGCACTTTCCTGACTTTCAAGAGGTACTACCCGTTGCAAAGCGATATTTAACATTGAAACTGAGAAGTTTTATTTGTCACATTGGTATTTCAAGCTCTGCTTAGCAAATCTTTGAAAGCAGACAGGCGTGATTCGCACCGTGGTGCCAGGCAGATGGGTGACATGGGCTGTGGGTAAAGCCATCTCATGCCTCAGGCTCTGAGCTGCCTGATCCCGGGATTTGTGGTCTAGGGGAGCTTGGGTGCATTGTTCCTGTTACCATTTGTGTGAGCAGAGACGCAAACCAGCCTCAGGAGATGTGAAGTTTTGTGACAGATTTGAGGTGAGATCCCACTCTTTCCCCAGAGTGTTCTTCATCCCACAGGATGTCCCTTGTCACACTGGTTCACTGAGTCTGTGTTTAGGTGTCAGCTTTTCACCAGCATCTCATTTGGACACTCTGTCTGATTGCTTAAGTCAATGTCTCTGTTCACCTTCCACTTAGGAAGCTTTTTATAAGATACCAATCCAGCTGGCTCAGCTGCGTCTTCTGGAAGGGGTGATTTGGGCTGCCATCAGCCAAAGTACTCACTGGAAGTAAAATAATCATGTGAATAATGGTGCTTACAAAGCCCACAGTGCTACCAAGTCCTGCCTTGGACAGCTGGTCTGGGTTTTTCAGTGCCACTTTTTCAAAATAATAATAACTGCATGTAGCCCCCCCTGCTTATATCTTTAAACTGTTATTTTTAAAATATAGTAATGATAACTATTAGTTAGACTGCTTCATGATTGCTGAAGCAGATGTCAGTACTTTCACTAGGTGGATTGAAAGAGGGCAATCACAGAATGGCAGAACCACAGAATGGGTAAGGTTGGAAGGAAGCACAGTGGGATAAAATATTTGTACCTCCAGAAGAAGTTAGCTAATATTAATTATGAATTGTTGCAATGTAGCCAGAAATAAAATTGCAATTTTTTTTCATGTGTGAATCTCAGTTGCTGTATATTATAACTCTTGCAGGTCTGCTTCTCCTACATGGCCTTTGCACAATGCACTGACTTTGTGCCGTCACCTCTGATTTACATGTTCAGTGGAAGCCAAATCTGTTGAGACTAATAGGTTTATAAAGTGTGATCTATTCCTATTGAAGAGTGAGAGTAGGACATGAGATGATCATAGCGTGCATGTTTTCTTCTGAACGACCTGTGTTAAAGCTTCTTGCATGAGAGGCTTTCTCCGCTTGCTAGCTCAGCTGACCTGTCTGGTCACCTCCACCCTTCTCTTGCAGTTGAGCTATGTGAAGAGATTCATAGAGCCATTAGAAAATTAATTTCAGCATGAAAGAAGGCAGCTCTGCAATTACACCTATATTTTGTTTTATTTTCCAGTTGTAAAGTGTGGTATGTATGCTTATTTCTCTTTTTTTTTCTCCTGAGAAGATCCAGACACAAGGGATGGCATATTTCAGCAAAGAGGATTGGTGGTGGATTGTTGTGTCATCTTAGAACAAGTGCATATTGCAAGTTTAATGGGACAAGTTGGATTTAATAACTGGTTTATTAGAATATTCTTGTATCTTTGTAGCAAGCAGGCAGCAGACCTGCCGTGGGCTCCAGCAGCATTTTGTCTCCTGGTGCTTTCTTGAGAACTGAGGATCTTTAGTCTGTGGTGCCATGTAAAGCAAGCTCGGTCATGTGTGTGTAGACAACTGGTGAAGTGTGTGTCAGGTTTTATGGGATGGAGTGGTGAGCTGCTGAGGGCACTAGCAGGAGGATGGGGCACTTCCCTTGCTTTCTGCATCCTTTGTTTCCTTGTTCGCGTTGCAGCCGGACAGAAGTCCAGCCCAGGAGTGAGCAAGCGATGGCTGTGCAGCCATTTGAGAAGGCCCGAGCAGCTCAGACCTTTGTGCTGCCTCAGGGAGTGAAAAGTGTTCTGTGTCCTTCAAAACCTGTCTGCCCTTTGTAGAGCCTATGAGTGCTGCCTCTCTGTCTCTGGCTGGTCCAGATTGTACATCCAAAAAGCTGTCTCTGTTGGTCTCAGAAGAGAAACCAAAGTGCCTGCCCTGTGGATTGTCCTGATTCCTCATTGTTGTAATTGATTTTTATTTTTTTCTTTTTTATGGAAAACATAAGCAAAGTGCATCAGCTAGTCAGGAACCAGAAATGTGTGCAGCTGGTCCAAATGAAACCTTTTCAATGAGGAAAGGATAGGCTTTGGTCTCCAGTCTTTCAGTTCTATCATCCTGAAGGCACTGCATGAAACACTAGATGTTTCAGAAAAAAATATAGCATTTAAATAGATTTATTATTCTGCCAAGATTTATTTGAATTAAAATTCACACTTGGAGGAGGGTTTGGGAATGAAGGAAGTATAATTTCATTTGCTAAGTGATACTGGAAGATTCCTTGTGAACTGTAAAGAGCCTGAGGGGAAAAAAATCCTGTTTTCATTTCATCATTTTTTAGGACACTAAGAGACAGCAGGTGGAGAAAGCCTGACAGAACACCTTGTACGTTGGCACAGAAGCCGCATAAAGTCTTTCACATATCCATATTCTGAAAATTAATTATTTTCAGCAGTTACAGCGGGAACACAATATAATGATTCCTCCAGGCCTGCTGTTACAATGCCTCAGTTCTGCCTGTTCCCTGCAGCCCAGGTTCAGCCTGCAGCTGATGGTGCTTGGCCATGAGCAGTCCAGCTGTCAAAAGTGATGGCTCAGAGGTTTGTGTTTGGGCATGTGCTCGCCTGCTTGTCCAGGTCGGATCCCAAGTGGCGTTGCAGTACCGCTGTGCAGAAGAGCAAAGTGTTGGCATCAGGAGGCTGGGGAGGACTCACTGAGCTGCCAACTTCTGTCCCAAGTTTCCTAAACCCCCAGGGCAGGAAGGAGACAAGCCTTGTCTCCAGCAGGTCCGTACAGTACACTCCTGCCATGAGCTGTGCCATTCAAGCCATGGTTGCATTATAACAGGTAAGAAGTAGTTTATGGAAGTGTTTTATTGAAAGTGAAATTTTAGCCTCAGCGGTTGTGGGTGTTGCTGAGGAGAGTGTGATCTCTGGCAGGTAGAGACCTTTATCATCAAGGGAACTTCTGATTCTGCCTTTCCTGTCATTGGATATTTCTTGTCATTCCCATCTCCAGTCAAATGCACCTTTGTTTATTCTTCAGGATGTCAAACTCCAGCTCTGTGCAGCATGTTTATCCACCAGGAAGGAAGAGCTCCAGGAAGGATGCCCTTGAGAGAGAGACGAGTGCAGCCACAGTTCCCATCTGCAGCACCCAGGTGCTCTCTCCAGGGCAACCCCTCACCCATCCTGTTGTCTCTCTCTGTCAATGGCTCTGGCAGCTGAGAGCCATGACTCATTCACCATTTTGCTCCTTACTTTCCCTCTGGCCATAGACCTGAGAATCTTTTTTCTTTTTGCCTTTTCATCCTTTCAGACCATGTCCACATGTATTGACTCTTTCTTCTTTTGTTGTCCCTGAGTCAGAGTCTTTCGCACGCACCCTCTCTGAAGCTCTTGCAGGGCTGCTTGGGATGTTCAGGGCTGAGCTGCCTGGACTCCAGCAATGCCAGCGACACATCCAGGCAGGCTCCCAGACAACCCAAATCCTTGGAGCATCATCACCTGCTAGTCGAGGTGGTGGATGCCTGCTCCCTTGGCTGCCACCATTCTTGGTCCTAGAGCTGTGTCCCTTCTGTGAGCAGGCACGTGCTTACTTCATCCTCAGTCCCCCTTCAGTCAGGCAGCAACGTTGCCCACAATCAGCTGCGAGGACATGCAAGAGAAGTGGTGCAGGGGCAGAAGGTCCTTCTGCCATTTCAGCCTGGCTTTCCAGCTTCCCAGCTCCCCAGCTTCCCTTTACCCTGTCGGCCCTTTCTCTAATTGTCCTAGTTTTCCCTAATCTTTCCTAATTTGGGAAATTGGAAAGGACTATAAGACACTTTGACATATTATCATCACTAAGTTTGTGTTTTAGACACAAACTCGCAGCATGGCCCGCTCTGAGATGCTGTGAAGAAAATTAGCCTCATCCCAGTCAGACCTGATCCACACCTGTTTGTGCAGGGATGCTTGTCACACCTGGCCCCCAGACAAGGCAGGGCTCGGGCAAGGCTGGGCACTCTGGGCATCCAGGCAGGCACAAAGCACCCACAGCTGATCTTCCCATGCCGGGGGGCTGATGCAGTGAGCAGTGCTGGCTCCTGGAGGTAGCAGTGCAGCACACAGGTTCACAGGAGCTGCTGTACACCCCCACGGAACAGGATGCCGTGCAAACAGGTGGCAGGGGTAGAAGGAGCAGCTCTGTGCTGTATTCAGTCACAGCCCTTAGAGGAAGGAGGTTTGCTCTGCGCTATCCCCCATACACACACACATTTTTAACAGGCAGAGCAGAGGCACAGAGCAACCAGCTGCTCCCAGGGTGTAAAGCCCTGCGCTGTGGAGGGTGGTCACTCATTGCAGGGCATGAGCTGACCCCTGTGGAAGGACATGAATAATCTCTCACCAGTGTGGGCAAGAGGTTTGTTCTTTGTACCTGATCCTGTGTTTTCAAGTGGGAGTTTAAACTGGAAAAGAGTTACAGGATTTGTCTGATGTATGACTGTATGTAAATTGCTATGGTAACCACCACATTTCATGTGCTCAGGGCATTTTCCTAAATTCTGCAAGAAGCTGTAGCTGTGTTTATTTATGCAGCTCAAAGTCAAGTTTCATTAAGCCACTGGCTGTTTTGGTTTTTCAATCTCTCTTTTCCTTTCCTTACCACTGTCCATTTTAACTCTGCATTTTTCTTTTCCTTTCAAAATACGAGTGTTGTTTTGAAGCACAGGCCCTTATCTGTACCAACCCGCCTTTTAATTACAAGAGAAATCACAACTTAGAACAACTCCTCCTTGACATAGAAAGAGTAGATAGCACTGGGGGAGTTGTCATCATTTAGCTCACTTAACCTCACTTGGAAATTTTGAAGTCTGCAGTGTTCAAGGCCAAAGTTCACGAGTTCTCACAGTCTCATGAAATTATTTATTATTAAATGAACATAAATCTTTTGGCTTGGACTGTTTTACTGTAGTGTGTAGAATAGCACTGTGTCTTTTAGAGGCTTGGTGCTGTGGGGAATTTTAATACTAAGTCAGCATCCTTCTGCTTTTTGGTTCCTTGTTTCACACAAGGTAATCTGTTACAGCAGAGCTCAAATTCGGGCAAGCATTTAGGAGATTATTAAGTATACTTAAGTATTAAATGTGAATTATCTTTGAAAAAACTACCTTAATTAAGATCTAGAAGCTGCTTGGTAGACCCCAGGCCATTAATAGATAAGTCATTTTGCAATAAAAACCGTGGTCAGATGAAGTTCCTTTATTTGCTCTCCCTATGCTGTGAACACTGGTGATACCTCCTTCCTTAATTTCCCCAGTGTCTTCAGGCAGAGTTATTTAGGGGTCTCTGGAGGACATCTAGTCCAAGCACCTATTTAAAGCAAGGCTGAATTCAAAGTTTGATCAGGTTGCTCAGTTCCTTGATTCAGTGAGTTTTGAAAATCACCCAGGGTGGAAACTTCCCCACGTGACCAGACCCTTGTTCCCGGGCTGTGCCTTTTCCATCATGAACCAGTTGGATGCTGGCACCACAGTGAGATTGGTCGTCAGCCTTCCTTTCTCTGAGCCAAACAAGATGACTCCCCTGGCCCCTTCCTCATGTGCCATTTGCAGCCTTCAGTCATCTTCATCACCCTTCAGTGGATCACAGAATCAGAGAATCATCGAATGGTTTGGGTTGAAGCGGACTTTAAAGATCACCTAGTTCCACCCCCCCAGCCATGGGCAGGGACATCTTCCACTAGACCAGGTGGCTTGGCGCCCCATCCAACTTGGCCTGGAACACTTCCAGGGATGGGGCACCCACAACATCTCAGTGCAGCCTGTTCCAGTGCCTCACCACCCTCATAGTAAAGAATTTCTTCTGGTATCTAATCTAAACCTACCCTCCTTCATCTTAAAGCCTTTCCCCTTGTCCTTCACTACATGCCCTTGTAAAAAGTCCCTCTTTCTTGTGGGCTCTTTTTAGAAACTAGAAGGTGCTATAAGGTCTCCCCAGAGCTTTCTCTTCTCCAGGCTGAACAATCCCAACTCTTTCAGACTGTCTTTCTTGGACAGATTCTCCAGCCCTCTGATGATCTTTGGGGCCTTCCTCTGGACTCACTCCAACAGGTCCGTGTTTTTCGTGTGCTGAGGGCTCCAGAGCTGGACACAGTACTCCAGGTGGAATCTCACAAGAGCAGAGTAGAGGGGAAGAATTCCCTCCCTTGATCATGGCAGTGTGTCAATGGCCATGCTGAGTTGGGTAGGCATACCCTAAGGAGATGAAACAAATGGCATTATTGCTCCATGAACAATATTTTTTTCTTTTCATTTAGGCTGTGTACTCTAGCTCCAAATCACTGCTGTGCTTTCTGAGAGTATGGAGCATGAAGGGTAAAAAGTGTCTGGTATCTTAATCTAAGAAGAGCTGTGACACTGGGAAAACTGTGTATTTCCCAAAGAATCTGGGGCGCAAAGAGCCTTCCATTTTCCCTGCTCACTGTCAAAGTGTTGATGATTATGTGCTGAAAGTACTGAATTTCACAGCATTGTGTGGTCCATGGATTACATGCAAACTGCAAACATATTTTGATGACAACAATCCTAGATTTTGTCTAGTTTCTCTTTAAGCCAGTAGGAGGATTTTCATTGACTTCTCTTGAGTTGGTTTTTTTTGTGATGAGTGTCTGCCATTATTGTAGATAAGTCATTTTGATGATTGTTTTTTATGTAGCAATGGAGCTTTAGCTAAGAAATGTCAGATTTATTTCTTTCCATCAGTGATATTTTATGTTCATTAATGATACATCTAAACTAGAAAAATAGAAAGGAGAGCAAATTTTATTGTTAAAGAAAAGTTGGTTTAGCTACCAGGAATATACCAACGTGTCTGCAAAACTCCACTTAAATTCAATAAGTAATTGAGCTTATCTCCTCATACACAGGGTACTATTATTAGCAAAGCATTTAATTAGCTGTCTATTGCATTACTGCTGACAGCCAAACACCTCCTCTGGCCTTTCCCAAGAAGTCTGTCTGTAGTTCTCAGAGCAGCACTTTTAAGATTGCATGTGGCTGAGTAAGATTTTGCTGCAGGAAGCATTACGATAAACTTACTTGTATTATTATTACCAGCCTAAAAAAGCACCTTTTTTAAAAGTTCCTAAGGCAAAATTATGCTGTTTTGGCTTCACCTATGAAAGAAAGGGTCTAGAAAGTGGCCCAAGAAGGTGCAAATGTAGTATAAACCTTCAGGATACTTTAAATTGTCCAATATCAATTGTCCTGCCCCTGCTCCAGCACAGCCAATGAATGAAAGAGGGGCTTAGGAAAAGGCTCTTGAGGAGCATCCTCCAGATATTAGAAAAATTCCAGATAGAATTAAGCTGAATGTCAAGGAGGACATGTGGTGGAACTGATACAGGAGGTGCTGACTTCAACACACCTCAGGAATGTGCTCTTGGCTCTTTGTAATGCCAGGAGAGGCAGCGTGCTGGCATCTCTTATGCAGAGCTCAGCACTTTGCAGGATTGGGTCCACCTGCCACTTGAAGCCTATCATCTCAAATCAGGCAACCACATGACTATTAAATTAGGTGTATTAACCACTGCCTTCTTCCATGAGATAAAAGCAAGGATTGTGATAGAGAATTCTGCTCTGGTTGCAAAAGCACTCAGCCAGTCCTACTGGGAAGACTCCTGGTTTTTGTTTTCACTGAGCTGTCCTTGGTGTATTTTGTGTGTCTGTCTCACAGATCAAGGCTCAGGACACTGAAAGGCTCAGGGTTGGCAGTGCTCCTCCTCCTCCCCATCTGGCTGATGGGAGATCTCAGCTGATGGAGTAGGGCTGGAGGGTGTCCCTGCCTCGCTAAGGGACTCCCGTCATTAGGAGATCAAGACTTACTTGCCTAGATTGTGATCTGTCTAGGACACAGAGTAACTCCATTCGTGCATTTGTCAGCACCTGGCAAAGAGCATCGAAAAATAAAATCAAAGCATTATTGACAGTAGCCCACAAGTTAAATTAATACAGATAAAAATGTTTATTTTCATAGTCTTTTCTCATAAATTAGCCAAAATAACTGGCTCAATATTAATTAGCCCTATATACCCACATATATCTGCATATATTAGTAATAAAACTGCTTTTATTCAGTAGCATGATAACACTACTTGTAGGAGAAAATATGAAAACTGAAATTCATTAGGGAAACATTTTGCACTGCAATTAGATCTGATGCTGCTCAATGTGGGGTTTCAATTTGTTTAATTCACATTGATGTGCAGACAAGGCTGCAGAGCAAGAAAAATACAAGCATACATTTAATATTAGCTACTTTGCTGGTTCATGCATACTTTAGCTAAGGCCTTGGTGCCATATGATTTCAGATTCTTTCCGTGTGTCCCTAATCAAATATTCATGGTTGTTTTCACACTTACAGAAAGAATTCTGAAGCCTACCTTGAAGTAAACACAGGGAATAAGGCATATGTTCAGTCCAAAATTGGTTCTTGCTCATGCACATATGAGCTCTAGCAGCAGCTACAACCAGTTACATGTGTGAAAACCAGACAGATGCTTCTTAGGCACAACATTAGCAGTGTGAACCTGTTGGACTTTCTAGGACTGAGACACAGAGCACTACGAACATGTGCAGTCCTCATTTCCCATTTCAGCTAGGGAATGGGAAAATGTATTTACCCAAGAGGACAGATCCACACAGAAAACATCATCTTCTAGATCCAATTTAGCAGGAAATTATGTCCATTGGGCTCAATGGAGTAACATTTGGGTGCCAGCTGAGGGGCTGGTCTTCAATAATAGCTTTCATTCTTCATTTCTAATTGGGGAAGAAGTGCAAAAGCAACTATCTTAAGATATACTACAAACAATTAACTCTGCTTATTTCATTATTAAGAAGTAGTAAATATCACTAATATTAACTTTCACATTAATAAAATTAAAATTTTATTAATATGTGATTAGGATTTTTTTGTCAGTGGAATAGAAAAATATAATTTGGTGTACATCAAAATAACTTCAAAAAGTATGAGTGTTTGAACATA
Source organism: Melanocharis versteri (assembly GCA_013397845.1). Taxonomy (NCBI): domain Eukaryota; kingdom Metazoa; phylum Chordata; class Aves; order Passeriformes; family Melanocharitidae; genus Melanocharis; species Melanocharis versteri. Next base: position 1,089,826 of record VZTG01005027.1, on the reverse strand, counting down.
AGTCATTTCTAAATAAAGCTTTATAACATCTGTCAAAGTTATTTAGCTCCTTAACTTTGCCTGTGTTGAGCTCTTAAGTCTCACTCGTACAATCATTTTCATGTTTGGTACTACGTTCCTATATAGGTTGCTACTGTTAAAAGAAGTAAATTTGCTAGTGCTGTGTATTATTTATGTAGCACCCTAAGTAGAGAGAAAGAAAACTGACAAGATCCAACCTTACCTTCATTTTAATTCCTTGGGAAGGGTGTTTCATTATTTTCCCCCTCTTTGAAGTACCAGGTCTCTGAAATCTCTTTTTAATGATACAGATGAAAAATAAATACGTAGAGGAAGGAGTCAGCTTGCAGAATTCGAAGAACACAAGACATTTTGAGGCCGTGCCATGCAGGGGGATGGGAGCAGCATCTCGGTGTGGGAGGCTGTGTGTGCTGGGTCCTGGGCTCCCGCTGCTGGCTCTGGTTCAGCAGCCAGGCAGGAGTTTCTCTCATCGTCAGTGAACCAGCTGTTATGGCAGATGATCGTGCTGCATTTCAGGTCATTTGATAACTAGGGCAGGCAGCCGTGTTTTGCAGTTCAGCTTGGGTGACACGTAGATTAAGAACTTAATCAGCACGGTGCAGAGCTGCTCACGTTTCTCAGGTGCCCAGGTGGGCTTGTTCTGGGGGTGGAGAGGGGGTGTTCAGCCACGTCCCGTCCTTGGCAGCCCGACAGCAAGCCCTGTCTCCTGTTTGTCACTTCAGCATGCAGGGACAGGAGAAGTGTGGGCCATTGCTAGTTTTTCAGCTCTATGATGAATGACGTTCCGAGTGGTTCTTATTTAGGCTATCACTTAAATCTGCTGGCAGGCTCTGCTTGGTCATCAGCGTGAATTGTGGTGCCAGCTTCCAGACTTGAAAAGAAATGCTTATACCCATGTCAGGCAACAGCAAGGGAAGCTTCCCGAATCCTTTGGTGGCTTGGCAATACCTGAGAGCAAACTTATGGGGAGGGGGGAGGCCCTACAGAGCCATAGAGAGGAGCAGTCCAACCATGCTCCTTTGTCAAGCTGCTCAAAAGAAAAGTGGCAAGGCTTGCTCAGGGCCGGGGGAAGGATTAATGTAACATTCTGGTGAAAGCAGCTGGAAATATCATGGTTATTTTCTCAGCTTGGCAAGCTTTTAAGCTTTAATGTATTCCCAGAAGAGTCAAGCAGATCTTTGGTGTAAAGAAGCCCATAAGCAGTGACGTTGGATTCCTAGAATTTTAGAGTCAGTAGAGATCATTAAAGCTATCCACTGTAACCTCTGTGTTCAAACCTCTGGTATTCTGACCACAAATTCTTTACCAAGTGAAGGTGTACTTTAGAAAGCCACTGTCTTGATGCAATAACTTCATGTGATAGAGAATCTACCACTTCCCCAGGTAAGTTTGCCCAAATGGCTCATTACCATCACAGGTAAATAAAATACTGTGTTGATAAGGATACATCTTGCTGTGAAAGCATCAAGCTGCCTTGCTGATGCTGATACCCAAACCAGACTGTCCAGTCATCTCAGCACTGGGTGGAATGTGGCCAGCCTGCCCTCCACATGGGAGACAGGCACAGAGCAGGGCTAAAAGAGAATGCTGGGGAGCTGAAACACCACTGGTGTAAGAAATGTGAGAATAAAGGCTGGGCTGCAGTAGATTTCAAGAAATAACCTTGAAGAGACTTTTTGGTCTGAAAATGGCTGGTTTTAATGTAACTTAGAAGGTTGCATCTGCCCTCTCTCCCCCAAAGCTCCTCACAACATGCTGAAAAGAATCTACAATTTGAAGTGGTAAAAAATTTAAGGAGAAAAAAGAGCAGGGATTTAGGTATTTTGGCAGATGCAGGCTGCTAAAGGTGCCTGTCATATTAGACGTGGCAGCTTAGACTTGTTTTCTGTGTTTCAAAGTGAATACACCCTCTAAGGCAAACCAGCTATTTTTAACTCTCATTCTGGGAAGTCCTTTTTCTCTGTGCTAGGAGAAAAGATACGTGCTCTGTGTCACAGTTGTCTTACAACCACTTACCTCGCCAGCCTCCTTTCAATAATGAGGCAGATAATAGGACAGAAAGCTGGTCACCCAAGCTCAGTGATGAATAAACCTCCACTCCTCGTTCTGGGGGATGAACAGGGAAGGGGGAAAGCCTGTTTGATTTATCAGAAGAGGGCTCATTATGGAAGGGCAGGCAGAGCCTAACAGATATCTGTTACTCCACTGCAAGGAGCGTTTGCCTGCCGTGCCCCCTGCAAGGCTCTCCCTGGCACACCCAACATGAGTCACAGCGGTGAGCAGAGTGCTGAGCCAAGATGCAGCATGGTATCCCATTTTCCAAACCCTCCCTGAATCCACGAGTAATTTGGTAGAGTTTATGGCTTAGTCTCTTAGGATTGGACTCATCCCAGCTATATTTATAGGGCTGAGTCTCACCCAGGCTTCTCCTGTAATCAGCGGAGAGACACGCGGCCAGGGAGGATTCATCCCTCTTTTAGACTGGCACCGATAACTGAGGAGGGTGGTGGTGCAGCTAGAAGTTTGCAAAGCTGAAGTAATTTGAATTGTGCTTGCTAGCCTCTTTACTGGAGTTTGGGGCTTTTTCATGGGTCTCAGGCTTTCTGCATCATAGGAGATGTTCATCGTGGTTTCCCAAGAAGTGCCTGTTCATACTCTCAGGGAACAGAATGCATTTTCAAGTGAATCATAATCAATTTGCAAGTTTAAATTAATTAAAGTCGAGCCCTCTGAGAAGTATCAAATGCATGCCTGCACTTCCTTTATACCAAATGATGCTAATACCACTGTAGCAGACTTCAAATTTCTGCATCAGTTAAATTGATTGAAATTTTTTTGTAGAAGGCAATTTAGAAAGCAATATACTGTAATACAGGTATGTTACTAGTGACTATTTAATTGTTACCATACTACAGGCTACTGACAAACAGCAGCTTGAATAACTTGTAAGTGGGGCAACTGTCATGAGAAATGACTGACTTACCAGCCTTCATCTTTCCTGTGCAGCTATTTTGCTCTTAGCAGTGCCCTGCAAAGAAAAGATATGGAAAGTGTGTAAGCATGTCTTTTAAATATTGTTTAATTTAGTACCACAAACACTGACATGATTTAATCAGAGCACATTACTAGAGAATGGCATCAGTACAAGATGCTCCAATGCAGATAATTTTCTGGTAACTGTAATTTTTACTTGAGTTGACAGGGTTTTTCTGGGCTTAATCCGTGAGACTTGTATTTGCCTGAATGCTTCTTGGTCTCTATTTCTTGGCAGAAACTTTCAGTTTTGCATCCCATTTAAAATGGGATGTTCTGAAATAGATGCTGTGCCAGGTGGGTCTTCTCACTCCTATGGGTGAGTCTTGATTCAGGCACCTGAATCCGGGCTGTCCATGCAAGAACTGAAGGTTACATGCTGTATTCCTCTGTTGGTCTCACTCACTTGGGCCTGTACTTCAAGTACGGAAATTCAGGAGAGGATCCATCCACTTAAGTGTCCTGGCTTGGCATGGACTCAGCCAAGTCTCCGTGCAGGGAGCCGCTCCAGAGAGACAAAATGTGGGGATGAGCAGGCTGCTTTCTCCCAGGTCTTAAATCTGCTCCATACAGTCTTACTCCAGCCTAATTGCTAAGGTATGTGGATGTCCCTGTTGGGGCAGACACGACATATGCGGACAGGCCACCGAGTAGGCAAAAGAAAGAAAAGGGTGTTTATTCCAGAAATCAGCCTCATTTATACACTTTTGTATGTTATCATTTGTGTTATACATTCATTGGCCACTAAACTACTACAATGGATCCATTGGCTATTATTTAACTACAATATGCTGCTATTGGTTACATACAGCATAAGTGTTCAAGCATTTAGAAAAACACCAGGTGCAGACTTGTGGCTGTTTTTCTCCTTCTATTGTTTAAAGTTCTTACTTCTGTTGACACTAAATTCTCATGGGTAGAAACTAGTTATTTTTCTTCTCACTGACTTTTCTCACAATATAAGCTAACCATATCCAGATTAAGATCTGTGAAGCCTTCAGACCAGCTGTTGGCCTCTACTTGTGGATGCATTGTCTGTGGAGTAGCAGCCATCCCGCAAGCATCGTGTGCTACTGGGAAACACTTCAGCTCTCCTTGGCACAGTACCCAGGAGTCCTTTGGAACTGATGGTGGAAATGGAGATTGAAAGCAGAGAAAGGCAGTATAAAAGGTTAAGGCTGGTTCAGTATAAACAGCTTCTTCAGGTATAACAAAACATCTGACACAAGTTTCCGTCTTGAGAACCACAAAGATATGGTCAATGGCATGACAATGTCTTTTTTAGTATATTTTGTCTGGCTGAAGAACTTAAAAGTTCATTGTTCTCTTTCTTGAGTGTTTTCCAGAGCTCTCTAAAATACAAACCTTCTCAGAGTGCCAGTTGATAAAGGCACTACTAAAATGAAACCAAGCACTCAATTCATTTCATAGTGTTATTTCAGTTTTGGCACAGCCTCTGGGTTCTTAGCTGTATAATGTGCTGTTAAGTGCCTCCTCAAGCATGGATAATAGATATTAGGAGTAAAAAAGGAAAGCAACCTTTTCAATTAAGGACAAAATGTACAGAAAGTAAAATGACATGAGTTGTATCAGCTGCATATTGGCTCCTATGCGCACAGTCTCCAGATACAATCAGTAGGTGCTCAACCAGATAATTACAGCCTTCCTGCAAAAGGCTTCATGTAGGAGAGTCACCTGCCTGCCTGCTACCACTTGCAGGATCAGAGCTGTCCTTTATTTTCACTGCTGCAGATTGTGGAATTAGTGTTTTCCAACTTCTGTTTAAAAAAGAAGCATTTTTCTATCACATCTCCTTTCGGAGGACTGCTGCACCAGGTAAGCACTGGGCATCAAGAGGGATTTGTCAGCCTTTTTTGGTCAGTAATGATTTATATTTGTCAAAATGCAATTTGCACAATTGATTTCCTGTTGCAAGGATTACAGGAGCAGTTAGCTGGGGGAGTACTTGCCTTCCAACCAGGTGGTATTGGTTCATGCTCAAAATGAGGTCAAGGGTTTTTTATATACAGCAGTAAGAGGTGGTCAATTGAATTGTTACTTAAAATCTCTTTAGGTGCACAGCATCTGCAAGTGCTCCTCATTCAGGAATCATCTGTGCTGCCACAGGCAGGCTTTGAGAAGGTCAGGTAATGCTGATAAGAAATCATAAGATTTCTGGGGGGGGAGGGTTATGCCCAGTACTGCACGATAGAGAATCCCTTTTAAGTGACTTGCATGCAGCTGGTGGCACACGCACCACAGTTTAGGAATCCCAGTGCAGGGGATACTGTTATAAAAGTATTTTCACAATGTTTTTGGCCACACCAGATTTCTTTTCCCCCAAACTTGGACCAACACTGATAATGTCAAGCAAGTCACAATTTTGTTTATCCAAAGTACAGGCAGAGGTGATGGCTCATGTCATACTCTCTGGGGAAACTGCCTTCTCGGAGTCTTTAATTATTTTTCATGTGGACCATGCTGCTATTTCCACTTTCAGGGGGTCACTCTTACTGGTGGGATTTTGGATACCAATGTTTATTTCAGAATGAGAAGTGATGGAGTCTCTGAGAGAATCTGTTCCAATCCATATGAGCTCTCCTGCTCTGCCACTTACTCAGTCACGTGGTGGCTCTGGCTGTGCTGCCCCACGCTGTGTTTGAATGAGCTATTTAAAAATATTATGTCAACTTTAAGGAGGAGGGTGGAGTTGGGCTGGAGGCAGGAGTTATCACACCCACTCACTGGTTTTCTGGCTCCATGGCAGACTGTTGGCAGGGAGTTTGCTGTGCAGGTGGTAAGTCTGCCAAAGGATCTGTAGGAATTTGATAATCTCTATTAGATCAGTTTGAGAGTCTCTGAGATGCTGTTTGGCCTTGAAGGATGTTTTTTAGCTTTTTATTAGTCATGACCATATTTAACCCTGTAAAAACTACAACCTTACTGTGTAAGAGATAAGTGTGTAAGAAAATAATAAAGAATATACGGGGTGACATAATCTCGGCCAAATAAGTCACTGAAAGAGTTAGATGCATTCTTATGACGGAATTAGGTTGTACATCTCTGGGTTTACAGATTCTGTCATTAGTTTGATACAGTGTTTTAAATTGTCTACATTTGTGTAATACTGTTTTCCTTTGAAAGAGCGGGTGGTTCCAATGGTGTTGCAGGGTAAGTGAGCACTTTGGAGAGCTGAGCTGATATTTTACATCAGCCAGATGCTTCCCTTCAGTCCTTCAGTGTGAGATACAGGAAGAAAGTACAGGAGAATAAAAAGGATTTGAAGTGCCCTCAAAACTGAGAATGCAATGGTTTGATGATACCGTGTTCTCTAGGAAAACTGGAATCCTGAATATAAAACATGGCCTAGAATTTTACGATTTTAATGCCATTTTTGTTCATTTAAATATATTCCTGAATCTTCTTAAATCTTCAGAATGTAATTACATAAAACCACTGGTCTGTGAGACCCTGAGTTTACACTCGGGTTTGAATTTAATACTCCTGTTTCTGGTGTGCCTCTAATGGCTTTATAAACCAGCAAGCAGAAAACAATGAGCATATACAGGTAGAGTTTAGACCATCTGTGTGCCATAGTGAAAAAGATAGTTTGCTCTTAGTAGAGTTTTTGCTGTCTCAGATATTGATCAGTTAATGCTTGTTTTGCTCCATCTGATAGTGGGAAATACCTGAGAGGTATTGATATTGTAGACTTAAAATGGGACATAAATAATTCATAGCAGCAAGCATTAGAAAACATATGATAAGCAGCTTTGCTATTAGAATATCTACGTATCAGTCATTCTGAGAATGTTGTGGGAGGCAGGTACAGAGAGTGAGCAGTAATGATGAATAAGTATTGTCTGAGAAGGATAGGTGTGGCTCTGATACATTGCTAATTATGAACTTGTTCCACCTGGGTTTCACCTGGTGTAACCACAGGTTACTTACGGTTATAAAAACTTACAGTTTTTATTCAGCATATGCTAAAAGTCAGATATTAGATAAAAGACTTAGCTGCTGAGTTCAGTGGGTCAAAGCACTAACTGATCTACATCAGAGCAGCGTCACTGAAGCTATGGAGATACATCCTCTAAACCAGCTGTGGATTTGCTTGAGGAGTAGAGCATTAGGCTGTGTGAAGTCCCCAGCAGATAGAATAATGCAAAGGCAAGGAGAAGGGAAACAAATGGATCAAAGGTGATAAGGCAGAGGTGGAGAACGAATAAATATTCTGTTTAGCCTCCTCACAAACTCTCCATTAACTTCAACTGGATTGCCTCTGGAAGACCTGCCATACTTAAATATAGAAGAGGAAAGTGATTAGCAGTCAAAATAAAAAAGGTGAAGTGTTGGGATCAGAGGAGATCAGGTATGATGGAATGGTGAAGAGTACTGAAAATTTAATAGTAGATGGGGATTTTAAGCCATATATACATATTTCTGAAGCCATCTTGTTCACACTTACATTTTGAGACTAGTGCTCAACATTTATCACTGAACCCCTTTGACTTCAGAAGCTACCAGTGAACTTGATCTTGAATGTTCAACTGCAGCCATTTTTTCCCCAAGACAACTGAACTTTCTATTTATTCACACTGTGCTTTTATTGTAATTGCTTGCATGTAGGTGAACATAGGGAGGTCTGATTGTGGCAGGAGGCAGAAAATGCAATTTCTTTCTGACTTTCACGGTATTATGTGAAAGTCCAGACAATGAAGTCTGGCTTCAGACACCCCAAAGCGTTGTGATAGGTGAGGAAAAGGGTCCAATTAAATATTTAAGTGGCCGGGCCCACTGTGCTGCTGCAGCGGGGGATTGATTACACCTGGTGAAACCTGGTCTGTGGCGGGGAGTGCCGGGCATGCGGAGCGTGCCGCGGGGAGTGTGCGGCCATACTATGGTCAGCAGGGAATGGATTTGGCACTGCTTCTGCCTCTGCCACTGTGACTGCATCATCCTGTGCCGAATGTCTTGTAGGTGATGGAAACCTCCCCGCTGCCTTGCACGTCCTGTCCCTTGCATGCCGCTCTCCTGCGGGAGCCCTCCCGGGAAGGGGGAAGGGGTGCTTGTGCCAGGGCGTTTTTGCATGGAGATGTTCTGTGCCGCCATCCTGTTGTGCTGGTGAACCACTTACAGTTGTAGCTCATTGAGGGATCGTTTGTCTTTAATTTGCTTTTGAATCTGGCAGGCGGGCAGTAGGGGGCTGAGATAATATTTGGGAGAAATGACCCATTAGGTTGAGGAGATGCTGGCATTAGTCAGGGCTGGTAAATCAGGAGAAGTCACTACAGCAGGAATGTGGGACAATGACTTCTGAATCGATGTGTTGGATTGCTTCTGTCGTCACTTCCTAGTGAATAGCATCCGTACTCATGGAATAGATAATGGGTTTTAAAAACAGATATGAACAAGGGCAGCATTTTATACCTGCTATAGTTAATGGCATATTTGCCTATTTTTTTTCTCCATAACAACCTGCCTGTGACTGGCAATTCCTACTAGCTCTTCTGGAAATGAGGATTTGCAGAGATGAGTGGGTTTACTCTGGGCCTTCCTAGTTAGTTGTACTTTTGCTTCCCTTAAGCAGATAGCTTGGCTTTGGGTGTGTGAATGAGATCAGGTGCTCTATTTGAATATTTTGTTTATCTGTTGAATTTATTGGACTGTGGCTTAATTATCAAGGAATCTTACCAATTTCTAATTATATTTTTTCATGTAGTTTGTTGGGTTTGTTTTTTTTTTTTTTTTTGTAAATCCTGAAATATATCTCCATTTAGTCGTGCTTAGTAGAAAAGTCCTCTTCTGTCCAGTACTGTTACCCAGGTACAGGTACCCATCATAGCTGCCTTACAGCAGTGTTGGGATTTAAATCTTGGTAAAATGGATCTTGTCTGGATCTTAACCATTAACTAGCTGCAAGCTGTGTGTTTGTAAGACGGTGTTTTCTACGTGTGCATGGTACTTCAATGCGTGTATGAGCCCTGCTGTTCTCCACGTGGTGGAAAAGACTGCCCTGAGGGGCTTACTCTCCTACCAGTAGGGAAACAGGAAGGAGACACTTGAAAATAGAGAGCCTTGCCTTGCAAGGTTGTATGTGGAGATGGGCCAAGAATAGAGCATGGTGCTCTTGGTGCCTTGGCTGCTGCACCAGGCTACGGTGGGTGTATATATACATTTCTGATATAATGTGTCATAAATCCTATAGTTAAGCAAAACCAGAGATGATGTTTGAGCAGCTGAGTGTGTAAATATCAGCTGATTGAACTGCTGTCCATGCCAGTGGTTGGGTTCTTTTTCCCTGTGACTTCAGAGATTCAATTTGTCCAGAAAAAAAAGGACCAAATCCCTGCTTTTTATTTGATATAAAGTGTGAAGTGGGTATAAACAGGTATATGCACTTACTTGGTTGCAGAAACACACACATTCACACTTAGCTAAAAGCAGGTAGATTCTATTTCACAGAACTGATGTGTGGGGCTTGAGACATCCGAGGGAAAGTGCTTTCTGAGCTCAGCAACGCTCCTACTGCGGAGCATGAAGCCAGCATTGCCGTGTCCCTGTCTGTTGGGACAGCACCTGGCAAACTGATACTGGAGTGAAACAATTCATGTCCTCACTAAAACCAAATTCAGGAAAATATCTCTGCAGAATAAACCGTATCTTAGGATGGCGTGTATTGATTTCCACTCTCAGCTTCTTTGGAGCACCCACTGCCTGGGCCCCGGCATTAGCTGAACGCCCATGCAGTGGTGGGGAGGTGCCAGCTTCTCAGGATGGCCCATGCTCTCGATTTTAATGAGATTCTGATGGTATTTGGTGTTTTTCTTAAAGCTCCATTACTGCCTAGAGGCACAAGATTATGAGCTAATCTTCACCTTTATTGAAAAATTTCAGTCCTGGATGTTCAGGAAAATAGGGCTTGATGCACATTCTGAAAAACAATCAAAGAAAAGGAGGGAACAGAAGTGCTTGGGGGCTTGTTTACTTGATACTAATAATTGTGGGGTTAATTTACTTTCTTTTTTTTTCTTAAGCTAATCTCATGGTCCTGAATTTTATAGATTACTTTTTTACTTCTGGCACTGATTGACATCTTCTCCCATCATCTTCCCTGAGCATCTTTATAAGGCCACCAATATTGGAATTATACCCTTAGACATTCAATGATGCTTTTTTTTTTAATTAAAAAAAATGTAAAATAACTCTTCTCATACTTTTCTATGCACATAACATTTTTCTCAGAGCCAGAGGCAGCTCCCCTCACAAAAGCAATTGGTCATCAGCTAAGTTGGATGCTTACTTATCATGAAACTGCCTGTGGAAACAACACCACTTCTCTAAATGCATCAGAGCCCCTGCAGCAGCCCTGCCAAGGAGGGAGGTGCTGGCAGTCTCCCCACCCGGAGCCGCCTGGCAGGTGGCTGCCTTACCCACCTCGATTTCATCAACACAGAATTGAGCTGTCGCTGAATTAGTTCTCTTTTGCTCAGAGCTCAGCACAATAAACAGAATCCCCCTGGGGTGCTCAAGTTCCATCTTTTTCTGTCCTGCATGGAGGTTTCCTGCATTCATCTTGCCAGAATTTCTCTCTGTTTCTTGGAGAGCCAGTGCTGCGCAGGTCTGCTCCTGTCTGGGCACGTGCACCAGGCTCCACAGCACTGGGGCCTGATCCAGTTGGATGTGTAGCCATCACCTTCCCTTGGGCTGCCATCCTCAACCTCTGGTGCTCGAAGCACTTCCTTGGGAAACGGGGAACCAAGGTTCAGCCACTTCCCCTGCCCAGGCAGAACTGCAGCTTTCCTTGCTCACCTTTCCCCACCCCAACAAGCTCATGCTATTCTAGATCAGTGTGAGTTTTGTTCTTCCTGTCAGAGCTGAGCTGATGAGAGGAAAATAATTTCCAGTTCTCGCACAGTTCTTATATTTTATGTTAATCAGTCACCAGATAAAATACAGGGAGTCCCATGCCAGAACACAAGGGCTCCTGTCTCTGTTGCTTGCCCTGACTATGGGGATGCGTTCCCACCACTCCAGGCTGCATTCTGGGGGAGATGCCGACCCAAATAGCCCTGGAGCCACTTCACTATGAAAGGTTTCCTGTTTGCACAGTCACCTATATGTATTTTTAAATCTTTTTAAAAGCTGGTTGTGCTGGTTTTATATGTCAGAGGTAACCCAAGCTATGCTTCTGAGCTGAGGCTCTGTTGCTGAGATAAATGCAGCTGAGCCATGTCCTTCGCATATTTACTGTGACCCCTGCTGTCAGAGTGGAGTTGCTTGCTGCAGGAGCTGCTTTAGCACTGTCTCATCTGTATTGCATTCAGAAGGAAAAAATAAGATTTTCTCCACCAGCTCAAACAAGACACAAGCATGAAAAATTATCAAATGCTGTGCCAGAGCCATGATGAACCAACAACCAGGATCAAACAAGTGGCATCATATTTTATACAAAATAATGGAATTAACAGTTTTAGCAGTTGAGTCAAAGTCACAAAAAAAAACAGGGAAAAAAGGACTGTGCACAGCATACGAACCTGTGCATGTGTCCTTGCAGGAGGTGTGAACTAATGCGAAGGTAGGGCATTCCCACGTTAAATACAAGGCTTGTTTTTTCCAGCTCTGTCACTGTCCTTAAATCTTATCTACATCAGAAAGTTTCAGCAGTGAATGTTAAATCAGTTTTTAGTTCAAATGAACAGACTTCATACAGACCCCCTGTGCTCACACCCTTATTTCACTTTAAACAGGGCCTGTTTCATGTTAGATTAAAGTAATCTAGAGGTAAGAGGTGAAAGGTAAAAGCAAAGCAGTTGCCATCTTGGGAATGGTGCTTTTAATAGCTTCTAAGACGGGAATTTCTAGAATTCATCTGATAGTTAGTACCTGATAGACACTGCTCCTTGTCCAGTGTGGTGTAAGGTAAACTCAGGTTATGTAAAACATTGCTGGGGGTGATTTTAGGAGGATGTGTTTTACTTTGCTCTGCCACAGCCTTACAGCACTGTTGGTCACCAAGGAACAAGGAAGGGAGGTAGAGGAGGTTTTCTGGCACACAGTTGGAAATGCTCCTTTCCCTGCGCTCTACTTGCCTCAGGTCAAGCCACATTTGGTCTGCATCAGAATAAGAATGCCTTAGGTGACCTTTTACGTAGTTTTGACTGTGTCAGTAGCAAATCTGCAGGTAAATTGGTGGGACCAAGTTATATTTGTGCAGACACGGCCTGGGTTGTAATCGAATCACTTCTGCCTTACAGCATTGGTGAAGCTTAATTAAGGCTGATAAAGTTCTTTGCAGTTCTCAGAGGAGAAGTTTGGTCCATGTGTAAATGATGTCATAGAAGGTATTTAATGTACTCTGTTAAAATGCTGCCGAGGCACCCAGGCACACTGTCTGAAACTCTTTCTATTTCAAGTTAATGTTTAATAGGAGTGAGGCAAACTGCCTGCAAGCAGGCTTTGTGACACTGTACCCAAACCCTCCCTTAGTGGGGTGTGCTCCCTGTCTCTGCCAGGGTGCTGTTGCACATCAAACCAAACAAGCAGGGGCAGGGCATCTGGAGTCCCGGTCCCCTGTCACGGGAGTGCCATGGCAGTGTGGCAGCACGCTGGAGGGGCCCGTGGCTCTGCCCAGCTGCGGTGAGCAGAGTGATCCCTCTTCTCCCTCCTTCAACTCGCCATGGAAACTTAGGTCTGCTTGACCTGCCGTGTCATCCAACTCTGGCTGTACTCGCTTGGGCCCAAGAAGCAGTGTAGGCACCCTGCCTTATCTACGGGCTTTATCTAGGCTAATTAGATCAGTGCTTTGTCCGGGATAATTGTCTCTAGTAATGAGCTGAAGGGAGTGTCACTAGCACAGCTAGTCACCAGCACTGTTGCTCCCGTTCCAGCGCCCACTCCTCCAGGTGCTTTGCGGTGGCTGTGGCTGTGCCGGGACATCTCCAGCGAGAGATGGAGAGAAGGAGGAGAGAGCAGGCTGAGGTCCTCGGGGCAGAGGCAGGTGTTAAAGTGCTGACAGAGGCTCGGCAGCAGCAGCAGCGTGATTGCCCGACGGCGGCCAGAGAGCTAAAATTGCAGGCAGGCTGTGAATGGGGAAGAGGTGGCGGATGGGGACACTTCCCGCTCTGGCTGAAGTGGGGACAGCAGCCGTGGATGTCACACCTCATGTGGGGCTGGCCTGCCTGGGGGGCACTCGGGAGTGGGGCAGCAGCACAGCCGGGAGCAAAGAGCCCCAAGTGCCCAGGGGGAAAGAGGAGGGGTTGTGGTGAACACAGCAAAATACCCTGCCCAGCTGAGTCCCAGCGCGGGCTTGCTCGCTGGCCCAGGCCGAACCTGAACAGGGACAATGGGATTAGCACGGGTCATAAGTGCTTTCAACAACTGATATGTTGGGGTTTTATGACAGAAAATGCCAATTTATTTGAAAGATACTGCTGTTGGAAAGAAAAGCTTTGCAGAAACTTGTAATCTGGGATGATTTATTCTGTTCTTGTCAGGATAAGCAAGTGTTTGTGTCACATTGCCAGAATATAAACGATGACAGGTCAGACCTAATGGCTGAAACTGAGTCTCCCGCAATCCAAGTATGTGCTGGAATCATCAAACAATGAGGGAGAGCTGTCTGTCTATCTGACACCTCTTATCCTCCCATAATCTGCCGGGGTTTTGTGTTTGTTTAGGTTGTTTTTTGGGTTTTGTTCACGAAATCATCATGGTCTTCTCACACACAAAACAAAAGTTTTCAATATCATGAATTTAAAGCCCATATATATTTGTAATTCAGCTCTGACTCTGGACCCTTTCCTTAGCTCACCACTTTCACCACACTGGTCCATAAGCACCCTGGAGGCTGTTGGAGTTGCAGAAACCCCAACCAGGGGCTGCTTCCATTCTGTACAATGAATGAAAGTGCGTTAGATTGGACCTGCTGTGTTGAAGAAGCACAAAATCCTGGTCGCTCAGAGAAATAAATGGTTTTGATACTTTTCCAAGTGTATGCAGTCAGTGTTGCTTGCAGTCGTAGCCAAAGTGAAAGAGGGAAAAGAAACATCGCTTGGAGCTTCCCCAGCAGGAGAGAAAGGATGGCATTGTTGCTGTTTGTTCATACCTTCCTGGCGCAGCTACACCAGAGTGGAAGCCGGAGCATGGGTTTTCCTTCAGGGACAGCTTTGGTCCTGTTTTATGGCCGGGCGCGGTTCCAGACGCGCACATCTCTGCGCAGCGGTGCGGGAGCAGCCACCAGCACACGGAAACTCCACACCCCGCACAAAGCAGCGCCCTGTGCCAGGAGCTCCCCTTGCTGTCCGTACGGACAGCTGGGGAAGGGCAGAGTGGGTGCTGGCGAGGTTGAGTAGGAGGAGAAAAAACAAACACGGAAAACATCTGTGTGCTCCCGAAATCTGCCTTCAGCTGAATCACAAGATGCTTATATAAAAGCGTGGTTAATTATTGCAAAGCAACGAAGCGAGGAAACACAGACATTCGCAGAGTATCTCCTGCGTTAATTAGTTGCTAAAAATGTGGCTCACAGCAGCTGTGAAGCTGCAAACGGGTCAGTAGCAAAACTGTTCCTCCTGGTTGTTGTGCTGGGAAGTGCTCTTCTCTGTGAGGCTGTTCCCAAAGGCTGGCGGGGTCAGAGGCAGCTCACAGGGCAACTTGAGAAGCATCTTCAAATGAGGATGGAATCACCAAGAGCACTCACTGTTCATGTCTGCTTCTGTCTGAGAAATACCTAAAAATGTGGAGAGAAATTAAACCTAGAAATCCAGTTGAATTGAAACCCCCTCAGCCTGACAGCTGGCTGCTGTACGTGCACAGCAGAGCATATATGTACAGAATCAAGAATGAAATTAATCCCCGCCTTCCGCGTCCGTGAGCTGTGGCTGAGCAGGCTAAAAGCTGTCCCTGGCTTCCTCACGTGTGGTTCCTGAGAAGATCCTTGCTACACCTTCAACTCCTTTCACGTGAGCCGCCTGCTTTGTGGTTCCCAAATACTTGCTAAGTTTTTCCCTGAGGCTTGCATCCCAAAACAATCACCCGCTCCCCCACGTTCTTTGTTTCGTGTGATCTTTACAAAATGTGGCATTTCTGTCTAAATAGTTTGCCAAAGACCTATGATAAACAACACTAAGTTGTCAGTCATGAGTCATTAAAGAAGTGAACTTCATGCCCAATCATAGGATATTTTTAAATGTCAGAGCTTTTGGCTTAGTGGTTGGCACTGGCTTCATTTTTGGGAGACCCAAAATTAGAATACACAGGGCTGGTTTTCAGAAAGTGCTGTGTACCCTTACTTCAAATGTTAGTCCTTAAACACATATCAAAAATATGCACGATTTCCTCAGGATCAGTCAATGCTTGGAATTTCTGACTACCATGCATTTCTGCCATCTTTCCTGTTTTCATGCTTTCTAAATTGGTTTTCAGATAACATTCAGCCTGACAGTAATACATAAAGAATATAGAGATAAATATGCTTAACAATTTGAGAGTGACATATTTAGGTTCGTAAGTGTTTAATTCTGATTTGCTCTTGTTGGATGACTTTTTAAAGGGTGAAGTTTTAAATTTGAAAATGAAAAAATAAGGTAGGCATAATAATTTCTTGCACGTAACTGATCGCCTTCTCAGTTTATCAGGAAAATGGCTGTTGGATTTAATAGAAGTCTTATCTGTTTAATCCCCGTTGAACCCCATCTCCTCAAATCAATGGAACAATCCTCCTTGTGATAAATGCAAGACCACTTGTGTTACCAACAGTTATTTTCATTTTCAGAATTATTGTTTCTTCCTGAATATAGCACGTAGTGTCAGTGTCCTTGATTAAATGTCCGAGAACAGAGATTAAATGATCAATCAAGAGAGGAGATGTGACTTAAATGGNGTGTCAGTGTCCTTGATTAAATGTTCGAGAACAGAGATTAAATGTGATGACATGCATAGTCAGCTTTTGTTGGTGGATGCCAGTGAAAGCTCAGCTTGATGTGGATCCTCCAGAAGCAGAAGACCACAGCATTGTGAAAAGAAAAGCCACATTTGTGAAAGTCCTGTTTAATTTTGCATCTCTTTGTACCTTCCATCGAGTAGTTTTTGATGCCAGCTCAGCATCAGAGCAGCACAAGTTAGCATGTGTGCTCCCAGACTCAGCAAGGCAGTTGAATTTCTGTGCAAGCACAGAATAATCCTTGAAGGATGGAGCTGAGCCATGTCAAAGCTAGAACTGCATCCCAGTGCGATGGACTGTCCTTCTACAGGACGACTTTTGCAACGCTGCAGGTCTTCACCATCACCAAGGGATTAGTGTGTAATCTACAGCGACCGTGGTGCCAAGTTTCTGGACAAATCAGCTCCCACATTTAGCCCCTGGATTCTCCCAGTGGGACTGAAAAATGTACAGGAGGGAATGATTTGTCTAATAGGAAAAAAAAAGAGCTAAAAATAATAATTAAGCAAAGAGAAGAAAATAATGCTTGAGGTTTATCTGTCATAGTAAGGTGGAGAAACAATCTGAGTGGCACTGTTTTTTCGAAGTCAGCCACATTTGCTTCCTTAACAGCACCCTCTCATCTTTTCTGTAGGTCCAGCTGCCCAGCGCCAGATCCAGAATGGTCCATCTCCAGATGAGATGGAAGCACAGAGAAGGTGAGTTAATGAGCTGTGGCAGAGTTCTAGTTTGTATGTTGGATGAACATGCAGTCCTTGTTCACCAGTCAGCACTGCTCTTTTTACTTGTACATATTTTAAGCTGGCTCTGAATGTTTTGTAATTATTGCTAATGATTCTATAATGACTGTTTTAAGGGTGAAGTGAGCCAAAGTTCACACTCTAGGTAAACTCTTTGCTTGGTAGGTACTCAGGAGTCTTCCTGCCTCCAAAAACTATAAGTGTAGGGAAACTAGTTTCCTGCACCTTTATGAATAACTGTGAAGGACCTGAGATTAATAGGGATTTACCCATGACTGTTAAATGGGTCGGCAGTGTCTAATAGGGAGATTTACTTTGGGATAGCAGAGTTATCATAAAGGTCAGAGAGCCCCTGCTCACACCAAGGCAGGCGATGTCGCCTCTCCCGCTGCCTGTCTGAAAAACTTGATCCAGCTCTTCCTTTAACCAGTGGAAGTCACTGATTCTGCAGATCATATGTAATTCAGATCTCCAGTTTGGGTGTCTATTCTGTACATTTAAAATGTGAGCAGCTTAACTATGTTAGAATAAAAATATTTTATTTATTCTTTTTTGTTTGGAGACAGTAAAAGCCCTTTGGGTAGGTATTATTTGACTGCTACAGGGCCCGTGGCCCTAGGAAAGCTTTTGCTCCACTGGAGTGGAATAAGATATGCCAGTAGATGCAGTTAGATTTTACTGCATCTGCACTAGAGGACTTTCAGCTTTAATTATGCTGATGCATTCTTTAAGCATAGAGCAGACCTAATTTTAAGCCTAGGGGTTTTTTTTAACATCCTATAAGCAGGCGAGGAAATTAAGTTATGGTATCTGCCCTGAAAGTTTGTCTCTTTAAAAGGTTTTTTAGAGACCTTTACACAAATGTTTGAAGAATATCTTTTAAAGTCAGAGTGTAATTTGTCCTCTCTTGTACTTTACTCCTTGCATACTCCTTAAGTAGCCTTGTGCCAGTCCCAGGCTTTATTTAGTTCGACTGGAATAAATTTCACTTCCTAAGAGTTTAAGAACTTCTCCTTTTAGCATGTGTGGGAGGGTGCATTCAGCACATATAAACTGCTTCTGACCAAGGGCAGAAAGGGCTCATATGAACCCCAGTGACTTCAAGGGGAGGTGGCCAACTCCTGTTCTGGGTTTTTGCACCCTGCACCTTAATCTGCTCTGCAGCAGCTCTAGTGATTTTGGAGTGTCTTACCTATATTTCTTTCCTGGTCTGTCAGACTGGAATTTTCCAAGTTGGTTCTCTAGAGAAACCTACAATTTCCCCCAGGTTTAATCAGGAAAATGTATGTATCAAGTTGTTCTTCATCATCAAATCTTGCTAATAAATGCCAAGCTAAGGTAGGGGATAGTATGCTCAGGAAATTCTTAGTACATGTGTTTACAATTGAAATTTTAGCAGTGCAATTGATGCTGTTCATCCATAACAATCAAGAAAGAGCTAGGGTATGTATCAAAATAAAGATTTCTATTTATTTGGTTTAAAGTGTCATAGCTTAAATTACACCAGTTGAATAAACCAAGACTTTCTCAAAACTGATTCACCTTTGCACATATGATAATTTTCTCAGAAACCTGCAATTTTCTAGAAATTGCATGGATTGCATGTCCTGAACCACTTTAGGATTGATCTCTTCACAGCAAAATCATGTGTTTTCCTGTCCCATATATTTAACTAGAATTGAAACAAAGAAGATATTCTTTCTTTTCTGCATAATACAACTTTATTTTCATGGACTATTTTTTATTTTAAAAGCTTCTATTGGTATATAAATAAGATAGAATTGTTCAGCCTTGCAGACTCCAGAAAGTACAAGTAAAAATGTAGCAGGGAGGTGTCTTAAAATACTGTGCAAGGAGTCAAAATAGAAATGTTGCTTTGAGTTGAGTTTGCTTTTCTGTACAGACCATGAAGTAAAGCTGTTGAGAAAAGAGAAAACTGCGTAGTGAAGACTGGTCTAAAGATAAACTAAACTAATTAGGGCAAATTTGACCTAGAAACTGTGGAAGAAAATGGTAATAAACTTTATTACCAAGTGCTTCAGCAAGGTAAATTCAGAGTTGTGTTTTAGTATTGTTGAAATCTTTAGTCCATATCCATGCACTTGCCAAGAAGCCTGGCAAGCAGCCCGGTTTTCAGCTATCAGGTTTTTTAAGAAGAGCCAGGTGAGGGTGTGTTTGTGGGGGGGTCAGGCACATCCCTTCCCGCAGGAGCGCTCCAGCGTGCAAGAGCAGACCTCTGCTGATGGGCCCTTGGAACTGCACATCCCTGCAGGCCTGTCCCCAGCCTCTCCCTGGGGACACGGGGCCTGGGCAGCACGGGGGCTGCCAGCTCCTGGGGGAATGGTGCTGGAAGAGCAGCAGTGCAGAGCTGTGATCGGTATTTGCTTCTGGTGCTGGTGGCACGGGGACAACTGTGCCGGGGGTGTCAGCAGGACTGGCCAGCGCCAAAAAGGGCTTGGATGTGCACCTGGAGAACAGAGGCTTTGCACAGTCAGCACCAAAACACAGATCAAGCTTTGCTATATTTTCATTCTAACTACAAGTGCTTTGGGTTCCTGATCCATGAAAGATTCTGGACTGTGTCATTTTGAATATTTCCTTCCCTAGAGATATTCAAAAGCTGTCTGGACAGAATCCTGGGGATTGTGTCCTCCAGGGGATCCTGCTTGGGCAGGGAGGTTGGACCAGATGGCCTCCAGTGGTCCCTTCCAGCCTTATCCAATGTGTGATTCTGTGATTTTATGTGAGATGCCACTTTCTTTCCTTGAAATGCTCATACACTTCAGGTTAGCAGCATGCACGTTTGCTGTGCTCTCCTGGGCCTTGGGCGCTGCCTATTCCTTGCACAGAGCCCCTGAGGAGTTACCTTGAATGGATCAACCAACCCCTGCAGTATCCAGTGCATGCAGGGCTATGTCCAGGTTGAGTTTCCCCATGTGTGAACTGGCACTGCTGCAGCCAGGGCAAGTGAAATCAGACCCACCTCCATCTCACAGGATCAGCTCTCATCCTAGACATACAGTGCTTCTCAGGGTATAAAGCTTTTACTCAAAATTATAAAGAATACCTGATGACCAAGAGTTTTTTCATTGCTGTTTTAGACAAGTGATGGAGCAACAGCAACAGCGCCAGGAATCTCTGGAAAGAAGAACCTCTACCACAGGCACGTATCAAATCAAGCAGATAGTCTTTCCCTGATTGTCTCCTCTTGCTGTTGTTGGGGTTTGTGGCGTGCTGTACAAGAGCTAGGCTGCTAAAAGTGGTTATAGTTACGATCACATTTTAAAGACTAGATTTTCATCTAGAGACTTACAGGTATTTGAGCATGGTTGTGTTGTTTTGCAGGGGCTCAGGTCTGGGGCATGCATGTGGAGCTAAGCAGTTTTTGCACTTGGCAAAACTTGTACAGCTGAGGGGCACTTTAGGTGTACTGAGGAGGCCTGGCCATGCTTCCTCCACACCCCTGAGGAGAGCAGGCAGCACAGCCACCACAAGAGTGACTCTGTGTTTCCAGGGGCTGATGTGCTGGATGTGCTCAGGCAGTCCCCATTGCTCTGCAGCACAAAGCAAACTACAGCACAGAGGAAGATACAGCTCCAGATGCTCTTCCTTGGGCATTTCATGATCATGAAGTCTTCTGTGAGCTTAATTGAAAGAATATATATTTAATGAGCTTACGAAAATCTTCTATAGCATATTTAGTTGCACTGAACTGAGAGAAGAGATGACAGGAATAGTTTATAGCTACAGAGAATGGTTTTGCGTCTCTGAAAGGAGGCAGAGCAAGCAAGCCAAGATGACCATCTTGTGTTTGGGCTTTGGTTTTAGGCAAGTTTTTTCAGTTAATCTGGCCATATAAGTGAAATGTTTTTCCTCAGCTGTTAAACTTTTTGATTAGAAACCAGCTCAGACATACACACATGCCTTTGGTGACAGAAGGAGTTGGACTCTTGTTTCAGCAGAGCTTAGTGTGCTGTTCCATATAGGGAATTCAGCCAAAATCCTGCCTTGGCATACACAAGGAATGGGACATGGCTCCTAGGGGCTGCTGGCTGTCCCCTCTCTGCCTACAAGGTGGCCACCTGTGTGTTCAGCATGTCCCTTGCACCTGTCCGTGGTGCAAAGGTGATGCTCGTGATCCTGACTCAGATTCACGTGGGGCTTGGAGGAGCCTCACTGGCACCAGAGCATGCAGCCCATCCCGTGCTGCCAGGGTTCTGCTCTACACACACCTCCAGTTCTGCTGAGGGCTGGAAATCCCCAGGCTGGTGCCTGCACCATCTCCTCTTTGCTTTGTTTGAGTTTCTGTTTGCGTTTATTTCACGGTTCCTTTTCCTCCGTTCCACTTTGCCTTGGTTTCGTTCCTTCCGGCGTACCCACCTTATATTTTTCATTTGTCTTTTCTGTTCTTTTAGTTTCCACCCTTCAACCAAGCACATGCTCTCCCCCCTCTCATCCCCAGTCTCCTCCTCCTGCCTCTGGTGTTGTGCTCCCCCCACTACCTCAGGCCAGCGCTGTCTCTTCAGCACCCGTTGTCCCTGAGCCCGCCGGTCAGTCCCCTTTCCTATCCCAGCGGAGAGGCAGAGATTCCCCGCAATTCCTGCACAGGCACTCGGCCTCTGAGCTGCCAACAGCCCCAGGTTCCTCCCCTCCACCCTGCCCAAACGGCAGGACTGTCATGCCAGGCATCAGGCGAACCTCGCTGTCTCCACCGCCTCTCCATCCTTCCCATTTTCCCTTTCCCTCTCACCAGCCTCTCAGGGGCTCTTCTCTTTCCTGCTCTCCTCAGTCTTCTGCTCCCTCTGCCGCAAATGCACCATCTCTGCAGCGGGGTGATGCCCTGCAGCCACGTGGTCCCACCATCCTGCCCGTGATTCCTGTCCCACCTGACAGGGCCAAGGCATCCGCAGATAAAGCAGGCTGGGAGACCTCAGCAAATGTATCCCAGAATGGCCATCCTGAAGAACAGATTGCTTTAGGCCCCCCTGGAACCCAGGTGAAAAGTGTGGATGGGTCCTTCTTTCCACACCTGGGAGCTGCAGCCTGCTCCCCGCTGCCCACCATCGCCAGCCCCCCCAGCTCCTCTGGCCAGGCTCCCTCCCCATGCTCCCATCTGTCATCTTGTCCTGCACAGCAGTGGTGTCAGCCCGTGTCACACTGTCTTCCATTGCCTCCCCCTCACGCTGCTGTGTCTGAGGTGGCTATGCCCAGGAGGACCCCTCCTTACATGACATCATCAGCCATTGCCCACTTGAGTAAGTACTGATTTTGAATAAGTTGCAACCTGTGTAAAGCCTCAGCTGTCACCTGTTCAAAAAGCCTGGTTGGCACTGCCCCTGACCAATAGAAAAAGGGCTGAGAGAGCCAAAGCTACTTCTACTGTATGTGATTTCTGAAACTGGGGTGGCAAAATACCAAATTCACTCCAGACTGGTCCAGGGACCAGGCAAAAATAAGAATTACAGAACCAGGACCATGTAACTGGGTTGTTGCAATGCATATTCCTACTGTATTATCCCAGACTGAGACTTTTGTCATTCAGCAGAGTCAAATTGTTTCAAAGAGCTTCATAGAGAGCCTATTTTCAGCTGGTCCAAATGTAGTAGATGGGCTCTTCTGAAGCTGGAGGCCAGGTCTGCGGTAGGTTTCTTGTCTGTGTAGGAATATTGGTAGAGGTTGTGATTTTTACTCTTTTTGTTAAGTGGTATTTCTGTTATCAGTGAAACATAGATCATGGATTTTGTTTAAGATACCCAGAATCCCCTGTGGTTGTGCAATTTATTTAATTCAAGAAACTCTCTTCCTGGTATTCACTGCATTTATAGTTGTGGGCTTGTCAGTGTAAACTGTTCCAGCAAACCTTTCTCATTGAAGGCAGATCAAGGGCTTGGGTCTGGCCACTTTGTACATGGTCTTGATTTCTCATGCCTATCTAAAGCCTGCAGAGTGAGAACAATTACAGGCAATGCCTATTTGCAATTCAGAGCATATGTTTTGTGACTTGGATCTGTTCAGGTTTATAACCACATATAATGCTAAAGTGATGGGCCTAGAAAAGGAAGAAAACTAAGACATTTCCTTTTACTTTCTGCTAAAAGTATTGCTGTAACCACTGGAGGCTCAGTCCTTCAGCTGATGTAAGTCCTTGAAATCCACTTAGTTCAATAAAGTAATTTTAAACTCACATCAGTCCATTATTTTGACTCAGTTCAATTTTTGCCTGAGGCTGGCTTCTAATTAGGTGGGTGTAGTTTTGCAATTACAATTAAATGTACCCACAATGAATTACTAGCTATTATGTTCATGAACGAAAGAGGGCTTGAAATGTTTAAAGTATTTCTAATAGCAGCTATGGTTCATTTCAAGAATGGAATTGGGAGTGTGAAATAGTGGCAGAAGTAACCACAGAAATAAGGCAGTATTATAAGAAAACCTAGATAGGAAGAAAAACAGGCTGTTAATGTTAAATATGGTTTCCAAATATTTCTCAGTCAAAACCCACCTGCCTTTCAAAGTAACACTTACTGAACAACTGAACCTGTGAATATGTACCAGGAGCAACTTGTTCTGACAGAGTGTACACGGGGAAATACCCTTGGGGAGGTGTATTTGTTCAGCTGACCTGTTACAGACAGGTGAAACGCTGCAATGGAGTTACCACCATCAGGCTGCTGCTGAGAGCAGCTTTGCAGAACCTCGGGGTGCTTGAGCTGAAGTCTCCTCTGGTTATTCTGCAAAACCAGCTGAGGCCACACACCTTCTGCATGACAGAAAGGAGGATGTGTCACTGTAGCCCACAATTCTCCTGAAAAGCTGATATTAACCAAAGTCTGCGGAGTTTATTATCTCCATATAGAAAGCTGTGGGAGAAACAGAAGAATAGGCCACTTATGAACTGGGAAGCGTTGTCTGTGTTCTGATTCTGACACAGAATGAAACACTAGCCCAGCCAGGGAGAAGAGGAGGGAGAAGCCTGGCAGTGACAGGGTCTATCAGGAGGACACAACTGTGCTGGGGACCATTGATACAACCACCTCTTCCCATTCTTCCACATGCATGGTGCTTCCTTGCATTGAGCACTTGTCCTGGAGTCAGGCCATGGCGTTAGGAGCGGGAACGTGACCTTGTATGTGGGCTGGAGGAGACGGTGCTTCACTTCTAATTCCTATTCTCTGCATTTCAGGCCCAGCACTTCCTCCTGGCCACCCCAGTGGTGCTGCTGTGATCCCTGCTTCATCTGGGGGGCCCCCACCTCCGCCACCCCCCCCAGTCCCTCCACCACCCATGGGAGCCGCGCCCCCCCCGCCGCCCCCACTGCCAGCCGGCGCCGGCCAAGGGGCTGGCGCTGAAGATGGGTCAGTGTCAGGGCTCGCAGCAGCTCTGGCTGGTGCCAAACTAAGGAGAGTTCAACGGGTAAGGAGGTGGCACTGGGACTCCCCGATGGGCTCTTCTCTGCTGCGGGAAAGCCTGGCACAGCTTGGTGTAATGGTCTGCAAACCCAGCGTGAAACATGGTGAAACACGCTTCAGCTGACCATTGGGTGAACTTTTAAATGTGAGTTTGCAGTGCAAATAAAGCTGAGCAGGAAATGTTGGGTAGAGTTCACGCTCTTCAGAATATATTAGTTAGAAAATGGCTGTGACTTTTCACATTGCCAGGATTTCATTAGTTTGACATGGTCCACCATTGTACTATGTGTTAGTGTTTTCACTTGTTTTAAGTGGTTAAAACGACACTATATTTACAAAAAAACAGTGTAGACTGTTGAGGCCTCATGTCAGTAGCTGTCCACTTAGGTAAGGGTTGCTTAACCATGCATAAACATAATTATGAACAAGCAGCGCTGTGTGTTTCTTAATCATTTACCTGTATATTTGTGTCACCCAGATCTGTCTTGGTTTTAGTAACATTCATGTGGGTCTTCTTCCCAAGGCAGAACACATCCTATCTCTGGTTTCGGGCTGTGATTGTGATCGCTGTTCCTAACGCTTGGGAAAACTAACCATTAAGGGCGTGGTTGTAACGCAAACTTTTCATTAATTCCAATCTTGATTTCTCTCTTAAGCCAGAAGATGGTTCAGGAGGGTCCAGCCCCAGTGGGGTCTCTAAGAGCGATGCCAATCGAACAAGTAGCGGAGGAGGCGGAGGAGGACTAATGGAAGAAATGAATAAATTACTGGCAAAAAGGTTTGTACTTACACCTCAAGTAAGCCCCATGAGCTCTGCAGCAAATTGTGGAAGAAGGCACTGTCATTTTTGTGGTTGGCAGTAGGTGTTTCCTTGCAATTTCACAGGTTGTGCATAGATGTTGGTCATCAGAATTGCCTGGCTTTTAATGCAAAAGGTATTGCAGCAATGATACCTGGCAGGGAGTAGCTGCTGCAGCAGATCCTGCAGCTTATACCCTCAAAATTGGTGGTAAATACATCCTCTGGGCTTTAGCCATTTTACCAGATCTATTTTCAAAGTTACTGTTTTCAGTAAGAGTAACCAATGAAAGGAGCTTAAACAAATTATGTTTAATGCAGCACACTCAGGATGTTGAGCCCAAAAATATAAACACAGGTGTAATAAAAGGAGAACACCTTGGCAGGTAAACCGTTATTAGTTCTCAGTGTGTTTCAGACAGACTAGCCAAGTTATTCTCCACTGAAGCGGGCTGTGATGTATCAAGCTACCAGCTGTTAAAAGATAGTAGATTTTTCCAAATTTTTTCTCTTTTCCCCTGATTCCATCAGTAATGTTCTTTCAAACTCCCAAGTTTCTAGTGTAAGATGCTGTATTTTTAGATTTAAATTTTTTAAACTTACGAATAGTGAAAGGAAAGGATGAATAAAATAATGAAGGGTAGATACAGTTGTAGGGTACAAGAGATGGAGTTGTTAAATAATGTTGTCTTAGTATAAAGACAGTCCCCAGCTCAAAAGATCTGATTCCAGCTTTCCTCCATGTCCTGTTCATTTCAGAAGAAATTCTGAACATGGACTGTGGATGTAATCCTTTGAAAAGTATTAAATAAATACACAACACTCTACAAAGTTCCCAGCAGTATTAAATAGCAAATAGATAATTTTCTTTCTTTTCAGAATTAAAATAGCTTGACAGTTCTTAATAGTTTTTTTACTGGTTCTTGGCCTGCTCTATATCAAGAGTGACCTTCCCTAACTGGAAGTTGTCTGCAAGCAAAGTAAGGTTTGGTGGCTAGATGCTGGGGTAACTGGCCCTGTTCAAGCAAGTGAGCTGAATGGACTTCTCATATGTTTGGATGTAGAAATTCTGCACACTTGTGTGGTTCTAGTCTAAAGTGCACTCCAGTATTGCTTTTGGCAGTAGGATCTGGTGTCTTCAGGTATTTAGGGTCAAATTCCCCTGGTATCTTAACAAAAGCACTTGTGCTGCCATGAGCACTGTGCTGCTTCTACTCTGAAAATAACTGAGCTGCAAATCTTTTCCCAGGGAGTTGATAGCAACAGAATTGTCCCCTAAATTTTTCTTCACAAAGCCATGGAAGTACCTGGAAATACACAAGTGCCATTCAAGGGTGCAGTCTGGGCACATGCTGTTCAGCTGATACTGAGAGGATTTCTTTTGGCTGCAAATTCCTTTTTATCTGTGATGACATAGGGAAAGGAAAAACATGGCACTGTGTTTCAGGTTGTTCTTACCTGCCTTACCTACTATTACCAGGAAGTAAAAAAAAATGTTTTTTTGTTTTTTTGTTTTTTTTCAATTGAGCATGTTCAACACAGAAATCACAGAGTTATGAGCATGGGATCTCAGGGGCCCTTTTCTGAGCAGTAAACCCTCCACTTCAGCACATTTCCTTATGCTCTGCACCCTGCATTCCTCTGTTAAATACCACCTCATAATATTGCCCCTCTCCCTGAGTTGTATCACTGGGGTCTGGATTCTTCACCTTCACCCCAATCCTACACAACCAAACGCATCCAGCCATTGTCATGTTCTCTGGGATGAGCTAAATAAATAGGGACTCCCACAAAAGCCTGAATCAGTCTTCCCATGAGGATTGTTTCTAGAAGGTTGACTCTGTCCTATCTCCTGTTCCTTTGCAAAGGAGGAAAGCAGCGTCGCAGTCAGACAAGCCAGCTGACAGAAAGGAAGAGGAAAGCCAAAACGTAAGTCAAACACTCCTCCCTGTTGTGCTCTTGCAGATTCCTTGTAAGCCAAAGTCCTGTGCTCATTCACTGTGTCTGGCAGGCAATAACAAGCAATGCTGATCCAGGAACAGATGTGTAACTGCTCCCACCTTTCCTGGGAACAATAACAGCACCCTATAAACAAAAACAGCTGCTTTAGTCATAGGGGAGGTATTGTCTAAACCAGGTTAATGAGCTCTATTTCATGGTCTGATCCCACCGTTGTAGGGAACAGGAGATTCTTGCCCTGTAAGAAGGTGCATTGAACTTTCTGGCAAGTTAACTTCCAATAAAGTTCATGTTTCTTATTTTATGTTTGAGGCTTCAGCTAAGCTGAAGTGGACCATCAGCCCTGCAGTGTAACTTTGGATTGCCAGCCTCCATGCAAAGCAAGAATCAGCTCACTTCAGACCCCAGAGTGCACAGAGAACGCGTCTGGGGGAAGAAAGGGAAATGGTGCATTAACCATTAGATCACGTAGAAGTCAAAATATGTGTCCATGATAGCTACACTAAATTGAGATAGAATTTGGACAACTTTGAGGAACTTTGATTCATTTCTCTTCCACAAAAGCAATTATACAAGCGGTTTTATTTGACTGAACTTGCAGCAATTTGGAGTCCAACATGCAGATGAAAACACTTTTTTACCTGTTGAACTGGAAAAGTGTGGAAGACCTTTCCTGTTTCAGGAGAGGGCAGGATTTGCACTGTGTCCTTTCCAATGTGGTGCTTTTCCAGGCTGCTGCTCATTCAGCATTCCTGTTGCTTGCCAGTACCCTTGTGAAGGCTTTCTGCCATGGCTGCAAGATCATAAAGCATCCTGTGTGCCTCATATTGCCTGTGTGGAGATGTTCTCTCCAAAGACAAAGCTGCTCAGTAGGAAATCCATTACAAAAATGTAGGTCTTGCCCCAGGCAGAAGGGTTTATAGCAAGAGCAGGAATAAGCACTTTTCACTATTTAGAGAGAAAAGCAGCTATTTTTGCATGTTCCTCGAGGGATGCTTCAAGCATGGAATTTGCCTGTTGAACCCGCTATGCAACCATTGCTCTTAATCTTGCCCCAAAGCTGGTTTTGAACCATACACTTGGAGATGAAAGGCACCATGTAGCTGCTAACTTTTCATCCTCGTCTTCCTGTCCCTTCTTCCTCCTTGAAATTCTACATTAGTTTATATCCCAAATCAAACTTTTCAATAGCAGCAAACTGTTTAGTAAAGTGTTTTAGAGAGCATCTGTTTAATTCGTGTCTTGAGTACATTTCATGTTCAGGGTATCTTCTCAAACTGGGTGCAATTCCATTTTACAGTGCAGAACTGATGCTTTGCCTGAGCATGTTTTGAGGGTTGCTGGATAATATGTCAGATATATGGATGAACGGTTGATGATCTGTCACACATAAATCCAATATAAAAGAGTCCAAATCTCTGATGAAGTGTTTAGTCTTCTACTTAAAAGGAGTACTGACTGATTTAGTTACCTTCTGTTAGTACTTGGACTCTTCTCACTGATACCAGTGGCTGCCCTGGGATGAAAGACTGGGATCTGAGCTATTGTTCCTTTAGATGGCTCAGTTTCCACATCTCAGAGAGTTTTTAAATTTGGGAAATGGATGGTTTGTATTTAGGCAACAGCAGACAACAGTTTGGTGTGGTTTCAGCCTGCCTTGGTAAATAAAGACAAGTGAGTGTAATCATGAAAAGGTGTCCATATTAACTAAAATAAAAAGGATTTATTTTGCCATCCAGTGAGAGAAAAGTTAAAGTTTAAAGAACCTTGAGTCCATACCTTGGCAGCAATGCTTGTTGGACAGGGAGGAAACCTGCTTTTGTACCACATATGCTGCAGCTGTCTCCAGAGTAGAAGAGGACTCTGCACTTCACCCCCAAAACTCAGTAATGTCCTGTTTTTCTCGTTGTAGGATGATGCTAGCACCTCTCCTTCAACCAGTACACGAGGCTCTGCCCAGCAGCAGCAAAATTCATCAGGTATTCATTAAGTTGAACTACTGCCACTGTAGTTGTCTTCTTAATCTAGTCTTCTCCACCACTTGTAGACTCTGGATTCATTCTCCTACTTCTGAGTGCAGCAGCAGTAACTAACAGAAAAATTCCCAAATACCTATTGTTTTAAAAACTGTACTCAGCAAGAAATTATAACTTTTGTACGCTTCACAGTCAAGAAAATTGCAAGACAGCCAGTTTAGTTGGACATGTAGCTGAGGATCTGTGTCTTCAACATCACGCACCTAAAGCTTTAAAGAGAAAAAAGCTGTATTATTTTACTTTTTGTAGTGTAGATGTCCTGATCTATGCAGTTGGGGTTTGGATCTCAAACTTCCTTAATCTAATAGTTTGTTGCAATAAGGCTGATCCTGAGAGTTCCTGGATGAAATTGTTTTTCCTGCGATTAATTGAAATAACTGTGTCTGAGTAGATGAGCTGCAAGCACTCACATTCATCCCTGTGTCAGTCTTGGCTTTCATGCATGCTGAGAGAAATCTCTCCCAAGGGAATGACTATTTAACCATTCCAGCTTCCTTTTGGAACAAAGCCATGACTTGCGTGCTTTGCAAGGGGAGGGGAAGAAGCCAAGAGAAAGGTGTATTTAATGAGATCTAGAGACTTCCTGGGAGTGCCTGTAATTCTTTTAAAAGGCTTTTTAGGACCTCACAGAGGAGCAAATCCTTGTATATAAAGTTGTCAAATCTCTGCAACCATTCATTTTAGGAGGAAATTGGGATGATAGTAAGAGCTTTCAGCAACAAGGGTTATGTAGTACAGTTTTTTGGGAATGTTCTGTGAGTTAGAAGCGTACACAACATTAAATAAATTTTCTGTGGAGATTTGCATAGTGGGGTATACTGCCCTTTTTTACATACACCCACATTTTCTGCCAACTATGCAGACAAAAAACCTGACTTCTTAACTTAAAATATAAATAAATACTGTACTGAATAAAGTAAGCCTTGCAGCAATTAGCCTGTATTTCCTAATAGAAATTACTTATGCTTTTCCTCCTACTGTTCCAGTTCTGTTTCTTTTTAGTATTGTTTAACTCTGTGGTCCCTAATTAAAGGGATCACTAGGCAGATTTTTGCCAATGCTTTCCCTGTAATGTAGGCAACTGCATTCATTCAGCAATCCCATTTTCCTGGTTCTTCCTAAGTCACTCATCCTCAATGAATGAAAGCAGCTGTATAAGACAATTAAGTTCAGGGTATTTTTATTTTCAGAGCAAAAATAATAAACTAAATTTTCGTGTTTGTTTTTCAGACTCTGGGAAGAAGCCATGGGAAAGGAGCAATTCTGTTGAAAAGCCTGTATCTTCATTGCTTTCTAGGTGAGCTGCATGGGGTGTCCCTGCGGCTGGCCAGCAGGCGGGATGGTCATGCTCTCCCTGTGGCACGTGCACGACTCATGTCTCGTTTCATTCCATTGCTGTAGAAATCCATCAGTGGTGAAGAGCTGTGAAGCTAAGAGCCCCACACAATCCCACGTGTCTTCTAGGTACTGGCTAACTGCCTGGCTTCTTAACTGTCTTGGCTTGTCCTTTGGCCCATCCCATTATTCAGCGCTAGTGTTCGTCTTCTGCCGCGCCTTTTACTCATTCTCTTGCAACCTGCTTTTTCTGTCCTGCACAAAGTGTGAAGGTGTCATGTCAGATGTTTGTTCCATGGAAACAGACCCCTGCTCACTTGGGCATCACAGATGTTAATCATGCTGGAGCCAGAAATTAAACCATCCATGTGTGTGTGAGTCAGAGGCACGGGTCTGGCAGCGCTGTGCCATGTGGAAATCATGTTTGGGAGCATCTTTCTACAGCAGGTTCACGGTGACCCTGCCAATAGGTTAATTCATTGCCCAGCCTCTGCAGAAATGAAAAAGCAAAAGCAGAAGTGATTTGGAGAGCTTACAGCTGGGATATCAGAAGTTATTCTTCCACCTGTGCAACTGCAGTGGGTGCATAAGAAAGGAGAGTGAAGCTTGGTAATAAAATCAAGATGTAAAAAGGCCCCACAACAGATAGGTCTTTCAGATACACGGGGTACAAAAACTAGCAGGTGTCAAAAGACAAGAAACTGACAGGACTCCTGAAGTCCTGTTAGTCAGAATAGCCATGCTTCAGGATCAGCACCCATGTTTTTAGTCACAGAGATTGAGATAAAGTTTGATATTGGACAGCTAAAGAGAGGCTTGCTTCCAGTGCTGGTCCAGGACCACCCAGTGTTACTGGACACTGAGATGGCTGGATAAACTGAATAAGGAGTTAGAACACGGGCTTACAAATGTTTAGTATTTACTGCAAAGAGATGTCCCTTATTTTACATTGTTAGGTATACGACAGTGCTGATAGTCTGGAGAGAGATAAGTTGCCAATGGCAACTATCTGCACATACTTGGTGCTTTGTTAAAAATGCTGTAACATGTTCTGCCCAAACATTCAGAGGGATGCACCAGTGTTACTATAGTAAAATATAGTTTTGCCAGCTCTCCTAAAACCGGTGAAGTATGTTGGTTCTAGTAAACACATGATTCTCAAATAGATAGAAAAATACCATTCTTCCTCCTTGCAAATGGGAATGAAATGTGGGCTATTTAAAGCAGCCATCACAATTCAGTAGCTAACTTTTATAATGGCATTGCATACTAGGAGGAGAGGTTCAGTGGGAAAAAATGCTTTCCTAGTTTAGCACCCGGAGTAGTGCTCAGTAGTTGTAGTGCTTGCTTGAAAGACTTCTGTGGGGGAAGCACGGCAGGTTTCTAAAGTTCTCAGTGGTGACCTGTTTCCATTCCTGATCAGTTTGATGGCATTTGTATCTTTCTTAACTCCCTTAGCTATGAGATGGTAGGACACATGTCAAGATTTCCCAGGAAAGAGTTGCAAGACCAAGCAACCTTCAAGAGCAGCAACATCTCCACTAGCCCCCAGTTTCGGCTCAAAGATGATGGCAAAGTTATTTGAAGCCTTTGTATAGCATGGCTATACAAAGCCAGCATGGCTATACAAAAGCTAGCATGGCTAGTTTTTCAGATGTTTTAGAGTTACTGATTAAAAGAGAAAGGTAAACAGCTTCTGTTTCCTTAATTTATTTTATCAGATGTCATCAAGGCTCAGCCCACTGACTAATACCGTGCAGAAAGACTGATAACACTCAGGTGCACTAGCCATTAAGGCCATACTGATTTTGTTTCTGAGTCAATAAAAAATGACTGTGATACATAACACTACCAATGAGCCACACTTGACTCATTCACGTCTTCCAAGGAAAGGATTAGTGGGTTATTGTTTTCCCTATAATATTTTTCTAACCTGTAATCTAGTATTACTTTAGCACCCAGTGAAAGCCTAAGTTGCCAGGACAGGGCTGCTGTACAGAAAAGGGACTGTGAGAGAAAACCAGACATGTAGCTTGCAAATTGTAAATGCCATAATAAAACACAGTGTTCAATAGGGTTTATCCCCTCAGCATTTTCTAATCTGAAATCATTGACACTCCCAACACACCAAAAAAACCCAAAAACAAACAAACAAACAGGATTCACAGCATCTTTGAGGGTCAGGTTGTGCATACAGAAGCAGTGCTGCTCTCTGGCTGCCAAATGCTCCTGAGCAGCACAATAGGGAGCCTCCTGTCCAGCACTCAAACACAGGTGCTCCTGCTCTTGGATTTCATCCACACCATCAGGTGGGTGCAGCTTAGCCCACGTTGCAAGGAACTGACTGAGTTTTTTATGTGTTTCTTCCATTTCTCAAGGATGAAGCCAGTGAGCAGCAGCAATGATGTGGCTATGGATGCCTTAGATTTTGATCGAATGAAACAGGTGAGTGAAAATGTCATTTGCACTTTAAGAGATTTGGCGAGCTACCCATTTTCCCCCATGCATGCGCTGTACAAGCAAAACGGCTGTTCAGTCTTCTGATTTCCTCTATAAGTAGGTGCCTAGAGAAGGGCTAGCTGGTGAGCAGCAAGAGAGCACAATCTCACTGCTATTTCATCATTATGTCTGCACAGAAATGTGCAAGTAACTATGCCAGCATCTTCTGCATCCGTGCCTGGGAGTGCAGACATAGCTGTTAGTAGTGCTAGGCTCTGACCGGCAGCGGAGGTGGGGGACAAGCACAACCATGTTAAACTTGCATTTTCTTCCATCAGTTAGAAGGAAATTCTGAGCAGCTGACTTGTGTTTTGTCTCATCAGGAAATATTGGAGGAAGTTGTAAGAGAGTTACACAAAGTGAAAGAGGAGATAATTGATGGTAAGAAAGAGAAAAATTATTATTTTTCTCATCTTTATGACTAATTTTCCACAGATAAGATGATAGGAACTGCAGAGAGTTCCCTGGTATTTTCAGACTTCTCTGAACAGCTCTGATTTATACACAGATTTGAAGAACAAGCATCTACTGTACCTGAGCTCTGGCCTTTACACTGTGTTTACATCTTTTATTATGCTGTTGATGAGCATTTTTACCACCAGCCTATGAGAAATTTGCTGGCTGGTGTTTCTCACAGGTGGGAGGGTGAGAATGGGCCTGCCTGTAGCCCATGGCACATCAATTTATCACAATCAGCAAGCATGAAATCACTTGTAACTTGCTGGCCACACAGGTCTGGGCTGAGGAAGGGACAAAGGTGAAAATCCTTCCCAAAAATCTTCCGTAGATTTCCTGTGCTTGGAGAGTTATTTCAGACCTTCACTCAGTTACAGCTTTCCAAATAGCCACATATTTTTATAATTCATTGAAAAGTATAGCAGCTGTACCAAATGTGTCAGTATTTTTTATAAATTGCTCTGCAGTTTAGAGCTGAAGGTATTTTTCAGGGCCATTATTGAAATGTACAGCAAAATTTCCATTTGAAGACCACATTAGGGCACACGAAGATGCACGTCCACACCCTGAACTCCCCACCTTAGATTCATAGGGAAGGGGAAAAAGAGGAGACTGTAAAACAGCTAAAATCCATTCCCTGTCCCCTTGCCCTAGATCTGTGTGCTCACAAAACCTCAACACAGTCTGCAGTTGGAGAGACCCTTGTCCATACGCTACTGTCCCAGCAGCTTGGCCCTCAGAGCCTCCCTAGCTCATTCCAGTGCAAAATAAGGCATTCAAGTACACCACAGATGCAACTTCTTACAGTAGTACTGCAGTTTGCAAGCCAGCAGCTGACTGCTTACCCTTACTCATCCTTTTACCCTTCACTCATCCTTTTACCAGCGTGTACTTTCTGCAAGCTCTGTACTTAGCATTTTCCATCACATTGGATATAACATCATGCACTAACTTTCTGGTTTGGTTTTCTAGCCATACGGCAGGAGTTGAGTAGAATCAGTACAACATAATGATTGCAAAGCATTTGGACGGTACTAAGAATGCTAGGAAGATTGGATCATTTCTAAGTGTACCAAGGTCATGCAAGATGGTGAGAGAGGACACCGGCACTGTCTTTGTTCTTACACCCTTTTTATTAGCAGACTCAGCACACTTTGAAGCTTGCTGCTGCCTTGGATTCGCTTCATTTTACAAGTCTTAATCTAAAGATTATTAAATTTTAAATTTCTGGATTTTTTAGATTTCATCTGACACTGCACATTGGATTTTGTCAGCCTTTTTTGTATTTTGTATTTGCTTATTTAAATGTATTACCTTTCTTTTTAGTAGTAGATAAGAACACATGTGAACCATTTGCTTTTGATAGATGACTTCAAAGTAATTTTACTAGTAGTCTGCAATGTAAATGAAGATCCTTTGCCAACAGAAATGTATTGAGGCATCACCAGAAGAAAGAGACATGTTTAGTTGTCAGCCAACAAGTTCTTTGTCTCAGAGTTATCACAATATTAAAAAATGGTACGTCAGTGCATCACAGTATCTGTGTTCATATTGGTAATAAACTGTTTATTGTCCACACGGCCCTGCCTTTCTTTGTTTCATTTGTCCCTTGAGCTCCTGCACTTCTGTATCACTTGGTGGTAAGAGGAAGGTGACTGAGACTCACTGTGGGGTGGCAGCTCTGCCTCCTGCACTGCAGAGCACGAGGAGAGAGCCTGCGTGTCTTGTGGCTGGTGCAGTGGCAGCAGCCCTGCCTCCTCTCACAGGCAGACGTGGCCCTCACCTGCCTGGCCCTCTCCCATCGCTGGCTGAGCACCACGTCCTGCAGGCAGGCTGCCACAACCTCAGCAACCTTTGGCCAAAGCAAGTGAAGGACAGTGGCTTAAGGCTCTTCTCAGGCCACCATTACCTGTCCCACCACAGGTCCCATCATCTGCACTCCTGCAGGTTTCCAGTAATGAAAGGGAGGTGTTTATGCAGAACAAGGCTAGCAAAGGCATTAGGTGGATGCAAACTGAAATCCCAGGCACAGCACTGCTGACTAGGGACTTGAGGGGAGTTATTTGTTAATGGTGTGCAGGTCTTGAGCTTTATTGGTACAGGACACTGAACACTTAACAGTGCATAGCCAGTCATATCATCCAGGTCATGTAATTGTTTCCTCTACAGCCATTCTTCCTACCAGAGCAATCTTGAGAATTTCTGCTTGACTTAGTCTGGCACAAGCTTTGCATGGCAGTCATCTTGATACCATCTTCTGGTCACCTCATGCAAAAGCCAAGGGATTGGAGTTCAGCTATTGAAATCTGTCAAGTATTTTACAAGCTCCTTTCCTTTCTTCAGGCTTCCATAAAGATTTTATTTTAAAAGCCAGGCCCTGAGGATTGGTTTTGGGAGCAGAACCTGATGCTGCAGCCCAGGAGAGCCGGCGGCTGTCCCCTTGCTGGTGGAGCAGGCAGCAGGCAGGAGGGACAGCCAGCCTGCTACAGGGGATCCAAGAGAGGAGGCAGGATGGGTCCTGTTTGGCAGTCAGCTGTAAAATATTACCTGTTTTGTTTTGGGGTGTTCTTCAGCACTCTTCAAACCAACCCAAATGCCTTTTAGAAATGAGTCTTTTTCACAGTCTGGTTATACTATAGATTAAATATGGGAGAAATAGGAGAAATCTGAGTTTAATGCAACAGTGAGCTCCAGAAACTGATGTTTGTTAGCTGTTTAATGCTAACAGAAGGCAAGAGAAAGGTTAAACAGCAGGATAAAGATTTCCACATGGGAACTAAAGCAGGCAGACACTGATGTGCACCACATTGCAACAACCCCAGGACCGCAAGAAGGAGCCATCCCAGTATGAAAAACCTGGACAAGCATCAGTAACAGCAGAAATTAGAATGCTCTGTTGCATAAATCTCTTACAGTAACTCATGCATTTCCTAATTATAAACCCATTTAATGGCATACCTGATGATGTCAAGTACTCCTCAAAACTGCGGCTGCTCGAGATCACATCCGTTTTGTGAAACTCTCCCGTAATCCTAATTAAGGTTCTGGAAGCTGGTGCTTGCCATGGTTCACATCTTCCCTTGGAATGTGGCATTCTGCCTAAGGTCAGTAATAACCATGTTGTACAGCCTGGATATGGTGTGCCCCTGCATTAACATCAGCCAGCTTCTGTAAATGGGATTTTCCTGCTTTCTTCGTCTACCTTTGCAGGCCTCATATAATTACAACATAACAAGCTGAAGTTTGCACAGGGCCACTTAATAGCAGTGGGAGCAAAGTGTGGGGTGGAAGGGGAAGCTTGGCTGATGGGGCAGAGGAGCAGTCCTGGCATCACTTGCACTGTGCCAGTTCCCAGCCTACAGCTCCAGTGACAGGGATGTGCAAGGTGGTTTATTTCCAGTGGTGGCTCTGCCAGAGGATTCTCTCCTCCCAGACAGTAATTCAGTTTGCCAGCTGCCTCTGTAGAGAAGGGTGTCCTTCCATCCTGGGCTTGTTGAGCCACTGCGACAGGGCAGGCCACAGGCATCATACACCGCAGAAATCTAAGGGGACATCACTCTCCACTCCTTCCTATCATACAGCTATTTGCCAGAGCCTTAGTGTGCCCAAACAATGAAGGAGATCTGGATCAATCTTTAAGCAAAGGGAATAAAACTATACATAGCCCTAACATGCTTTTAACCCAGACCCATATGCCCTGTGGTTATGAAAAAAAAAAACCCTTCTGCCACCATTACTGGTAGTAGCAAAGACAAGTGCCTATGGAGACAACAGGATCACAGCCTTCTCCAGCAGCACCCCCACACACTGGAACTCGGCTCACGTTGCACATCTGCAGGCACTGCAGGCTTCCAGCTACTTCCCATTCCTGCTGAGATGGACAGTGCTGAGCAGGAGGGCTGTGGGGCTGCCCAGGCTAAACAAGCTGGGAACATGATGGAAATACTGCTGGGAGGCAGGTGAAGAAGCAGTTGACAATTTTGGTTGGCTCATATACACCAGAGCCTCTGTGCCAGGCTAGGTGAGTAGTCCCCAGCAGATGGGTGACTGGATCATGAAACAGCTGAATAAGGGAACTACAGCATAATAAGGTCACTCCTCAAAGAGGATAAGGACAACAGTCAAATTGGATCAGATAGCATAATCTTTATTGTGGTTTTTCTTTAACTTATTAAGTTGGACAAGAGAGTTGAGGAACAGCTGCTAAAGACATGGGAAGTTGAATATGTGAGCAGAGTCCCAGCAAATCTGAAGTAAACTAATAAAAAACTGAAATTCCCTGACATGAGCACTGATACAAAGAAGGGAATGGAAGTTCCCACACCAGCACCTCTTCCTCTGTGACAAAGGCAGCTTAAATAATTAAGACATAATGTCTTAAGTATGTTCATCACTGAGGAACCAGTAAAGGCTGAAGTTCTGGAAGAAGCCCCGCTCTTGCTCTTCTTAACCAAAAGCACAAAACAGTATGAATAAACCGGTGTTCAGCCCCTGTTTTGCAAATTATCTTGCTCTGCTGAGCACACCTGGGTATTTATTTACTCAACTGCCAAAATCATATGGGTGAAAAAATGGAGAAAGGGGGAATGAAGGAGGAACCTAAATTGCAGCAGATTAGCTCAGCTGCCTAGAGAACTGACAGACTGGCTCACTGGATCCAGTACTGCTGAAGGAAGGAACAAAATTGTGTTTAGTGAGGAAATCAGGCTTCTCAGGTCTAATCACATACTCTGAGGGACCAATGAGGCTGCACAATAATCCTTTTCTTTGTTACAGCCATGGATTTGCAGAAGAAAAAAAACAAACTGTAAGAGGGTTACAGGGCAAGAGAACCTATATATATATTTCTCTTTTAACCACTTAGTAAGGACAGAAATATTTTGCCAGCTTTCCATGGTAGAGGGAATTTACTAGACGGCATCTGAATTCCTGACTCTCAAGATATTGTTCTGCTTGGAGAAAGGTTATGTTGATTAAGGTTTTTGATGATACAGAATTATTGAGGATAGCCAGAAGTTTATAATTGGAGAGGACAGGTAGGAAGATTTTAGCATGCCAGTGGGTAGAAATGAGAGATGAAGGTTAATGTCAATAGCACCAAGCAAGAGATACAGCGAGAGAAACAACCCCATCTCCATGTTCCAGGTACATCCCCCTAACACCACCAGTGGCAATTTTATATAGCTGGAGTATCACGTGCTTCCCAAATGTCGAGTTGTGCCCCTTGAATGACAGAGGAAAAAAAACATCATTATTCTGAAAGCAGTTAGGAACAAATACCACCATGGAGATGAAGACATCTCCATGTCTTCACGGACGTGTACTCCTAACTCCCATGCACAGAAAGGGGTGTAATATAGAGGAGACCAAGAAAGGTGACCAGGAATGCTAATAGTCTTGACAAGGAAAAATTAAAACTAGAACCTCTCCTTTCCCCAGAGGACTTACAGTAGGGAAAAGGGTGAAATACATGAAATTATGAATACTGTTGAAAAGGTGAGTGAGAAAGGACCACCCAGTTCCTCCAGAGGCACATCCATGCTGCTGATCAGAAAGTAGGTGGAAGACTAAAGAAAGGATTTTTCCTTGCCACAGTTCAGATCTCTCAGTTAGTGATAGTATTAGATCCTAAGAATGGAAATTCATTCAGAAAAGGTTTAGACAAAGCCCTGAAATAAAGATCAAACAGCAGCTACTAAAATAATGTTACAGACGTACAAAAATATAAACATATTCCATTGCATATATAAATTTTCTGCTATTAGCAATTATCAGAAGATATTAGATTAGACAAGACATTGAGCTAAAAAGCACCCTTGTGCTCTCCAGAAAGTATCATTTACTTCTGCATGCCAGTCTTCCCTGCTTCCACAGTCCTGCACACATAGAGCATCTACTTCCAATCTGGCATCAAGAGAAACCAGCCCTGAACTACACACACTCATGCTCACACATAACACAGAGCAAACATTCTCCCCCATAGACAAAGCTAAAACTTGGGCTTAGGCATGTGTGTCCCAGGAAGTTAATTCTAAGCCTAGACCAAAGGTTCACCTAATCATAGTTCACTCTAATCTTTTTTCTGAGGGTCACATATACAAATATCCTTTATTAAAAAGTATCAGTTGTCTAAAATGGCTTCATCTTCACACCCATCCTCTTGGCATAAGCAGCACGCACCAACTTTAATTCAGCACACACAAAGGTCCTTCTATTTCTGCAGAAAACTAAAGTCATAGGAATGAACACACACCACTGCAGCAGGTGGAGCTACCCTGTTAGCTTTCCTTTGCCAGCTTGCAGAGTCTCTTCACCCTTGAATAAGGACCAAGAGTGTCATCAAAAACAAAGTCCCACAGAACTCGAATCCAGGACTGGTGATGTGGGAGGTTATCATAATATTCTGCTGCAATCTTCTTCACCTGGAAGAAGAAAAGAGAGAATGAGCTGTTTGGCTGCAGAGAGTCAGGTGTGTTTCAACCTTCACATTCAGATCTGATAGCACAGCCATAACCTGAAGTTACTTGTTATTGCTTGTGAGCTTCTGAAGTTCAGCCAAATGAGGTGTACTTAAATACACTTAGATACTTCTTAGCAGATTTCTGATGTAAGTTTTGCCTCACAGTGTCATAATTTGAAAGACAGTGGATCGCTGCCTTCAGTCAGAACTATTTTGTCTCATTTCAGAGGTGGTGGGATTTCCACAGTGAGATACTTTATCCACTTTATCAATTGCCAAGACTCCAGCACACTATTTAAAGCCCTGCTTGCCTCTCGTAATATTCTTCTGTTGAGGGTTCTGGGTAAGAGAAAATTAACAACTGAGAAAATGCCAGACACAGCCTTGCCTACACTTCACTTTCTACCCTGCATTCTGCTACCAAGATACAAATCCAAGAGATGGGTTCCTCCAGCAGGCAAAGAAAACTGCAGGGGTGGTCTGTTCTCCACAGTCTGATATTAAAAATACTGTGAGATTCATTATTAGGTCACAAGTCTAATAAAATTTTATCCCTGCTATAATTCCCCAAGTCTTAAGACTGTTGCCATCAGAGAAGCATTGTGCATCATTGGGGTGGTGCTTGTAGTGGCAGTAAGGCCAGAACCAGAGGACAAAGAGGTTTCAAAACTGGCAGGTTCAAAGGACTGTGAGGATTCCCAAGTTATCAGTTATTATTCCTGCTCCAACTAGATGCTCTGCTTTTTGAACACATTAAAGAAGCAGTGGAATCTGTTAACTATAGTGCACTTGCACATAACTGCTTGGGCATGGTTTTATTGCAGCTCCACCTCCTAGACAAACAAAGCTCTAGAATAGAGTAGTTTGTCTTGCTGGACAGCACGACTTGCCTCTTTAAAAACCCTGCAGAATTTTGGAGCCAGCTACGCTGAGCACAGTGCAGTGAAGAGAGAAAGGGTTACACAGAAATCATCATGCAGGAAGAGGGTCTCATCAGCACCCAAGGTCTAACCGTGGAACCTTAACACAGCATTGTGACTGTTTGTGAAAAGGTGAGAATTCCAGTGAAAGTTAAATTATCAGCTAGTATGGCTCCCTGCTAATTACCTCATTAATTCAGCTTCCTAGCAGACACTTCTCTGCAAAGTAGGTTGTATAATACACAAAAGTGATCAAGATCTTTTACCTCTGTACCTCTGTCCCTTACACACTCTTTGTGCTCATGGCATGATAGTGCTGTGCTGGAGATGGAAGATTCAGCTCAGGTCTGACTGTATTCTGTCTTTCACTGAATACCTCCAACTTCATAATAATTTTCCCTATCCTGCTTAAAAGCATTTGTTTGTACTTCAAAGTAGTCAATTTTCAATGGGATTCAGACAATATCAGGATTTCTCCTTAGAGGTATTTGTTAATGACTGGAAGGAAGGTGATTTCCAGGTACCAGGTAAGATCTCTGGAGATGCAGATTTAGTTCCCTATACTCCTTCTGTAACCCCGGTCAGAAATAATTTAATCTGGGTTTTGTATCCTCCCTCTTCCCAGCTGGGTAATTGAAATAGCCAGAGGATGAGAGGGAGGACTACTTCAACAGTAAGCTCCCTTGAATGAAGGCTACTTGTGAGGCCTGAAGCAAACACAAAGGAGGGCTCAGATACCCAGCTCCAAAAGTTTCACTCCAGCTCTGACACGGTCACTCCCTAGCGCACAGCTGCTTAGACCTTCCCTCCTGCCTCCATTTCAGAAGTTCTGCCTGAATTCTGCCTTTCAACTCTAATTCAGCCTTCATCTACACTACTCAAGTTCATATGGCAAGTCTACCATTCCCCTCTTCTCCAGAGTCCCATGTATTTCTTGCTGTCTGAACCAGATCATGTTTTCTTAGGTAGTTACATTATTCTGCAGAGCTCTTGACCATGTTAGACCACTACAAGAGCTTCAGGAAGTTTTCCTGTATTGCCCCTTGCACATGGAAGTAGAAGGCTGGAGATTCACAGAAACCAATTTAGCTCCTAGGAACAATGTCTCAGGCTGTGTCCTCTGGCTCCAAAGGCTAACTGAAAAGCAGTAGTGACAAAGTAGTTAAAAATGGCTCAGAGAAGAAGCCAATAAACAGCCTGCCTATGTTCAGCCCAATAGCTTCTGCAAACATGAGCAGCACCTTGTGCAGGAAGGCAGGCACCACTTGCACCACTGCAAGGTCTCTGTGCTCTAGGCAGGACAGCTGTATGGGATGTACAGAAACAATGGAGAGGGGAAGGTGAAACTGCAATAAGGAATGGAGAAAAGAGAAGATTTAATGATTGCAGTTAGAGGGAGGACTTCTGAAGGATTTTCTTACAGAAAAGAAGGCAATTTGTTAGGTACACATACCTAACAATGTGATAGCACTTGCTATCACACGGCAGGAAAGAATTTTAAAAGAGGTTTCTCTTTTATAATAGATCTATGCAAAAGTTTCCCAGCAAAAACATTGCATTTTTCATTATTTCTTTCAGCACCTCCATACATAAAACAGAATTATCACTTTATCTACCAGAAAATCTGGATAGCAGGAGAGCAGAAAGTAATTGGGGTTTAATGCGGGTTCCCTTTTAAATGCAACATCATATGAGGAGTGGCTGAGGGAGCTGGGGCTGTTTAGCCTGCAGAAAAGGAGGCTCAGGGGAGGCCTTATGACTCTCTACAACTCTCTGAAAGGAGGATGTAGCCAGGTGGGGATCAGCCTCTTCTCCCAGGCAACAAGCAGCAGGACAGGAGAAAAAAGGCCTCAAGCTGCAACAGGGGAGGTTCAGGTTGGACATCAGAAAGCATTTCTTCACTGAGACTTGTCAAACATCAGAACAGCTGCCCACGGAAGTGGTGGAGTCACTACCCCTGGAAATTTTCAAGAAATGACTCAACATGGCACTTAGACCTATGGTTTAGTTGTCATGGTGGTATTAGACGAAAGTTTGGACTCAATGATCTTGGAGGTCTTTTCTTGATTCTATTATATCTATTAAGTATGGTTGAGGCTGGAAGAGTCATCCTCTGTGTTAGATTCTGGTTACAGAACAAAACCTGTAGATGGCAGTTTCCAGGTAGCAAGTTTTGCAGCCAGATCATAGATTGTCTTAAAGAGGATGCCACTGTAATTAAGTATTCCAAAATCCCACTCCTCAAGCTCTCCACATATTGCATTGTAGGTGGTCCATTTTCTTCAACTCCTCCCTGCTTTCTTCCTTACAAATCTCAACTGTAAGTCTTAACTCATTGCTAGTTTGTAAATGAAAATTACGCAAGAACTGTCTGAAATTCAACAAGAGCAAGTGCAGGGTCCAGCACCTGGGGAAGAATAACCCCAGGCACCAGCACAGGCTGAGGGCTGATCTGCTGGGGAGCACCTCTGAGGAGAAGGATCTGGGGGTCCTGGTGGACAACAAGCTGTCCATGAGCCAGCAGTGCCCTGGGGGCCAAGAAGGCCAATGGTATCCTGGGGTGCATTAGGAAGAGCATTGCAAGCAGGTCGAGGGAGGTGATCCTGTCCCCTTATTCAGCCCTGGTGAGGCACATCTGGAGCTCCGCGTCCAGTTCTGGGCTCTTCGGTACAGAGGGACATGGAGCTCCTGGAGCAAGTCCAGTGAGGGGTGACAAAGTTGATCAAGGGACTGGAGCATCTCTCTTAAGAGAAAAGGCTGAGATAGCTGGGCCTGTTCAGCCTCGAGAAAAGACAACTGAGAGGGAACCTCATCAATGCCTATAAGTATCTCAAGGGAGGGTGTCAAGAGAATGGATCTGGGCTCTTCTCGGTGCTACCGAGCAATAGGACAAGATACAACGGGCAGAAACTGATGCACAGGAAGTTCCACCCAAAAATAAGGATTTCTTCATTGTGCAGTGACCAAGCACAGGAACACGTTGCCCAGAGAGGGTGCAGAGTCTCCCTCAGTGAGGATATTCAAGAGCCATCTGGACACAATCCTGTGCCATGTGCTCTAGAATGACCCCGTCTGAGCAGGGAGGCTGAACCTCACCCATTCTGTGATTCTGTTATCATAACAAGATAACGAGAGATTGCAAAGTCTGCAGGACAATTACTAGGCTCTTGGCATCTGGTATATTGAGGCTTTTCTTCAAGTAGGTCAAGGCGGCAGGGCAAGAAATCACATCTTTTGGACTGAAACTTTTGTTCTGGTTCTGTGCTTGTAGAGCAGAGCGACAGGACCCTACTTCTACTCCTTCATATCTGATAGGCACAAAAGTTAAATGAGGCCTAGTATTTCAGCATGGCTGTTACACATTCATTGTCCTGGGGCTATACAGAAACTAGAGATCCTTATAACACAAAGCTGCAAAATTACATTTAGAATGCTCAAAGACTTATTACAGAAGTTCTTTCTATGGTCCTACATCCCCACCAGGGTGGTGAGCACTCAAGCTAGCCCTCCTAGCCATCATAGGGTTAATGAAATCTGCAATTCAAAACCAACACATCTACCATGTTTTTCAGTCTTGTCTGTCTAATAAATCTGGTTTCATTCCATGTCTTTTCCTTATCCCACAAGCTTAATGAGTAACTAGTTTGCCTCTGGTAACACTGCCGCTTTTATTGCAGCTTCTAGGAGGAGTAGAGTTCCTCCTTCTTCTCCATTCTCCTCTCTCCGTAAGTATAGTCAATTCTTCAGACAATGAAGAATGGATCTTTTTACTCATTTGGTAAACAATGCAATATTTTACAGTTATAAGACTTCATTCAAAGACTAACCTAGTCTTAAGTCTACAGGGTTTTTTTTTGGAGCAGGTCCTTCATCGCAATGTTAAATTTTATGGTCTCTTGTGTTATCTTCTCGTTATACTAGGGGGACAAGTTCTTACTGCGCACCCATGTCACTCATCTTTAATATGCATAAGTTTATGAGCAGAGCCTAATTCTTCCTCTTTCAAATCTGTCACAGTCCTAGGGTAAAGGTCTTTCCAGTGCCAAACACATTACTCAGAGCGTTCTGAATGACACACCTGTAACAAAGGACAAAGCTGAATTTACTTTCCTGCTTAGCAAGATGAAAAGCCAGTTACTTTCCAAGATTAATATCCAGTTATTTTCAAATCCTATTTCTCCCCTGCTCTCAATCATGCAGGATAGATCTTTAAAAATGGAGATCTTTATTCCACTTTCTACTTGCCAATAATTAAAAATAAAAATAGTCTCACTGAGAGGTCATCCATATTACACAATGCAACTATTAGAAGTTCAAGTGTCTAAGAGACTAAATCTGAAAAAAACAGATCTTTGCTGAGCGAAGAATTTGCCAGGAGGTTA
Source organism: Melanocharis versteri (assembly GCA_013397845.1). Classification (NCBI taxonomy): domain Eukaryota; kingdom Metazoa; phylum Chordata; class Aves; order Passeriformes; family Melanocharitidae; genus Melanocharis; species Melanocharis versteri. Next base: position 1,044,835 of record VZTG01005027.1, on the reverse strand, counting down.
AGCAAAGTAGAGCAAAGTGAGGTTTCTTACCTGCTATGAAGTTCAAGATCTAAAGCTAACCAGAGAGGATCTGTTTCCTTATCTCTTTCCACCAGAGAGGCACAGATTTTTTTCTTGTTTTGCAGAAATGAATAACCAACTTGTTTTAATGGACAAAGGATTTTCTACAGTAACTGTTTTGCCAAAGAATTTTCACTTTTTAATAGAATTTTTACTTGTAATTTATCACTCATCAGACTCCAAGTCTTCTATATAGTTCTGTCAGGCAACAGTGATTGACAAGTCTGCTCTCTCCTCCACTAGCAGGGCAAGTCTCAGTTGCCAAAGAGCAAAACATACGTGAACACAAGCCCATGAAATTCAGCTAATAACTCCATCCTCTTTACACGGGAGGGCAGACACTTCCAGCTGCTGCGCTGCCTCAAGGAACTAGGCTGAACTATTTGTGGTGTGGGTGGAGAACAGCTTTTCAGGTCTCAGTCAGGGCTGGAGCAACAGTCCCAGCAAGTTCAATTAATCACTCACCTCCCTTGTGCAGGATACTGAGCTAACCTCCTTCTCCCCTATTTACATTTCAGCAATCTAAGTATCTCAGCCCATCTAACAGGTTTGAATATTTGAAACTAAAGCTAAGCTCATGCACTTCCCCACTGAGCTATCAGGTGTATCAGTGATGGGAGTGCCTCACAGGAGAACTTCGTATCTGAGTGTGGGCTGCTGTACCAGCTTCTCTGGGCCTCGCCAGGAACAGGCAGCATCTCCAGGACAGACCTCCAGCAGCAAAGGAGTGAATGAAACAGAATCGCAGGCTATATAGAGGCTTCCCACACTCTTCTACACAAGAAAATCTCCCCTTGATTTGAATCTCCTCTCAGAGAGTGTTTCTGTGAGGGAGAGCATGAACCCATACAGCAGGGTTGCCCGGGTGTGCCATCACAGAAGTTGCACGTGGTATCAGTAGTGGGGAGGTCACAGCTCCTGAACCTCAGGCTCCTCAGCGCTGCCTCCACCTCATACGGATACTGCAGCGGCTGTTCCCAGCTTTGCATCAGGCCACAGAAAGGTGTTTCCTTCCTATTGTGTCAGAGCACTTGTATGTAGGAGTAATCCTTCGAAGTCACGTACCTCTAATGCCGTGAGCACCTGCTGAGGAACCCTTGTATTGAAACACACAAGAGCAGCTACAACACCTGGAGGGAGATCGAAAACCATTCCTAGACACCTGGGCTCTGCAAATTTGATTCCCACAACTGATAAAACATAAACAAAAAGGGGTTTGCCTTTCAAAGGAGGAAAGCCACAACACTTTCCCAACGACAGACCAGGCCTCCTCAGTTTCTGTGGGTGGGGCAGGAGAGCTAAAAGGAGTCACAGAGAGCAGTGGCTTTATTTTCCAGTGCTGTGTCAGGCTGGAACACGCCCCGATACTTACATCATCTCAAAAATAAAAAAACTTTTCTTTGATGTTAATCAAGCAATATAGTTAGCAGATTGATCATTAGACAAATTTCAAGTAGCAATTGCCACCTACCTCCCTTTAGACGGGCCTTTAAACTTTCAAACCGTTGAAACTTGGTGGCTGAGAGATGTAAATCGAGACCTTTAAAGTCTTGTTGGATGATTTTATCATGCAAAAGGTATTCCTTGAACCCTCTGAGGCTCAGATGTTCTAGTTTGCATCAAATAAACTAAATATTACAGCAGTTTGACAGCCATTTCTGTCAATCTCTGGCTTAAAATTACTTAGAAACAAATCCAAAAAGCTGTTCTCCTTTTTTTTTCCCTTTTTTTCCTAAATTCATTAATTGCTATGATTTGGAGCGTTTTCTTTTACAAAAGTTTAGCAGCTTTCATAAAAATCTAACTTACTCATGCTCTTGCTATACTTACCATTGGTAGTCTGCATCCAGGAATGCTGGGAAAGTCATGATGCTCCATATGGTAGCCTACATTGAAGGTGAGCCAGTTCAGAGGTCCATAATAAGAGTACGTCTCATATCCTTTCAGGAACATGTAGTGTTCTGCTATGAAGTGTCCAGAAATGGGATGAAAACCCAAGCAAAGCATTGTACCTGCTATTAAGTAAATAACAGGTTTGAGCCCCCACAGGTAGTAAATGATGAGGTCTATAGAAAACTGGACGAGAGCGTTCAGAATTTCCATCCGTGTAATTGCTTTGGGGTTCACATACAGTGGTCTCAGGCTGTAGAACAGAGGCTGGAGGAACAGCCAAAGCAGCTTCCGAAGCGGTGTGCAGAAAAACCAGCCCTCAAAGTCTGTGGGAATGTCCACATCCAAAGTGTCCCCTCCCAGATACCGGTGATGGTCAATGTGGTATTTCTTGAAGGAGGCAGAGTAGGGGATGCCAATGGGCAAGTTGGCAAAGACTGCGAACCATCGGTTCCACTTGGCCTGCTTGTTCCCAAAGGCCACGTTGTGTGAAATATCATGGATGGCAAGGGTCAAAGAATGGTTGATGCAACCCCCAAAAGCATAAGCCCAGAAGAAAATCCATTTCCAAGATAAGTCTTTCACCAGGTAGCATGCCAGCAGCTGCATGAAAACCATTCCAGATACAATCCACTTTAAATGTGGATCTGGTCCCATCAGAGTCTTGATCTCTGGATACTTTGCTAAAGGAAAAAATGCGAGAAAAACTCAGTTAGATCATAATTAGGTAAACACAGTCACCACTGTGACTCTCTGTTTTTATCACACTATGTTTGAAGACCCAGTTTTGTAAAATGCTAATTCCAAAATAGAGTTGCCACTATAGTGAAAGTTTTACTAGTTCCAGCATCATGTCCAATTGTGATTGATATTGATAAATACAGACATATAAATAAACTACCCTGATGGTCTCTCTGTGGCATCATGGCCCTTCCCCACAATGAGTATCACTTTACAGTGATGAGTAGTAATATGCCAAATCCCACAGGACTTAAACTCTAAGAAACACTTTCTGTCATGTTTCTAAGTTTTTAATGTCCTTTTGTATTTTGTTCAGATGTTATTTTCCAGTAAAGGGATACAACTGCCTTCTTTGTAGCCCTTTTCACACTGTTGTTTCAAACACACAAGCAGAGGAGGGAGCTGAGCAACAGGCTCACCAGGTTTTACTCTGTGGTTAGATGACAAACACAGCATTCAAAAAAAATTCCTAGTTATTTGAGTGTTTACCAGTGCTCCCAACACATACAACTCTTCACACATGGTAACATCATAGCAAAGACAGTAATATTATCAGGATTTTGTAAGAAAAATTTTTCTCTGTTCCCATGTCACATAGCAAAAGCAGGCATAAAAGCCACATAGATTATCACACAACAGCTTCATGAGGTCTCACAAATACTGCAGTAGAGTGTCAGAGAGATGCGGGCTAGGCTTGCCAGGTCTGACTCATGTCAGGCCATGACTAGCTTACCGATCTTCAGTTCCACCAGCCATTCATCTGTCCTTGAAGCTGATCCTCTAGGTGCTGTTCATTGATTCTCATTTTGTCTTTGCAAATCCACACTTCTCCCTTCCAGTATTAACTTGCACATGATTTCTTCTGTTGCTTTATGGCTTTTACCCATCTACTGACCTCCCTCCCTTAATCCATACTTTGTATTTCTCAGTAATTGCAGCTTACACAGATAAGTGCATAGAGAAGTCACTCATTCTGAACCCTGAGTTTACACAGTGCGTCCCTGTGAGTTTCATGGGCTCATTTTATGAATAGAAAAGTAAATATCATCTGACTGTCACAGCATAATACCAGTACAATAAAATCCGATTACAATGATCTGCATCCCTGCAGCTGTATGTACTATAAACAAATGCTGAAGACAATACACGTAGTTTATGTGACCTTGAAAGCAGTGGCAGATACTGAGTGCTGGATGCAGAGAAGGTTTTTGTAGAAGTGAACCGTGAGAAGTTTGCAGAAGTTCAAAGAGATGAAGTGCTACTTAAGGAATGTGATGTGGTCATGCTTTGCAGTCATTCCAACAACCCTTAAGAGCCTCTTGGCCAACTTCAGCCCATCTTGACAGAAATCAGAGATTACAAAGATTAGAAAAGTGCTGTGGATGATGAGGACAAAGGAGATCTTGTGAGGACAGGGAGGCCAAGATCACCTTGAGGAGTATTCAGACAAGAGAGAGATTTTTCTAAGCGATGGGAAAGCTGTAGTAGAAGTCCATATCTTTCTAAAGTCAGACAAATTTTTTGACAAAAATCTCCAGGAAGTCCAGGGTTTTTTTTGTTTTGCTGTTTTGTTGGTTTTTTTTTTTTTTTTTGCTGTTTTGACCACTCTTGAAACCATATTTTTCACACCAGGAAAGTTAACATGCCAGAAGTTGTTCTCTAGTACCTGAATAGGTACCAAAATTTTACACAAAGTACTGCTTATGCAAAGTTCACTCTAAAGTATAACGATATAATGACATGGTCAGACTGTTACAGACATGCAGTTTTATGTAGCTTAATCTCTTTCTTAGGGGTATCTGTCCAAAAGCCAGAAAACTCTTCACTAAATCAGGCCACCTCAATGTTGTCACATCATGCAGCTGGTAGAGATAAGTTACTGCAGTCACCAGAAGAGATGAAATGTAAAACAACCAAATCTGTTCCTCGGCCTCATCAAATTGAGGCCACATTGACCCCCCCAAAAAAACAAAAAAGAAATTTTAATGGGATGGGAAAGTTGCTTAGAGATGCTTTATACTGTTGTTTGAAAATAATGGAAGTTTTTGACCTATTTCTTTCTGTGGCAGCCAACAAGGACTGCAGATTCCATTTAAAAGGTTCCAGAGCAGTCGCTGCCAAATGGCAGCAACAGTGTGTGCAAGCAGCAATGCAGGCAGGTTGCACTTATCGCACGTGGCAGCTATTAAGTAACTTGCCAGGGTTTAATATTAAATTCAACACATGATTAACTCCTCCCCAACAGTAATTTTTTGCATACTAGTCAAACCACAATACTGTGGCTGTTTATCATTAATACTGATAAAGCCATGCTGTTTCTGTGTCATGGAAAAATTTCAGGTTTCTCCTCATGAAGAAACCATGGCTTGGGCAGGGGGGTGGTGCTGGTGAATTTTTTACAATGAGGGTGGTGAAACACTATCACAGGTTGCCCAGAGAGGTTGTAGATGTCCCATCCCTGGAAACATTCAAGGACAGGTTGGCTGGGGCTCTGAACAACCTGATCTAGTCGATGATGTACATGGTACTCAAACTATTCTACGATTCTATGATTAATTCAAACAATGCACGAGTCAGGACACAGGTAGGATACACAGAGGACAATATGCATGACAACACCTTCTGTTTTTTCACAGTCTCCTCTGAAAAAGCTCCTCCAGTATGAAAAATAATAGAAAACATTTTTGGCCCAACTAATTACACTCAAGTTTTGTATGCCCACTGTGCAAGGACAAGTGTCTTAATCCTGTATTTGTTACCCACGAGCTTCTAAACTGCTTAGCGCTAGCTGGTCCAAGTGCAGTGGGTCACCCACAAGTGGCCACCAGAGGGAATGTACCGCAGTGGTGCGACTCTGCCGGCGTCAACAGAGGTGAATGATGTCAGCACATCACTATGTCAGCAGCTGTAACCTGTTTGCTTACGTTTGTTCATTAGCTAGTTCAGAGTAAAGGGATGTCGGGATGCTAGAAAGAGGGCTTCCAGCGCCTTCTGAAACAAAAATCTGCAGTATGGAGTAAGCTGAAGCCTTCGGTTGCACTTAATACGTTTCCCACAGAAGACGACAAATGCCCAAATCAGTGATTTTCTGCCTATGTGATTTATTTCAAAGGTGATGCCCACAGGGAATTGGCATGAGCACTGGGACAGCAGCTCTTCTGGGTGCACTCATCAGACGACATGCACAATCAGTGGCAGCTCTGTGCCCACACACTGCAGCATAAAGGGCAAACAGTTTCTTCGCCAGAAGCACATGTACTTCGGAGCCTTGATTTAAGCTAATTATTGCATATTTTAGTAGGTACAACTTATCAGAATTTTCATAAATGTGTGGTTTAAAAAGGCAACAGAAGAGACAGCCAGAAGAAATAGCAGATTAATCTCTAAATAAGAGAGCAGAGCTGGAAGCTATACTCTGATCAGCTAAATGCTAAAATAAAATGGATTTTGGCTTTTTAATTTTGTTCTACCCCTCCCCATAGGCTAACATCTCAGCCTTCCTACAGGATAAAGCACATATAAAACACTTGCACCATCTCCACTCCAAAATAACTTGCCAAAGAATTAATTATATAACTGTTAAGCATTCTTAGATGTTAGATCCTATTCAGATGTTCCTGGTCTATCCTAAGCAACAACAATTCAGCTCTCATCCTCAGCAGCAAACAAGTGCTTCCTTAAGGATACTGTGAGGCAAGACATTTTCTGACCAACCAAAAATAATTTTATAAAGTTAGATCCAACCCATGGCACAAATATGATTTCACTCTTCCCATGTCACAACATATTACTCATTGCTTGCATTTGGGAAATTGTTTGCAGGAGAAATGACCATACATTTTATGCTTATGGTGTTACCTGCATTTAAGCAATGTTTTTTTTTTAATCTCTCAAGAGTGAAAAATCACCAACACTTCCTACTGTGTAAGACCATAGTTTCTTCAAGTCTTTCAGTCCAAGAAATCCTTGCTGACACAAAAGTAGAAATCCTAGAAGTAGATGTTCCCTTTATGTTATATCTCCCTCTAATAGCATTTTTTATAACTATACAGAAATGCTAAGCAGATCCAGATGAAAAAACTTTTCCATCAGGAAGGTTTTAACCAGGTCTTTCCCTAACAGAGCTTACTGCAGCATTACACAAATCCCAGTCCTGACACAAGGCAGTAACAGGCTTTTCATAAACAAGACAGCGAGAGAATAGCAATGAAACAATTCCATTTCATAAACTGAAAAGCGTGAATAACGTGTTCAGGAACACGCATAACGTGATCAGGGTCGAAGTGCCAGCTTGGCAAGAGATCTCCACTGTAAGTCAGAAGCAGTAGCACCCAGACAGTACTAAGCTGCACTTAGTACAAGCTACATTTTAATACCTAGATACTACAAAGAGATAAGAGAGGAAGTATCTCCTCTCCCTTGTGCAAAATGCTGATCTATTTGCTGGTGTAATCATAGCCATTAGGAATCACAGCCCTCACCTAGCGCAACAGTGTCCTGCCACAAAGCCAATTTCCAGCCAGCCCAGTTGATAAACACAGCTCCCAGCTCTGCAGCTCAACTGGAACCGGTTGCCCAGAGAAGTTGTGGATTGCCCATCCCTGGAAGTGTTCAAGGACAGGCTGGATGGGGCTCTGAGCAACCTGAGCTAGCAAAGGATGTCCCTGCCCATGGTAGGGAGACTGGACTCAGGGAGTTCTCATTCAGAGGCTGTCACCGACTACAAAAGTCTTACAGACACCTGGGCTACTTACTCTTAAGCCAGGATTAACTTCATGATGAACATTTTTTACCTCTCAGATGCTCTATAGGAACATATCAACAGCCCAAGGAAACACCACTTATGTAGAAAGAAACTGCCGTATGTTTTTGCCAGTTTGCCCATGGTTTTTTTCCTAACAGATAATTTCTATTTGAATTTAAATCCAAGTAGCCATGCCTGAGAGAGACCAACATTTCACAAAGCTGCAGCCCAAACAGAGAACAATCAAGTTTCAGTGCTTAGCAACTAAATCATTAACCTATTGGGAAGGAAATACTTCCTTTACCAGCATGGAATGCTGTCCTCAAGGCATTGTTGTATACAAAAATGTAAAATACATGGATTTTTTAATAGATATTTGTTCATATGTATTTAAGATTCTTACTGTGTACTCCTTACTCCTGTGTACTACTTAGTAGACACTAAACACTTTGGTAACTATATACTCTGGGTACTAGGTGATCTTAGGCTTTGGATAATAGACTGATCATTATACAAATATTATGTGGGATATTCTGATAGTTTCAATAACTTTTGGTAGCATTTTGGTATTTGTGACACTAGTTTCATAATCCATTCTGCCTCATCAGACACAGATAATTCATGTCTCTCTTTCCATGTTGTATTTCTTTCTGCCCTTCCTTCTACTCCCACAGCTGGGGCAGGGGAAGCTGTAAAGAAGGAGATGGACCTTGATTCCAATTGCTTGTTCTCAACCCAAAGAGGGGATGGGCAAAACCTCTGCAAGTGTGCAGCTGAAGAGTACAAAAAAGAGTTTGCTGAAACAAGAGAGTCCAAGTACCTCCTTACAGCTTCATCGTGGTTTGCAGTCCCCATTCTATAGCACAACCAAAAAGGCAAGAGAGCAGCAAGGGCAGAGACCCACCATATACACTTCTATCCTCAGCTCACCAAAATGTAGTCCCCTTGACTGAAGGGATGAGGAGCATGACACCAAGAAGCATCATTTTCTATAATGATGTAATTTGGCTATCATGATTACATAGTAAAATAATTATTATTTTCCTGGATGTAATTCAAACCAGGACGTGGATATTCCACCACTGCAACCATACCGGAAATGTTTTTGTAATTTAGATTAATCCTGGATTAATCTGTAAGATTGTGGAGGAGTTAAAAAACTGCACCTAATTAGCATATACCTTGTGCAGCAAGTCAACCAGAAGCTCCAGTGCCTTTTTATAGAAGTTCTTTAAAAACTTTGTCCTACTCATTAAAGGGAAGAAAACAAAACAACCAACCCACCCAAATGAAAAGAGGGGGAAAAAAATCAAAATCTTCTTTATTANGGCCGCGGGCATCCCCGCCGCTGCCACCAGAACGAAAAGAGTTGGGAGTGCTACACTCCTCGGGGGAAACACCCAACAGCCCGCCGGGCTGTAGCCCTGGCTCTCCGCAGCCTGGACACCACCCCGAGCCGCACCGACATCGGCGGTCCCGGCGCGGACCCCCCGGCCCGCCCGTCCCTTCCCGTCCCTTCCCGTCCAGGAGCGCAGCGCAGCCCCGCCGNTGAATAACGTGTTCAGGAACACGCATAACGTGATCAGGGTCGAAGTGCCAGCTTGGCAAGAGATCTCCACTGTAAGTCAGAAGCAGTAGCACCCAGACAGTACTAAGCTGCACTTAGTACAAGCTACATTTTAATACCTAGATACTACAAAGAGATAAGAGAGGAAGTATCTCCTCTCCCTTGTGCAAAATGCTGATCTATTTGCTGGTGTAATCATAGCCATTAGGAATCACAGCCCTCACCTAGCGCAACAGTGTCCTGCCACAAAGCCAATTTCCAGCCAGCCCAGTTGATAAACACAGCTCCCAGCTCTGCAGCTCAACTGGAACCGGTTGCCCAGAGAAGTTGTGGATTGCCCATCCCTGGAAGTGTTCAAGGACAGGCTGGATGGGGCTCTGAGCAACCTGAGCTAGCAAAGGATGTCCCTGCCCATGGTAGGGAGACTGGACTCAGGGAGTTCTCATTCAGAGGCTGTCACCGACTACAAAAGTCTTACAGACACCTGGGCTACTTACTCTTAAGCCAGGATTAACTTCATGATGAACATTTTTTACCTCTCAGATGCTCTATAGGAACATATCAACAGCCCAAGGAAACACCACTTATGTAGAAAGAAACTGCCGTATGTTTTTGCCAGTTTGCCCATGGTTTTTTTCCTAACAGATAATTTCTATTTGAATTTAAATCCAAGTAGCCATGCCTGAGAGAGACCAACATTTCACAAAGCTGCAGCCCAAACAGAGAACAATCAAGTTTCAGTGCTTAGCAACTAAATCATTAACCTATTGGGAAGGAAATACTTCCTTTACCAGCATGGAATGCTGTCCTCAAGGCATTGTTGTATACAAAAATGTAAAATACATGGATTTTTTAATAGATATTTGTTCATATGTATTTAAGATTCTTACTGTGTACTCCTTACTCCTGTGTACTACTTAGTAGACACTAAACACTTTGGTAACTATATACTCTGGGTACTAGGTGATCTTAGGCTTTGGATAATAGACTGATCATTATACAAATATTATGTGGGATATTCTGATAGTTTCAATAACTTTTGGTAGCATTTTGGTATTTGTGACACTAGTTTCATAATCCATTCTGCCTCATCAGACACAGATAATTCATGTCTCTCTTTCCATGTTGTATTTCTTTCTGCCCTTCCTTCTACTCCCACAGCTGGGGCAGGGGAAGCTGTAAAGAAGGAGATGGACCTTGATTCCAATTGCTTGTTCTCAACCCAAAGAGGGGATGGGCAAAACCTCTGCAAGTGTGCAGCTGAAGAGTACAAAAAAGAGTTTGCTGAAACAAGAGAGTCCAAGTACCTCCTTACAGCTTCATCGTGGTTTGCAGTCCCCATTCTATAGCACAACCAAAAAGGCAAGAGAGCAGCAAGGGCAGAGACCCACCATATACACTTCTATCCTCAGCTCACCAAAATGTAGTCCCCTTGACTGAAGGGATGAGGAGCATGACACCAAGAAGCATCATTTTCTATAATGATGTAATTTGGCTATCATGATTACATAGTAAAATAATTATTATTTTCCTGGATGTAATTCAAACCAGGACGTGGATATTCCACCACTGCAACCATACCGGAAATGTTTTTGTAATTTAGATTAATCCTGGATTAATCTGTAAGATTGTGGAGGAGTTAAAAAACTGCACCTAATTAGCATATACCTTGTGCAGCAAGTCAACCAGAAGCTCCAGTGCCTTTTTATAGAAGTTCTTTAAAAACTTTGTCCTACTCATTAAAGGGAAGAAAACAAAACAACCAACCCACCCAAATGAAAAGAGGGGGAAAAAAATCAAAATCTTCTTTATTAATAAAAAGTTGAAAATGTATTTTCAGCAGATACACAACAACACTCTGTGACAATTCTGAATCATCAGTTCTTCTCAAAAAACGATCTTCAGAAAGCCCAAACCCCCCCACAAAAATAAACCTCCCGACCCACCACACTCCTGCGCGCACTTAAGCGCTGCGTGTACAACACGAAAATACAGGAGCGTAACTTGTCCCCGACAAGCAGCGGGGACTTGCTATTGTTCTCTCGCAGACCTGACCCACATGCCCATTTACTTCCCTGCACTACCAAGGCACCGGGAACATGTCCCCGCAGGAGAGCTCCCAGCCCGCGCCCCGGGCACGCCCGGCGGAGCCGCCCGCCAGGACNGTCCCGGCGCGGACCCCCCGGCCCGCCCGTCCCTTCCCGTCCCTTCCCGTCCAGGAGCGCAGCGCAGCCCGGCCGCCCGAGCCCGCGCGGCCGCTCCCGGGCTCCCCGTCGTACCCAGGATCTCCTTCCTGCGCTGCGTGTGGGGCTGCTCCGTGTAGACCCACTCGAAGTCGTCGCGGGTGACACGGTTCCCCATGGCTCCCGCTGCGCCCCGCACCTCGCCGCGCTGCCCTGCCCTTATAGCTCCGCGCCCGCGGAGGGGCGGCTCCTCCGCCCGCCCCCGCCCCGCGGCCGCCGCAGGCGGGCACCGGGACAGCTCCGCGGCTTCGCTCGGGTGCGCAGGAGCCGAGAGAGATGCAGAGTCCCTCCGGGATGTCAAGGTGAATCCGGCGGGAAGAGGGTGCCTCGGGGCTGGCACTGGGGACACGGGACGGGCGGCCGAGGCTCGCCGTGCCGCGGGGACCTCGAAGACAGCCAGGAGAGGTGTTGGGGTGGGCGTGTTTGCAGGGCGGCAGGATGGCAGGATCCCCGTCGTGCCGCTGCCAGCACCGGGGCTCGGCACAGCCACTACATCCATCGCTGCCTGGGGCGGCTCCAGAGCTCAAGGGAAACTCCAGCGCTGCAGGTCCCCGGGCACTTCCAGACACAGCTTTTGGAAAGCAAAGGTAGCCCAAACGCCAAAAATCCAGAGACAGAGCCCTAAGAAGAACCGTGGATTAGGACAAAGCCCAGTTGAGTGAGCTCCTCCCAGGGGTGGAAGACCTAGAACAGTGCAAAGGCGACCAAAGGGTGACACACATTTCCTTGGTGCTCTGATATTTGTGAGCTGCGCGGTAGAATCCAGTCCGTGGCTGTGTCTCACTTCACTCCTGGTAGTCTGCGGCCCATTTCCCAGGTACTGTCCCCGCTGGAGCAGCAGAAAACCACACTGCTACCTTGGTAACAAAACCAGGCAAAGGACCTGCTAACCTTAAAACGAAGGTAACCCTATGTACCTCTCTAGCCTCTCTGATTCACAGAGTTACATGTTACACAGTGAGGTTTCTACACACACAACCCAAAATTAAAGTGCTGCCCTTGTTCCCACTATGTTCTTTTGCAAGTCCATACCTGACCTCATGTCCATCTTCACTCATTATCCCCATCCCTATCATTAGTCCTTCCAATAACAACATCACATGTGGATCAACTCCAATTTTGTTTCCTTCTGTTTCAATATGAATGTCTCTAGCACCTCCCATTCCATCCTACCCTTAAAAATGCCTATTACAGATGGAAGTTAAAAGGGACAAAAAAGCAGCCTTGAAAATATGAAATGTAAATATTTTTCAGCAATATTTTTTGCCTACAAACACTGGCAACACTATCACCTCTTATATTAGTCTAGTGGAACTATTTAAAATCTCTTGGTAGAACAGTTACATTAAGGACTAAAAAACACCAACAATGAAATAACCCACAAACCCAAAACCCTGGTGCTTGACTGCTAGAAAGCTTTAGGAGGCTTTTTTGAGAGTTGGGGTTTTTTTCCCTGTCTAAATCACAGAATCAGCTGAGTTGGAAGGGGCACACAAAGATCATCAAGTCCAACTCCTGGCCCTATAGACCATCCACAAGAGTCACACCAAGAGCTTAAGAGTGTTGTCCAAACACTTCTTGAACTCTGTCAGGCTGGTGCTGTGACCACTTCCCTGGGGAGCCTGTTCCTGTGCCCAACCACCCTCTGGGAGAAAAACCTTTTTCTAATATCCAACCTAACCCTCCCCTGACACAACTTTAGGCCTTTCCCTCAGGTCCTGTCACTGGACACCACAGAGAAGAGATCAGCACCTGCCCCTCCTCTTCCCCTAATGAGGAAGTTGTAACTGCAATGAGGTCTCCCCTCAGTCTCCTCCAGGCTGAACAGACCAAGTGACCTCAGCCACTCCTCATATGNTAAATCACAGAATCAGCTGAGTTGGAAGGGGCACACAAGGATCATTGAGTCCAGCTCCTGGCCCTATAAAGGAGCATCCACAAGAGTCACACCAAGAGCTTAAGAGTGTTGTCCAAACACTTCTTGAACTCTGTCAGGCTTGGTGCTGTGACCACTGCCCTGGGGAGCCTGTTCCTGTGCCCAACCACCCTCTGGGAGAAAAACCTTTTTCTAATATCCAACCTAAACCTCCCCTGACACAACTTCAGGCCATTCCCTCAGGTCCTGTCACTGAACGCCACAGAGAAGAGATCAGCACCTGCCTCTCCTGTTCCCCTCATGAGGAAGCTGTAACTGCAATGAGGTCCCCCTCAGTCTCTTCCAGGCTGAACAGACCAAGTGACCTCAGCCACTCCTCATATGGCTGCCCCTCCAGGCCCTTCACCATCTTTACTGCCCTCCTTTGGATGCTGTCTTCTGGCTTAAAATGTAATCCCTTGAATGATGAAAGGTGCAAAGCAGGTTGAGTGGAAGGACTATGGTGTAAAGGCAGACAGTTTTACCCACAGCAGGAGCAGAAGTTTAACCACTTTGCTGTTACAGCTCAGCTCTCGGTAAGTACCATGGTTTCTTCACTATTGCTCCAGTACAAGGTTGGTGCTCACCCATGAAGTTGCAGGGTCCAACCCAGATAAGGGACTGTGAATCCAAGTTAAGGTTATTACATGTTTCTAGAAGAAATGGATTGTTCAGAGAGCAGATGCATTGGTACCTCAGCCTAAACCTTTAATTGGCTCAAACGTTCTGGTGTGTTGACAGTATTGGTGGAGAAGCCAAAGACACTAAACGTGATGACACCCTTCTGTGACTTCCGGCTCAAGTGTGCTGGAGGTGACTAAAAAAGAAATTAGTGGGGCAGTCCGTGCAGTTACAAAGAAAACAAATATGACTTCACCCCAAAGCTTATCCAATACGACAGTGCTATTGCATATGGTAAGTTACACATGGAAACTTAAGTATCTCCTTAATATACATCAGGAGAAACAGCATCTCCTTCATGTAGCTCATTACTATAGACTCAGCCTGACCACATAAGAAGAACAGAAAACTTTTCTGTCTCCAGTGAGCTGGCATCTGGTTTTGAGAACTGAATTTCGTGCTTTATATTTCTATAATAAGCCAAACAAATCATACTAATTCAAGAGTAATTGTGGATGCCAGACAAACAAGAAACACCAGCTTTAGATCATCTTCTAGAACTGGCAAAAGTATTACCCAGTTCTGACCATTTGGCATACTTAGTTTTATGGCATCCTAGTAAAATCATTCACAATGGAAAAGGGAGGGAGGCGTGTTAATGGCACACAGCAATAATAGCCCTTTTAATGAATACTATAATGACTGTGAACTCTACAGATTTACAATGTCACTACACTTTACACAGTTCAAATATGCTTCACATGGTCGGGTTCTCTCAGCTGTAGCTTCCATTTCTTATTTAATTTCCCATACTTGTTCAGGATTTCTGGGAACTATTGGGAAGCCTAGCTGAGGGGCAATTCCTAACACACTCAGGAGGAAGAGCGTGATTGCTGACTCTGTGCAAGGTACCATCAAAATATCTCATTTACATAGTTTTAAGTACACATCACACTCATCTCCAGCATCCCAGGGTAAAAAAAGACAAAAATCCTTTGCTTCACTGAGGACATGGCCTATGATATACAGCTCTGAAGCAAGACATACTGGTCCACACTTCCACACATCCAGGCAGACTCACCCTTCCCCACCCAAAGGTGCTTATCCATCAGCTGGCTTCCCAACATGAATGTATTTCTGCTACACAACCCAGTTACTTCCTTCTTCTGCTCATGGAAAGGACAGGTGACAGAGTAAATACAGCAGGAACACCTGCATACATCTCCTAGTGACTACTGCCAGCCTTGGGTATTCGAGGTATCTTAATTCTGCCCTGGTGCGCAGGTCTTAACTCCTCCTCTTGTGGTTGTCAACAACTAATCTTTGTTAAAGTTGCTGTTCTGGAACTAAAATAAAGTTGTCTTGGAATTTTATCTCTAAGTAAAGAGTTTTCTCCCCTGAAGTAAGACTCTGTGTCCCATGACAGACTTGTATTTTCAGTTACTGCACTACCTACTTTCTTTTCTGCCTGTATAGATTGGGCCTTCTATAAATTGGACCTTCTTTCATTACCAGAAGAAAACATAGCTATATTTGCTTGTTTATAGAAGATTTTGCTGTCATTTTGAATTGAGTGTCACTCTCTGACTTGATGCAACTACTGCCAACGTTTACAATGTGACATGCTTTGTTGAACAAAGTAAAATTTTCATAGGCAGCATAGTTTGTAGGTGAGCCATGTCAACACGCACCCACACCGAAGTCAACTCAGGAGAAATAATTCGCAAATAAGACCTCGCTTCTTTTCCCCTCTCACCTGTGCTGACCCTTCCCCGGGTCATGCTGGATTTCTCGTTCCACTGGGTCAGCCCTACGCCAGAGATGTGAGCTGAACTGACCAGACAAAGGTGCTGAGGAGCTGGTACAAGAGCCTCAGGAGGAGAAAGGCGCGTTCCTTTTGGCAGTGTTAAGCTGTTGGATATACTCGGTTGTATTACGTGTGTAAGCCACCCTTCGCACAGCCCGGCGGCTCCCAACAGCCGCGTTTGCCCAGCACTCGGCAAGCCCGGGTGGATATTGGCTGGCTCATGGTGTCCCTGCCTGAGAGCTGCCCAAATGACACGTGAGGTTCCAAGAAGCAAACAGCTCCCCAGGCTCACTGCTGCCCGGCTTCACCGCTCCTCCCTTGCCCACAGCTCCCGGCACCCGACCTGTGCGGGGCAGCATCACTCCCCGCCTTCCGCAGCCGGCCCTGCGGAATTCCCAGCCGTGGGAATGCTCCTTTCGTAGGCCGGGAGCAGCGGGAAGCGCACGGGAGAGGCAGGAGNTCCGCTCCGCTCCGCTCCGTCCCGTCCTCGCTCTCCCTCCGAGTCACACGCTTTCTTTCCTCCCGAAAGTCCGGCGGCCCCTCGAAAGCAACGGCGATCACCGGAAGGGTGAGTGAGGAAGGGCTCACTTCACAGGAGCGACGGACTTGGTTTGGGAGAGCTCCAGTGTTTTCGCTTCCTTTAGAAATACGTCCTCAAGGAATTTTAAAATGTTTTGTCTGGAGGTTAACAAATGCGGGGCTGCTGTAACTAACGACACCACTGTGATCCAGTACATAATGTATGTATACAGATCGCCCCTGCAGAATTCACATGGAAACAATTTCCTCTCCTACATAAATATTTTTTTCTCGTGATACATTTCTTAGCTTTTCCAAAGAATCACAATTTTTCTATAAAGTAATTTATTCCACGGAGTGGTTTATGTTGTTCAGAGGATTTGCAATTGTTTTCTTTCACAAGACGTATTTGCTGTTACACACCGTAAGTACTTCTCCCATGGATAGCTTACGCTACCATCCCTGCAATCTTGGGCATTTCAGGAAGCTTTACTATAATCCTGGTACAAACTCCTCAGTGGAGTGTAGGAACTAGACTTCTATTCTACAGCAAAAATTTTAAACACAAAAAGTGGCAACAACGTTTGTAATCTCCTATCCAAATGAGAACCTAAGGGGTTCACTGTGGACAGGCTGTCAGAACTACGAGAGCACGTGGGTCCTGTGACAAAAAGCACCAGATTAAACTGGCATCTCTCTTCTTCCCCTCTAACCACCGATGCCACTCTCCTCTGAAAGCTCACACTACTGTACATCGCTGGTCTGTCCGGCAGTGCTCTCTGGACTGCAGCTCACCCTCGCAGATCTGCTTTTCCAAACGTATGTCCCGATACTCAGGTTTCAACCTGATGCACTTAAAACCTTTCATTTCAGTGCTGTTGAGTTCACTTCTGACAATAGGAGTGACACGGGGTTAAGAGGGGTACTTGCTCAGCCTCTTGAAGTCAGAGACCAAACTTTAAGTAGAGGAAGAAAAAAGCCACTTGAAAATGTCTCGCTGTGTGTGCATGTAGTGTGGATGTGTAGGAAGAATTGCCTCTGCAGGAAATAGTTGGAGAACAACTTTGATAACAAACTGTACTGAATTCCAAAGATTATGTCATACAGTCTATTTTTATTTTTAAGAAAAATTTTTAGTTAGTATTTATATTGTAGCAACATATATAGACCCTCCAAGACAGACTAAGGTTTGACTATAAATTCACAAAGTAAAATTAAAGTCTTTCTTCCAATGAGTTACAAATCCTTCTAGTATAAGCACAGTAGAAAAACCATTGATCAGCTTTGCCTATGCCTAAGGAGTATAAGGTTTTGCTCATAGTTTAGCAAACTGTCAGTCGAGTCACAATATCTATTTCCTCATGGAAACCAATGGAAGTTGGTTTAACAAAAAAAATAGCTGCCCTTGGGCTTTCCTTGAGACTGCAGCAATTTATACCTTATTTATTTTTATTTATTTAGCCTTGTTCATTTCAATCTACTTTTCGTTTAAAATGTAATATTAACTCTAGGGCTACATCTTCCTTAATGCTACTGGAATCTATCTGATGACTTCAGTAGAGCTGAGCGCTTTCCAGCATCAGGTCTGTAACCCAAGGGAATGCATATGCGGGAGAAGGGATAAGGCAGCCCAGCTATTTGCAGGACAATCAGCATGAATAGAAGCTGCAGACTTGCTCCCCGGCCCCAGGGAGCAGTGGGAGCAGTTAGGACATGCATTCACATACACTGCCTGTGCTGGCAGCTGTGAAATCGTACCACGCTGGCTCAACTAATAGGTATTATATCTCCACAAATTTCTGCTTTTTGTGTTGTCTACAATTTGCAAGATACGGACTATTCATACGTCCACACACATCCTATGTTGGTGTAATATGACTCCTTCATGGAGGCCGAGGATTTTTGGAAGGGTATTCATGTCCTCAGCCATGAAATCTGGAATGGAGGACAAAAACTTCATTTACGATCATCGGCTTTAAAATTCAATAAAAATTATTTGTATTTTCCATTCATAATTAAAGGGCTAAACGTTTCTGGAGCAAGGATTAGCCCTACTGATTCATGTATCCTTTCATAGGGTAAGAAAAACTAATTATATGATCTTGTTCTTACACCAAAAACTGTTTAATGAAACTGGGGTGATTAATGTCCATAACTTAGAAATTAGTTTGGAATGGTGGCATTCCAAACCCTCCCTCCATTACTCTGCAAGATGACTGATGAGAGAAAATCCTTCCTCACTGTGCTCAGCCTCAAAAACACAAGCAGATGACAAATGTAGGAGAGCACTATAAATCTCAGTAAATTAATTGGTGTAGCTTTGTTAGCTGCTTGGTTTACTGCTAAGAGGGGAATCTGCAGTAGGATGTGATACAGCAAAGAAAACAATAATTATTAAAAGCACCAGAAAGCAAAAACAAAGAGAAAAGAGGTGTTCACAGAGTTCAGTGCTTGTTTCTAGTCACAGCCAGCAAGCAGAACCTTATGCTCATAATGGAGCTTTAAATGTGTTTTGCAGGAGTCCATACACAAATTGGGATCAGGGATTTCCCTCATGTTTAATTAGCAATCTGAGGAGAGAGAACAACGACATTTGTAGCAGAAGCTCGTGGGCCATAAAGCCAGGCACGGTGGCAGTTATATCAGATCCGCTGGAGATGAGGAAGCTAAATTATGAAGGAGGCTAAATTATGAAGTACTATAAAGGTAAAGTCAAAACCGCATTTCCTGCAGACCTCCAAAGAGCTAGGACAAGGACTCTGGGAAAGACAGCACAGCTAATTAACATTTTACTTAGTGAATTACTTTAATGGCATTGTAAATCCCAGTTTAAATCTCTTCCTGAGTTAGGTGCTTTGTTTTTGGTTTTTTTTGTCTTCAAGACTTCCCCTGGTTTAATCGATTAATAGGCCATTCTAAATGAAGATAACAAGGAAAACCTGATATCTTGAACTGGGAGAACTTATTCATTGGTCCTTGATAAGTCTTTAACAGGTGTTAACAAGAGAACCCTTTATAATCAACTACTGATTTTCTTTTCCTCCAGTAAGCGACTTTCTATTTGGTCTTCTTTATGCAAGAGCAAAAAATATCTTAAAAGCTATCCATGTCACATATTTAACTAGATATGTAAGTATTGTCAGTTTAGTGGTCGGTGTTGGCTTACAATGGGAGGGCTAATCTTTCTTTCTTTCTTAAACATTAGACAAATAGTTTGTGTGAGAAAGGAAAAATAGGATATCAGAAATTTCCAAACCAGTGAATTTGAAAGGCTGGATGAAACAAATCGGGAAGAGGGTGTGTTGACCCCGCTAGAGGCAAGAGAGAAGGCTGCAGATGCTGGCTGTGAAAACCTCACTTGTTTCACAAGTTTCACACTTCAAATGTCTTCCCTCTATCTTAGTGTAAAATGAAGAGGGCAGGAATAAGACTTAAAAAAACCCAAAAAAATCATCCCAATATTTAAAAAACAAGCACTAATCGTTTTGTTAATTCACTTGTACTTTGCGAAAGATTAACTATATATATATTAACATATATATATATGGAGATAACTTACATTGAGCGTATCTGAGAGACGGGTTGTAAGAGTTCTCTCAAACCAGAGAGCTGCAATGCCTCAAGCACCCTATATCTTCTCGTGCTATGAGCAGCACTGCTGATTTCTCTGCAGGTGGTCTGCATCTGACAAATACTTTAAGCATTCCAGGAATTGCAAAATAAAATTACAAATAAAAAAAATATTAATTTTAAAAAAAGTAGCCATGCTCTTCTAGTGGTGCCCAGTGAAAGGACATGAGGCTACAGGCACAAATTGCAATACACAGTTTTCCTTAAACATAAGGGAAGAGCTTCTTTCAGTCAAACATGGGAACAAGTTGCCCAGAGTGGCTGTGGAGTCACCATTATTAGAGATATTCAAAGCTTGGCTGGACACAACTCAGAACAATTTGCTCTATTTGACCCCACTTTTGAGCAGAGGCTTGGACTAGAAGATATCTAGAGACCCCTTGCAATCTCAGCTCTGCTCTTCTGTGATCCTGTGAAACTGAGAAGGTCAATGTCTCTCATTGAGCTTAGTATTCTTTGGGGTTAATTGAAACGAAACATGACTTTTCAAATTATCCTCGTATGCCATCAATGCACATAGTGGTAGTAACCCATCTGCAGAACTTTCTACTACTTACACTGATGTACCTCTTCACCCTAAAACAAGAACCCAGCACACACAATCTTCTGAAGTACTTGATGCCAAGTATATGTAAAAGCTAAAAGCTGAAGGAAGTTCAGAGTAAGAAATGTCTTTGAGAGCATGCATCTTGTCTTCTTCTTCCTTCCTCTCCTTTCTTCTGCCTGCCTTTTCCTGTGCACAGTACTGGGGGCTCAGGTAAATGTGGATGGCACTGCTTTTTTTGCAAGACTGCACCAAAATGAAGAGGTGAGTTCTCAGTAATCCATAGCTTTCTAACTTGTCCAAACAATTTCTGTACAGAACTACTACACTGTTTGTGCTGGCTTTGAAGCTGCCATCTCTTTGAATCCTGCGGTTTTCCCTGCACATTCTGGTGCTAAGAAAAGCAGATGTGTGTGTCAGTTCAATGCAAAAGAAAGGAAGGCTGTGAGGAGAGCAGAAGCTGGGTTTGCCAGGAGAAAACCCGTGACATTTTGTTCTTTCAGTCAGGTGTGCTTGGCACCTGAAACTACTACCAAGAATTCTGCAGTGGCAAGAAAGGAGAGTGGAGATAAAACAGTGCTGGTGGGTGTGTGCATGTGAAAAGTAGAAATCTGGTTTTTGCAGACTGATGGCAGACTACAATTTCCTGCAGCAGATTTTAAGGAAGGAACCAGAGAAGAACACCCCCTCCCTTTCTGCCCCCCCTCAAAAAATCAGCTAAATCTGAGGCATCTAGAGCTTGCAGAGTATATATGTTCCTAAACACTCGTTATGGATGCTTAAAAATAACTTTTATTTCCAATGGATGGTTTTACATTTTTTTAATTAAACTTTTTTAACCCTTGCTTTTAAAGTTTGTCTAGGAAACAATCTGGAGCTCTGAGCATGGGGAGCAAAATGGGGTGCATAAGGCAACAAGATAAGAGATTATTAAGGGGATAAATTCTGCTGCTATTTGGACAGGGGACAAAGTTTTTTTAAAACACCTTTTCACTCGGCAGCTTTCACGTCTTTATTTTTCATTGTTGCTGTATTTTTTGTCAAGCTGTTAGTGGAAAATAATGTAAGTTAAGCGGATCACCTCATTCAGGATAAAGAGAACTATAATGGAGAAAACAAACGACTGATGCAGAATGTTTGTATCACGTAATGTGTTTCACTGAAAAATAATGAAATATGAATGTTGCAGCAAAGTCTTAAAACATTGGCTTTAAGCCAAAGTATGGGAAAGAGCAGAAAACACAATTGAAAATGAGGTGGTTGTGATACTTGCAAACCTAAAAGTGCCTTTTCTGTCTGAAATTATATAATTGCTTGCAGTAAAAAAAAAGAAAGCCACAAAAATGAAACAAGGTTGTGCAAGATTATTTAACTATTATCACTGACCTGAAGCAAAAATTTTATCTCTATAAACAAGAGAGACTTGTGACTTTGTTCTTGTATTTGACAAAGCTCATTTACACTAACACCAAAAATACCCCTTCACCCAAAGTAATCCACTCAGGGCCCAGTCCCACTTGCTCTGATGGCAATGTCAGCTGTGATGGGAATTCAAGAGAAGGACTGAGTGCATGTCTAACACATAGGTGACATTAATATTTTCTCTATGCAAGCTGAGAATATAAAGTATAAATGACTTGTGTATTTTTCCTTAAAAAAAAAATTACACCATAATGACTCACCATTTTTTTTAATTACATGTATCTTTTATGGAGGGACTAGGGAAACTTCATTCTAATTTT
Organism: Melanocharis versteri; assembly: GCA_013397845.1. Taxonomy (NCBI): domain Eukaryota; kingdom Metazoa; phylum Chordata; class Aves; order Passeriformes; family Melanocharitidae; genus Melanocharis; species Melanocharis versteri. The sequence goes on along the minus strand of VZTG01005027.1, from coordinate 1,022,812 downwards.
GAAATCTTGTTCTTAAAAGCTACAGAACCATCTTTCCCACGCTGGTACACGTGTCCTTCCAACTATAAACAGAGGGGCAGAATTTATATGTAGAGTTCTGGAAATCTTTTTACAGGATCTAAAAACAGCCTTTCAGTTTGTGAGAATTTTGCCATGATAAACTACATCTTGTAGTTTGTTAAAATGGGAGTGCTGAGTATGACTGGAGAGAAGGAAATCCCAGATCTCCACATGTAAATTTGCTGCTATTTCTAATACTTCATAGGAAAGTATTTCCTAATCTCATCATTAGGGCAAAGATCAGTACCAGTGTCTTGAGACTTAGACTGGACTAACTTGGAGAACATTTGATGCTGAGGTAGAAGAAAGTATTTATTAGCAGGAACCTTTTATCAGTTTTTATATCATGGCAATTTGGGATATGAGCAAACAAAGCAATGGTGTACTGAGAAGTGAATGTTAACATGGAATACATACTTGCAGCAGCTTTGGAAATTCTTATGAGGTGAATCTCCACTTGCATTTAACATAAAAGGGGAAGGAAAGGTGATGTAACAGCCGATAAAGAAGGAGTGAGGAAGAGGAGATGATCTTGCCCTGAGTACAGGAGGCCTGTGAGACGAGTTTTAAAATTCTCACCTTCGGTAGTACTAATTTATTTTCTATAAACTAAGACTTCCTTTTAAAAAAAATCTACGTACTTGTAGAGCCACCAGCACGTTAACCTCTGACTGAAGATAACATATAGCCCTTTTGAAAGACTTTTGGCTACCTGTAGAGAACATTTTACAATTGCTCAGTCCACGGCTCCGCATCTCCTACTTGTAACTCTTTCGCATCTGCTTGTTCGTATCAAGACAGGCAGCTGTTTCTTTGCAAATTCTGCTCCTGATTTATGGGCACACAGGGCTGACCCCTTACAAAGCTAATAACCAAACGAGTGCAATACACTCACGAGAGCTACTTTTCCCTTGGCACCTCTGCACGCGGCGGTTCCTTGATGGGGTAAGGAAGGGATGTCCCGCAGCAGCTGGCAGAAGGGGAAGGAAGTGGAGCGTGACTGGAGCGCGGAGCTGCTGCATTTGCAAGGCAAGAACTGTTGTATTGCTGTTGGAAAGGTTCTAGGGAGCAACGGAGTTCAGGGACGGAGAGGTGTGCTAATAATTAAGGCAAATACCTACACCTGATAGTTTAAATGAGTGGATCACTTCACGTACTGGAATTTTGTGTAGTGATGAACAGCAATGCTTCACTTATTTTAAATGCTGCTTCTCCGTAAGGGAGCTCATGCACTCGGCTGCTCGCCCCCCCGGCCGTGCCTTCAGGCCGGGC
>VZTG01005027.1:810101-1020160 GCA_013397845.1 Melanocharis versteri | reverse complement strand
GGCCCCGGCCCCGGCCCGCTGCGGTGGCCGGGCGGGCGGTGGGTGGGGCCTCCCCGCCCGGAGCCCGCGGTGCCGGCGAGGGGAAGCAGCTCTTCGCCCCCGCGGGGCTGCCCGCGCCTCCCGCCGGCTCGGAGGGGGCGGCCGCAAACAACCGGCCCTTCAGAGCCCGAGGGGCGCCGGGGGTGACAGCCGGGAGGGGCGGCTCCGGAGCTGACCTCCGGCCCTGGGAGCCGCGGGGAAGAAAGGGGCAATTCCTGGCTGGCGCTCGGAAACCGTCCGGCTTTCCCTCGACTAGGTCTGAAGCTTTAAATAAGCTTTTTAAGTAGGCACAGGGAGACCTTGTCGTGTGAAATTCTATTTTTTTTAGGATTCCTTTTTTTTTTTGGACGGTGTGTGTGGGAGTGTCTTTTAGAGGCAGTAAAATCTTGTGAAGGTGTTTAGTATCTGTGGGACTTGGAATAAAGCTGACGTGCTCCTCCCCTGCCCACTTTATTTTTTTTTTAATTTTTATAAAAATGTATTGCCGGCAGCAATGCTCTGTAATCAGCGTTCTGTCCACAAGTTACGTAAATGTGAAAAAAGAGGTCAAATAATACAGTTCACGTAATATTTAAATTGGTGGGTGCTCTTTGAATGGTAAGTTGGTAATCTGTCTTGCATATCATAATTTTTATGCTCTTTCCAATTTTTTAGAAAGAGTCTAGTAAGATAGAGATACTCTTGAAGCTTTTGATGTAGTCGAAAATGTTTGCACTCTGTGATGCTTGCAAATGACCAGAAGTTGTTAGAAAGGGCAGTGTAGAAGGGAAAGTAGAAAGGATGGCTGAGTTCTCCTCCCTGAAAAGATGGAAAGCACAGTAGTATGGATTTTTACTCTCTTTAAATACAGGTGACTACTTTAGCAAGTTTTGTGGAGTATCTGGCAGTATTGGCGTGTCGGTTGACAGCCCAATGAGTTTGGTCGAAGTTCTTCACTTCTTGATAGAGTTTCCCAAATACTGTTTAGTGGGATGGTGTTCTGTGTATTTCTGTGTATCACTGTATGAAACGGAATAAATTCCCTTGCTAGTATTTTTCTTAGAACTGACCATCCAAGTAAGATAAAAGATAATAGAAGCTAATATAGTCTGCTGGCTTGTGGAAGCTGCTGGAGGTAGCTGAATGCAAGTGACTGTATGACTCATGAGCTGGCAGGATACAGGACCTCGCTGAGATCAATTGACAATTTCTAGCATGCATTTGCACTCGGAAATTCAGAGTGCCTGATAGGATGCTTCCTTAGGACTGCATGCTGATTATTACTTGGCCAAAGTGAAGCATGTGTATAATCAATAAATTTGCTTCTCTTCTCACATACACAGCTTTTACATCAGGGGTAGCCCTATTGATTTTGGTGGTTTTCTTGTTTAGGAGCATGACCATGCAAGCTCAGTAGGAATGATACCCACTTATAATTTACTGGAGATTGAATTGCATTGCTGCATTTAACTCAATTATATGCGTGATGCAGAAGAATAAAGAATACCTAGTCTGACTTGACTTCTAATGCCGAAAAACACCCTTCCAAGAGCAAAATCAAATATATAGGGAAAAAGTGCTAAAGTTTGACCTCCCCTGCCTTTGTGCATGCAGACACCACCCCCCAGCGTCAAACAGCCTTTGATAATAACCTGTGTTGTGGAGTTTTACTGAGAATATTGGACGGGCTCTTACACCTCATATGCAGCTTATTTAATGTTACAGAAGGGGTCTGATGTGGTCAAATGCTGGGGGGTGTTTTGTTTTGCTTTAGGTTTTTTTTGCTTTTTTTGCCTTTTTTTTCTGAAACTTCAGAGACCGAATTGTTGCCAGAGAAATTGAAAAAGAAACAAAATTTGAGGCAAAGGGATATACACACCCAACCCCAAAAAAACCTGAACCTGAGTACCCCCCCAAAAACCCCAAACTAAATCAATGCCAAGAAAACCCAGAACTACTGGCTTGCAAAAGGGTAGTTCTAAAGCTTCCCTGAAGAATCAAGCATACTTTATTTTGAAGAAATACAGTAGTTTTGCATCTGTATTTTGACATAATTAAAGATTTGCTTGCACACTGATTCAGTTGACTGTTTTAAAAGCTAAGTGAAAAGTTAATCAAAAGACAAATGGTAAATAAGGCCATGCATCAAGATAAAATTATGAGCCCTGTATTGCTGTGCATGGGATTTTGAATTGGGAAGGAGGACACTTTGCTCACCACGGTGTGGGAAGACAATGTGAATTAATTCCTTGTTACTGTTTGCTGGTGCTACTATATTGGCTTGTACAGGGGTGGTACCAAATTTAGTCAATCATAAATCTTTTTCCATAAATGAGTATAACATGTCTTGTAGCACCTCTTGAAATGTGTAGAAATAATCTGTGAAATATATAGCGATGTGACTAAAGGAGGCTACTTAATCCTTGTCTTGTTATGTGGTTACTTAGAAATTGCAGTTCTGTTGTTGGCAACAATTTAGACTTAGCATAACTTCTCTTATCACCTTGGTATCAGTGGTGATATCAAACTTGTGACCCATGATTAAAGTGTTTAGTTTGAAACAGGAATGCCTTGTTCTAGTTCAGGTTTTCAGTTCTGCAGAATAGAATTATTTGTCTTTCTTCATCTGTTCATGAAAGTAAGAAGTGAGTGAAGGTGTGTTTCTGAAAGGATTGACGAGGGTATATGGTGGATAGTTCAATCAGATTCCTATAGTGTGTTTGCTTTATATCAAATATATATGTATCAGAAAATTGCATATAGTTAATGGGGCTCTTCAAGTGAGACAACTCAGTTTGTACTAGAAAAATTGTTTTTATCAAGTGGAATTTATTTGTACCTTTGCTGCATTCAGTTTGAATCATTGTCTTTAGTGGGTTTTTCCAGGTTGGGTGCACAATAGTGAAGGGGGAGGGGAAGGATCGTGAGAAATCACTTTGTCAGATGGTGCTTGCAAAACTGATTCTTGCATGCAGGAACATTTGGGAAGGTGGTGCTTAAATGCTGGTTGCACCAAATGCTGGAAATTTCAAGCAATTGGGGCTTAAGTTTAAGGGTGAAAAAATGGATTAGTGTAACTACATTTCCTTCTAGGTAATGAATCTGTCAGGCTTTCAAACCTGAAATAGATGTTGGCTTAAACTATTATTGTTAGCATAGTCTGCAAGCTAAGGGCTGAAGTAGCCCAACTAGACATTGCCCACTGATGTAAAACTGCTAAAGTATCCCATCCCTAGATGGGAAAGACAAGGATACAGAAGTTACATGTATGGTTTGGAAATTATTTTTGATAATGCAGGAAGCCTGTGCTGTAGACCCTTATTTGTAAGATTGGGGAGTTCATGTTGGGTTTCTAGAAGGTTCTTCAACATCTCTTAAACTTTCAATGTCTCAAAAAACAGAAGGATTTTCATTTTACTTCTTCTGGTTGCAGCGGTGAGAAAAATAACCATCTGCTGTCTGACCAGTTGTCTTATGTAGTATAAATGATAGATGAGTCATTTAGTTCAGTTGTGGGCCTGTATCAAGGATGGCTGAAATGCTTTGCAATGACACATGGGTAATGAGCTTCTTATAAAGTTTGTCATGATGGAGGCAGAAAGTGATTCTCTGGTTTAAGATATTAAGATGACAATCTATTTCTGACTCTGATTAAGGCAAAGATATAGGCTTCTGCTGTAAGATAAGTATTGAGTCTGCCCTGACATTTTTTCCGGTGATAAGGTAGACCGTTCTCTGTGTTTGTTTTAAATGTATTTTCAGTTTTGAAAGTGAAATACATGAATGTGGTTCACCATCTAAAATAACTCAATTAATTTGCATCTTAGCCCACCTTCAAACTGCAATCCTCTAACTTGCTGTTGGATCCTTCACTGGGACGCTCACGTCACTTGTATGCTGACCATTCAGAAGGTCATAGTGCTTCAGCACAGTCTCACAAATGCTGAAGTCAGATGATGACTATTGATATATGCACTGGTTTTGTCAGTTCGTGTCTCAGTGGTGTGAAATAAGAGATGGGTGACACAGGGAAAGAAGAACCTGTTCTCCATCTGTGTGCGAGGCACGTCAGAGGGAAAGTAACCTAGCAGCCGTTTAGGTTAAAAAATGACATACTGTGCAAAATGGAATTTTAACATTCAGAAGTGTCTGCTAAATAACTGTATTATTTAACAAGCTAATTACAGTTCTTTGCTTCCAAACATGACCAATGAACTAATTCGCCTGAGGAGATTGCAATGTGGTAGCAATAACCAAGCTGTTACCACAGTGCCTTGGTACTGCACAGCTGCCGAATACATCCTTTATCCTGTAATTGCTTTTCAGCTGTTCCTAAAAGCAAATGTGTTTAACCATCTGATCATAAAAAGAAAATTTTAAGCTTAAATGTTGTTCATCCTTTTTAGTGGGTAAGTAGGATGTCTTTTAATTTGGTGCCTTGAGGAGGAAGCTATAGGATCTCATTGCTTTGCTACCACGTGTACCTCCCAGGTTCCCTTTTGCACCCTGTTTTCCATAGATGAAAACTGATTGAACAACAAATCCGTTCTCCCTGCTCAGTCACTAATAGAGGAGGAAAATGGCTTGGAGATTTGGTGATTTAGAAGAGGAATGTGATAAAATCATGAATAACTGAGGAAAAAGTACTGACAGAGCTTCTTAGGTTGAGAGTTAAAGAGGGTCATCTTAGAAAGCTGGTGAGTTCCAGAGTTGTCAGCTGGAGTTAGCTGCTAGTCTAGAAATGCACAAAATAATGGGATTCCAAGGTGGATGGATTTTTCTGTGCAACGGAAGGGCTGCAAGAGTTGGAGAAAGTTTGGTAATACGGGCAAAATGTGATCAGTAAAGTCTTGGGAAGCAGATTCTCCCATGTTTGGTTATTGATTTGTTGCATGGAGTCTGCTGTTACTAGCTTTATCCCAGTAATCTTGCTTCTTCCTACTTCAGTTAATACTTGGGCTTGGTTCTCTTAAAACTTCAGGTTGTTTCACCAGTAGTCAAAAGACACAACTGGCTAAACACTGAACTTTCGCTGATCTTAGTAGAAGAATGTTTGACATACTTGCTTTGAAGGGCCTAAGTGGATCCGGTTCAACATGCGTATTGCCCATATTTAGGGGGCGGTGAGAGAAGTGCAGATGGAAGGATACTGAACATGAAGATGTGTTAGGGTATGTCCTAAAAAGGTGCCTAGAACAGCCCAGTTTAGACTCAGTATCTACCTTAATGTAATTTGGTGTAGAAGGATGTAGGGGGATATCTGTGGTGTCTCTAACAAATTATTATTTTACAGCTATGTAAGATAGATGAATATTGGATGTGGCTGTTGCAGTGACTGGTAGTGGATGTTTTTGTGAAGATGATTATTAGCTAATTGACATACGTTCAGATCCTCTGTGTCTTTCAGAAGAGGCCATTTAAATTGTGTTCCAAATTCATTACAGAAAGCTGCATTGGATCTATAAGAATAGTGCTTAAGCCAAATGCCTTACATTTGAGTCTGCTGTACTCTCAGGTGGTTTTAAGGGACAAAACAAAATAGATCAGATAGTATATATAGTAGTTAACTTCCTTTTCCTGACTGGCTCTGTGTTTCTGTCCATATTTAACTTGCATGGGTGGCATCCAGAGGTGTCACCATAATTTCCAAGTTGTGTCTGTGTTTTGCTTTGCTTTGGATGCATTATGTTTGATTCTCTGATGCTTCATGAGAGGAAAAGGGGGAAGTAATTTGTCTGGAGTGGGCATCAGGACTTGCTTGAAGGCAAAAAACATCAAGCAGTTAACTTGCCCAGTTTGCAGCGAGAATTATCAGTTAACTTGTCAGCCTGAGTGAAAGTTTGCTTGCACTTTACCCTCCAGACTTTGAGCTGCCTAGTCCAGGTTGGTAGGCCATCACAAGTAAACTAAATTTGTGCATAGAGGACATTGGTAAAGGTTTTCCATTTCCAAACTTCCTCCAAAAAAAGTGAGGGGGTTTCTTTTGTGTGTTTTCATTTTGTTTTCCCAATGACTTGATAATGCCACAGGATGATCACGATACTAAAGAACTACTGAAGTCCGCTGCTACTTTTTCAGAAGTATTAGCTTAACATAACACTTCAAGGTAACTGTATTGTATTTTATTGATTTAGTTTAAATTTGTTTTTAGAAGTGGAGGTGTGTGCTGCTGTAGAGATGCAGTTTTTTGTTATAGGAAAATGTGGTGGTTTTTTATTTTCACGTAATGGTTAGTATACTAAACAGTAGTTTCTCCTGTGTTTTACTCTATCCAAGCAATATGTTCATAGTTTCTTGTGTTTTGCTCCAGTAGTCTGTGGAATTAAATAGCTGTAGAATTGACTTCTGTTGGCAGGCTTTTGGGAGGTAAAGGCACTGAAGGCTGGCTTTCAGTTTGGTCCTCAAATAGCAAGAAAGCGCTGTGGAGTAGCGGACCTTTACACTAGGGAAGGAAAGAAGATCTTTAAGAATGTATACAGAATTTCCCAGTTGACTGATGCATCTGATGTGAGGCAGGAAGTGAAAACTTGTCTCTTATGAATGTCATCAGACAGTCAAACTGCACATTCTAGGTAGCTGTTGAAATGGCCACGTTGAGGGCAGCTGATCTCATTCTAGTCTACAGCATACAGAAAGTGCCACTTTCAGCTTTGCAAAAATTCTGTGCCATTCTGAGCTCCATGTCTTTTCTCCCAGTGTAGGCATTGCCACATAATCTTTTTCAAGCTTCTGTTAGAACAATTTGTTGCCAAACTAGGGGCTTATTGGCTTGAATTTGTAACTCCTTCAACTGCTATAAAAATTAACATATAATCCTTGCTTAAGGTAAATTCCGTTGCTTTTTTAAAGCACTGGTAGGGACTGAAAGGTAGTGTGGTGGTGAGTGGACAACTAAAAAGGTCAATAGTCAATTTTGTAGTTTATTCTGAGTTTAATGCTGCAGATAGTATTTTCTTATTTATACTTCTGTCTTTGCAGCGTTGGAGTCTGTTTTCCTCTTTCACCATGGAATATACATGAACTGCTATTTGATCTGGTAGATCAGATTAAACCTCAAACTGGCAGTAACATTTCTAGAAATAGCTCAGTGGCAAACATTAAAAGCAGGCATTACAAATTGAATAGAAATTTGTGTGTGGTATATTTCTTTTATTTGCTTGTCTTGTTCTGTCTTTCCTAGCCTAAGTTACTGAGTAATGACTAATGTTATTTCCTGTATTTCTGTTTAGGGAAAAAAAATCCCAAAACATTTTGTCTTTTGTTTTCTGCCTTATGTTTTCCTATCTTTTTTTAGTTGGTGAAATACTGTTTCTGTCCTACCACCTTGTGTTTCCACTGCTTAAACAATATCTGTAAAATAAAACTTTCTGTTATTTTTGTATAGCCTCTTGTGTATAAAACAATTTCCAGAATCTGCTCCCCGTACACATAGTAGGAGAAGTACTGTCAAGTTATATTACATTGAGCTGAGTAGTTACAGCCGTATGTACATCTGTTGTCCCAGGTGTATTTGAGAGTGGAAAACAGGATAGGTGCTGGGTCTTTCTGCTCTGTGAACACTGCAGTGAGGAACATAGATGGATGTTTCTATTCCCTCATTTTTGTGTCTCTCGGTTTCTGTTATAAAATAGCAAGAGGAGATAGAATATGCACGGTACAATGTTTTCTAAGGTATGAATGTGAGTAGACAGCAGCAGCAGGTCTTCCACCTGATTTCACTGCTGTCCTTGAGCACAAATTCATAGGAGGAGCTCTAGAGCAGAGAAAACAGCAGTATCTTAACTGGCTTGCAGATCAAAGCTTTGAATAATCCCAGTCTGCTGTTTACATAGTAGAGTGGGAGAGAGCTTAGGCTGGCCTTTGCCACAGAAGGAAGAAGCCCCCTTGGGAGAGAGGTGCATGATTCAGTTATTTGCTTTCTTTGAGATCTGTCTGCAAGTGTTAGAAAAATTTAATTTTACAGGCAGGTGCTGAAGCCCATCAGCAGTTATTTTTAAATTTCTTGTCTCTATGAAACTTCTGTTGGAGGTCAGGGAAGTCTGAAGACTCTGAAGTAAAGATCAATAGTCCTGACATCTTATGGTAAGTGTCTGCTGCTCTTCTGATAGGCTTGCAAAGTTAGGGACTGCTGTTGAGTATCAGAGTGGGTATAGTGAAGATTAGTCTGAAGAGGTTAAGGGAATTAAATATTTAGGCATTGTTTCAAGAAAAGTACATTATCTTTCAAGTGCAGCCAACATTCACAGGATTGTTCTACTAATTTCTGTATTTGTTTGTGTTTAAAGTAGATACGCAATTTCTGCTTTTTTTTCCTCACTGGCTGTATTCTTTCTGTGTTCTTCAGGCTATAACTGTATGGGTGTCTTTTTGCTCTCCACAATTAGTGTGGCAATCTGGAAGTGCAGTGTATTCTTTTAAATGTGCTGCAACAGTGGATTTGTATTGGTATGTAGCCTACTAATTTGTGTGCTTTTTTGATCTTTAGTATGTATTGAATTCAGTATTTTGTGTATTTCAGATGATAAAAAGGATATTGACCATGAAACAGTGGTGGAAGAGCAGATCATTGGAGAGAATTCTCCTCCAGATTATTCAGAGTACATGACAGGGAAGAAACTTCCTCCTGGTGGAATACCTGGCATTGACCTCTCGGACCCCAAGCAACTGGCTGAATTTGCTAGGTATGTAGGAAAAAAGGAACTTCAAAATTGTTTTCTTTTCACTGTTTAATTATGAAACAAAATGGTATATTTAGTATGGCTTATTAATCCATTTAAATGTCTTCTAAAACAAGGGACTTAACACACCATCAGCTACTCTGTTCTGAACTAAAATGATGGGATTTTATATTCAGCAGTGAATTCTTCAGTGACTTCTGGTCTTTAGTTTCATTAGATAAGACAGGACCTAAATTCATTGATAGACTGCATCGCTCATCACTCTAGGTAACCCTGCTTTGGGATTGGACTAGATGGTCTCTAGAGGTCCCTTCCAAGGCCAGCAATTCTGTGATTTGATGTGACAGAATATTTCTTTCATGTTAGTAGCCTTAAATTCCTGAGCACCAAAGGATCTGATAAGTGAAATGCTGCGTTCAGGTTGTTCAGTACAAAATAGCAAGGCTACAGTATTTAATTGGCAAAGCCACTTACTGTTCTTTTTCACCTGCTTCTTAAGCTCAAGATCTTAAATCATGTGTCCTGCACTTTCAAGTGCCACTGATGATTGCGGTTTCACAGTTGGTAACTGTACTGCTTAGATTTTCTCTGGTGAGTCAGAATTGTCGTTCGTTTACATACCAATGGGTTGACCGGAGTGACAAGGTGACTTTTCCTTTCAGATGGTGATGGAGCGGCTTGCAGCGGGGCGGGGGCAGTGAAAGTGTCCGCTGGGCCGGGCTCCGGTGCCGGCGCTCGGGGCGGCCCGTGGCCACCAGAGGGCACCCGCGAGGCCAGCGGGGGAGCCGCTGCGGTGCCGCGCCGGGGCTGGCTCTGCTGCGCCGGCCTGGCCCCTGTGCTCCGCTCGGTGCTGGGGCAGCGCTGGGGCTGGCCCTGCTGCGCCGGCCTGGCCCCTGTGCTCCGCTCGGTGCTGGGGCTGGCCCTGCTGCGCCGGCCTGGCCCCTGTGCTCCGCTCGGTGCTGGGGCTGGCCCTGCTGTGCCAGCCTGGCCCCTGTGCTCCGCTCGGTGCTGGGGCAGCACTGGGACTGGCTCTGCTGCGCCAGCCTGGCCCCCTGTGCTCCGCTCGGTGCAGGGGCAGCGCCGGGGCTGTGTCTCCAGGTGTCTGAGCACGGCTGCTGGCTCGCTCTGGCTGCTACTGCCAGATTTTCCCGAGCTGAAAGCAAAACACCTGTAAGGCCACATCCATTTTCGTATTTTTAGCAGCTGGCTATTCTTCAGAGCTCGGGTGCACAGTTCTGGCACTCAGAGCAGGTGGACAGTCAGATGTTGTTATCTTTATTACCTAGCAGAGAGAGAGTGTGCCTTTTTCCCGGTAGTTGCTAGGTGGCAGGGACTGTTGATACAAGTCCTGGTCTGGCTTGTTGGTTAGCTGGATCTTGATGTTCAGTGGGTGCATTTACTGCTGTTTCACCTTTTTGATCTTTCTGCTTTTTACAAGTTTTAGTTTTGTCCTGTTATCTGTAGTGTGTTTGTGCTGGAGGAATAACAGCACAGCCTCATCCCACAATTACTTTCACTAAAGCCATTGAATGAAGGCTCCTAGTAAAATTGTTCTGCAGGGCTTACTCCCTGCTTCAAGCTATCTGATCTGGAAATGTATGAAAGCACATCACAAAAAGCTGAAAACAGGGTTCTGTCTGAAGTGATTAGTGGTTCTAGCTATTGGTACTCTTCTCTTCTTTCTTGTTTTACTGTCATTAGTCAAAGTTATTGTGTTTTTCTCTGGGACCTGATGAAGAGTTCATACAATTTTTTATGAAAGCAAATGTTTAAATGATATTCTTGAGTGTACATAGTGTTCCAATTCTAAACTGTTACTTGCATATTTTTCTCATCATGTGTTTAGAATGGTGTTCTCCATTACTTTAAAACATGCTAAAACCTTTGGTTCTATTACACACTGAAGTACCTAATCTTTTGTTAGGAAGCTGAAATAGTTTTTTGTAGGGTATTCTCCATGCAAATACTGAATATTTTTTCTCCAGATTGAGTTGAATACTTGAAATGGTTGTCAGGATTTGGGCTTCTTGAAATGACCAGGCTGCTTCTATCAGATGTGTCTGCATATTTCTGAATATTGTAAAATGTTTTAGTTAGGTTTCTATTGAGAAAATAGTGGCTGCTGTCAGTATTTTAAAACTACTACTTTTCTATATTTGTTGTAGAATGTTTTAGGAAGTTCCAGAGCTGGAATTTGTAGTAGGTAGTGGAAAGATTTGGTTTTATATGTACAGCCTCTTTTCTCACAGCAGATAAAATGTAATCTGTTTCAGTCAGAAGAGAAATACATGATGGTAGAGGAAGCACCTTGGAGGGACATCACCTTTAGTAATACCCCCACGTTGCTCAAAACCTGGGATAAATTGTTCTCATAGCTTAGCTGTAGATGCATGAGAATTTAATGTATTTTCTAAGAAAGGTTATTTGATTTCTTGGTCAGAATCGATGACTGTCAAACTTCTACTCTTGCCTTCCAGTTGTATGTTATGTCTTAGATGGTTGTATTTGTTTATTCTTCTGAGACTGAAGAGTATGGGTGTATTAGAATTTGAATATTTCTTGTTAAGGTCTTGTCATCTTGCAGTGAAGCGTGTTGAAGGGACTCCTTAGCTACTAACATGGATTCAAGTACTGATATCTGCAGACTATTGTTCAATTGTCTTGTTGACCTTGCTGTGTGCAGTACCACTAGAAGCTTTGCATGGCAAGCTGGAAGAAAAAATTGGATTTACATGGCTGGAATTGGCTTTGGAGGTTCAAGGACTACAGTTTTTCATGCTAAAAGAATGTGTTTGTTTAGTAAAAAGTTCTCTGAAATTGTGAAACGTTGCTCATTGCTTTACAGTTCAGAATTTCAAAATTCTCAGTAGCTGTATTCTGAAAACTTTTAGCAGCACACGAAGTTGAAAATTTCTTCTAAACTTGAGTAGCTTCACGTGCTGTAAGGTTTTGAATAACAAATTTGTGTTTAGATTACTTGAAAAAAGAATTGTGACAGTCCACATAAAAGTGTGAACTGGCTAGTAAAATTGTATGCTAAGTACATTGTTTGTAGTTGAGAGAAAGTTATGTAGAGTTGCTTTTTGGTTTTCATTAAAGTGGTTGAAGGAATCTCACCATACATTTGTAGAAATTACCTCGTCTGAACCAGGTAGATCCACTGTTTATAACAATTGCAGCTTATTTTGCTTAAGGATAAATTTATTTGAAATACTTGCATTAATTATTAGGAACAAAGTTCTGAGGTTTAGGCTTAAACAGACAAAACTTGAATTCTAGTGCTAATAGATTTTGAGCAAGGTTCTGGTGTTCTGATCGTGATCTAGTTAGTGAAAGGTAGTGGAGGGACAAACCTGATGTTTGAAGTTGTTTGTAGCTCTGCAGCCCTTTAAAAAAATAATTCAGAGCTATAGTAGTTGAAGACCTGCAGCGGCCACCAGCGCTCAGAGCTCGGTGGCTCTGGAGTGAGTGGTTGTGGTGTCTCTTGCGTTACAGTTGTCTTTCACTGCCTGGTTTAGAGCATATGTCATTGAGTCATGTAGCAGGAATCTGAATCCTTTAACTGGAGCTCTGGCAGTTTTTCCTGGAAAAGCTTTTATTCATTCTATGATTCCATTGAAAACATTGTGAATAAACAGGCTGTGTCAGAACATTGACATGTTCAGTAATGCATAGACTAATGACCATAGGTTACACCTGATTGGCAGTTTATCACTTTTTACAGATTACTATATTCTGTTTTAGGAGTCTTGAATTTTCTCTAGCATGCTTTCAAAATGCAATAAAAAAGAAAAAGCTGGAATTCTCTTAGGCAGTCATATCAGAATGTAAAATGTTAATAGTGAATGATCTGCTCAGAAGGACAAAACCTAATAAATTGCCATGTTTTCATTTGATACTTTTGACTGGGAAACTGGAAATCCCTTGAAGTGGAGTAAAATGTTTCATCCAAATCTAAATTGATGACAGTTCAGTAGTTAGCTGTGAAGAAATCATAGCTGTTTGGTAGTGAAAACTTAGGAAGGTAGCCGGGATATTTCTAGAACGTGCATATGGCAAATTCCCTCAAAGCAAGCCACTAAAAAGGATATCCCTGATTGCCCCCTCCTTCCCTCTTGTCCTCTAAATACGTGACTGAACTGGCTAAAGACAGCAGAACACAGACACCGGTACAACAAAGAAATAAGAAGGAATATCCTATAGCTGGGAAATTGGCACAGTAATGGGTCCTGGTGGTAAAAAATTTATTCTTTGTGGTGTTATTTTCTGCTAATCTTGGTATCTTTTTTGAAGGAGAGCCATTGTGAGGGCTGGCCTTCCTTTCTATCCACTTTCCAAACCTATAGAAAACAGAGGAGAGGAAACTGCATTAGGGTTTGAAATTGGACACCCTTCTGAGAAGTGACAAAGCTTTCTGGTCATCCGGATTTATGACTTAGGCCTCTTTATAAGGTGTATGCTTTTGTATTGGTTTTGTTCTTGTTACAGAGGAGCTTAAAGGGCAGTAAAGTGACAATTGCTTTACCCAGTGTTCTTCTAGGGGAGGGGAAATGTCCTGCTCTGTGCCACACTGCACAGGTCACTGTTCCTGTTTACACATATGATATTCCTCATAACTGGAACAAACCTAGTAATAATTTTTGCCAGAATCATGGAGTGAAAGAACTTCTTATGGCAGTTTTCTTCCTAACTGTGACTGAAGCAGGTAAGACACTGGCTGTTCTTGGGTTGTATGTAGATAGATTCCTAGGACACCTTGTGCCACTCCCCTTTCATCTTGTTTGTCCAAAAGCCAGTCTAGCCAGTTCCAGGAGTTGTTCAGCACAAACGAACTCTTGCAGTAGCACAGGGCTGTGACGCTCAAGTTGGTTCTGCTCAGCAGGGCAGTGCAAGGGGAATGGCAGAATGAGGGAACACACCAGCAGTGCCAGTAACCCTGTTGAGAGAGAATCATTTCCTCTACCTCTGACTGTTCTTTTGGGGGGTGGGGGGGGAGTGTGGCCATCAGCACAGGTGAATATCATTGCTAGTCATCAGAGACCTCTAGGATGTGTTAAAGGAGTTGCCTGAGAGAGAGTAAAACTGTTAAGGTTAGATTTATCTACAGAGGGAGCAGAAAGGAGGTGAGAACACAGAACTCTTTAACAGTGGCAAAAAAAGGGAGATTATGGAGCAAGGGGGAAATTCTATACTGTTATGTGTATTATATTTCCTTTCTTCCCAGCTTTAACCCCGTTTCTATGGCTGACTTTTAAAATTGCATCAATTGACAAGTCTGTAGGTTATGGAGTTTGACAGGGATTTGGAGTGGGGATTAAGGTTCTCTTAGGGTAAAGTACTCTCAGTTCAGCTGTGTAGATGAAAGGAGGTAGTTAGATTTAACTTTCAGATACTGCACAGTGACAATATTGCTTTCTTTGTTTTGAGGAACTGAGTGGTTTAATACCAGTGATTTCACTCAGTCTTCCTTATGCATGGATAAGGGAGTGTGTGTTTATGGAGCTCGTTCTGTAAAGCTGTTGGGTTGCACACATTCCTGCTTCCTCTGCTGTCACCCATTCCCTCCCTCCACTCCCCCAGTACAAGTTAAGACATAGCCTTTAATTGCAGTGTCCCAGTGACTTGATCCAAAAGGTATCCTTCCTGATTTTCACAGTTAATTGATTTTGCAGTTGCTTCTACTAGGTGTGACCCATGTAAACCCACTGCAGAAATGAAAATTTTGGTCTTGCTGTGTAAATTGACTTTCTGCAAATGCAACTGTTTCTGAAGTTCCACCTCAGTATTAATGTGTGTGTCTGTAGTTGTGTTAAATAGTGATATTTGTTAGAGTTCTGTTTTTGATTAATGTTTCAGGCTAAGAAAACTTGGATGGAGCTGGTAGAGATGCTCTACTGGGTGGGAGCCAAAAGTCTAACCACCACCAGCAAGAGCTACCTGCACCAGTGTAATTAAGATCAACAGCACAGATTCTAGTCTGGTCTCCTTTTGCAGAAAGTTAATTTTAAAGTAAGACCAAAATCTTTTTTTCTAATATGTTGAATATGTAAGTCTTTAAATTCTTCTTTGAGGGTTTGTCCCTTGGCTTCTGCAGCTTTGTGAGCAAGATGACATTTTTGACACAATGATCTACTGTAGCTGTGCCTGTGGTGTTCATGCCCTCGTGCCTTTAATCCAGGTGTACAAAGGGCCCAGCAGCTTCCTCCTGCCTGCGGCACTGAGATACAACCTGGACACCATTTGCCATCTCTTCTTTTGCGTTGTCTGCTGTTGTTTTGTTGATAAGCTTGGTTATCTATGGAACCCTGTGCATAAGCACAGTCTTGTTCCACATTTTAGGCTTAACTTGCTCTGCTTCCATGAAAAATGAGAAGAGGTAAAATTGCTCATTTTTTAACTGAACTTTTTTGTCATTTGTGTCTAAATGTTCAAGTATACTACTGGGCTGATACTCTTTAATTTAGAAACAAAGCCTGAACATTAAAAAGTCCTGGATGGACATTCATGATGTTCTATTCCTGCTCGGTCACTGAACTGAAAAATGTAAGGTGTATGTTGATGCTGCAGTCTGTCCCATGTCTGACCACCCAGTACACCTGCGATTGGTTCCTCAAGCTCCCTGACTGCCCCGGCCCAGGGTATTTTCCTTCTCCCTCTGCCTCAGCAGCCTGTTAGAGATGACACTGTTGCAGCATTTCTTTCTCAAAGATTGACTTAATACTAGAGGCAAGACATAAGAGTCAGGAAGAGGATTTAGATTTAACACAAAGTGTGAAAATGCAGGCACTGCCCACTAAAGCTATTTGCCACATCTCTTGTTAGCAGTTGTCCTGGTCTAGTCACTCCCTTTACAGGTGGCCAGTTAAGGTTTTGGAACAATAGTGGTTTTACTCATTCTGATCATGTCATGGACACAGATCTCACACCTAGGATATTTTTTTTGCTTCATTTTTTTGGGGCTGGAGGGATGATTCAGCCAACATTTAACAGGTTGATTGAATTAGGATGAGGTGTTTTTGGCACTAGCTTTGTCTCCTAAGGGTGTTTGTTCTCTAATGGAATTAAATCATGACACTCTGTTCTCTCACATCCCATCTTGTCAAGTCATTCTTCTGTGACCATTTCGACAATTACAGATGCTCATTTCTGTCCCTTTTCCTGAGACATAATAAGGAGAATCCCATGCTAAAGGTAATTGAAAGCTTTCTGTAGGGGCACTGTAAAGACAGCTTTTGTGTCTATGTGTTTTCCTATAGCCTCAGTACCTGTAGTGCTATGAGTCTGGAACCTCACTGGAGAGTGCAGTCAGTCAGTTAATCCCAATCACTTGTTTGGAGTCAGGTATTTTGATACTTTACTCAGAGAGACTGTGTAAACTAAACACAGCACAACCATTCTGTATTCCAGTTGGATTATATAAATTAAATCTAATCAATAAGGTCAACTGAGTTGGTCTGTAGTCTTGAAAAAAATAGTTACAGTGAAAATTAAGATAATGAGGAGACTGCTGTACAGGAACAGATGTAGTTTGCTGTGTTCAGAATGTTTCTGCCCTTAAGTTGATGAAATCTTGGTTGTGCTGCTGGTTATGGTGCACAAGAGGAGCTTTGTAAACACACATACCTTACACCCATTCTCAAGTCACTGTTAATATCTGTAAATGTATTTGTAACCCTGCAGCAGACTGTAGTGTTCTTTAGGTTAGCTCTGTACCTACTAAGTGTAGTCTGGAGATGCTGAGGCAGCAGGAGTTTCCCAAGTGCCCACTTAGAGAAAAGAGCAAAAGCAGCCTCTAAATCCTTGGGTTTTAGTCTTGTGTCTGTGAAGTGGCTGTCAAGTGCTTTAGTCTGTAGGTGATCACTTGAACTGTGCTACATCTGCTGTACTGAAAGGAGGAGAATGAGGGACCAGTGATAGGTGACAGAGCCATAGGAGACCTGTCCATCACATATCACTCCACTGGCAGTTGTAAGATGATTTTCCTGGGTCTTCAGGACTTCTGAGGGAGTTTTTTCACTGCTCTGGCCTTAATTCACCCTCTTCTCTCAGCAGTCCATGTGAAGGAAACAGGTGAAAGCGGATTTCAGCCATAGGAGTGTGACCGTACCAAAACAGTCTGGACTCTGCTTGCAAAAACCAAATGCTTTTGTGGGCATTTTAGTTTATTTTCCCTACAGCTCTTGGGAAGTCTTTGAGTGTTTAAGAGTTGCTGTTCAGCCATTTTTATATAAATTAATCAAAAGGGATGTAAAAAAGTACATATTTGCATTGCTTGGAAATATCTTTCCCCAACCTTGTTCTTTCATACCAGTTTCCAGAAACAGAACTTCTGTGGATTAAAACTGTCATGGATAGCAACAGACACTTTTCCTTAACATTAAGAAGAGTGATTCTGATAATTCCAATTATTTTGTTAATTTCAAGCCACTCATTCTATTTAATTGAGACTAGGGTACTCCAGCAAACCTGTGGATTAATTTACAGATATGATACGTAGCCACCTTGTCACACAGAACTGTCATGTGCTCTATTGCAAGGAAAAGCAGTTCAGTAACCCACGTGGACAGACTAGCTCTGCTTCCACAGCAAGGTTTGGGAATGTGCAAGATCTCATTGCTTACCTAAGGGGATCTCCAGCTGTGTGGGGGTGCATTTATGTACACCCACCTACTGCTACCATTAGGTGGTAGCTAAACCTTCTCTTTTTGATTTTTTGAAGATAGCACCACAGGTTTGAGAAATAAAGACAGCTGAAAGTGCAGTGTACTTCCCCAGAATTACATCTGGCTCCCCTGACTTTCTGACAGGTGTTTGTTATAACACTGTTCTAAGATAGTTTTGTACAGAGAGTCTTACTGTATATGAAATAGATCTAACACATACTAGCAATAGTTTGCTGGGCTCCTTACATAGCAGTGGAGATTAGTGGCACCCATAAAATAATGGTGAAGATCTCTGTCAGTGACCAGGAGTAAATTGGTGGTTGATTGTCAGTTGCCAAGAGTGGAATCCATGTGCACAATAGCTTAAAGTAAGGATTATTACCATTTCTGTGGTTGTAATGGATGCCTACGTTGTCTGTGTGGATTCCACAACTTTCCCGATTCTGCTTTCCCTGCTTCTGTAGAGTTTTCTTTAGAAGTCTTGTGTGGTGAAAATACTGAAGAATGATTGAACCTATACTCTTTCATGTCCTGCTGCAGGGATGGAGAGGAAGTGAAGCTAAATAGGCCACATGGGTACTGGCACAACAAAAATGGAGTTTTCGAAGAAAAACTCCTAATTACAATTAGTGTATATCGGGGAAAAAAAAATCTCAATTTCCATGTATTCAGCGGATTAAGAAGATAGTATTAAATGTCTTATTCTGTATTTGAGAGGTCCTTCTGGAAAAGCAGAGCATTCCAAATGCTAAATTACGCTGTTAATATTTTTATGAAGGTTTTGAAAATGTTAAAGTGAGTATCACTGACACATGGAAAAAATGTGCTCATTATATAGGCACTTAGGGGAGAAGAGCTGTCTACTAATGTGTTTCTACTAATATTTTGTTGTATTTTTTTTTATCTTTAAGAATGAAACCGAGAAAAATTAAAGAAGATGATGCTCCACGAACGATAGCTTGTCCTCACAAAGTAAGTAAAGTGCTCAGATTCTGAGTAGATAGTAATTTGTAGATCAGAATTTTGTATTGATGTTTTCTCTTGAGAATGAATAACTAAAATATCTTACTGTTAATAGAATACACTCAGTTAAATGTATTTTAGTTGTCATTCTCTAGAGGCTTCCTTTAAAACCTTTCACTGAATAATATATTATTCCCATTCCTTGTCTTAAGGTTAGTGCATCCCTAATCTTCTGGTAACCATGATGCACAGTCCCTAACATGCTGGTTTTACTGTTGTGATTTCCCGACACCCAAGAATACATACTTGAAAGAATGTTCTGAAAGCTGTTCAAAGTACGTTCTTAAGATCTATATATCCTCTGCTTGGAAACTATGACAGATTTGGAGTCTAGATCAGGAATCAGCAATTTATGATGCAGATGCCAAAGTCAGCTTTATTGGAAGACTCTGAATTACATTCCACAGAGCTGGAAGGTGCATCATCATGAAAGAGAGAGGCAGGCATCTTGGAGATATGATTCTGATCCACTGGTAGCAAGGAAGTTTCTGTCTTGAATAAATGTTGCCAGTCACCTAGACTGGTAGCATGTGGCTTTACTGCATTATCCAGCTTTTGTAGTTCTTCTTTTAGCTGACTTAGTCTGTAACAAAAAAAGACAAATACAATCTTGCTGACTTCTGGTCTAGATAAGTGTGAGCTTAAGCAAATAATCAGGGCAGATAGCTATTAGAGTTAGCCATTAGAGAGCATGAACAGAAGGCTACTTTCTGACAGCCCTGGTGTAAGGAATTTTCTTAATTCCTCTTTGTGCTTATATTGGTTTCCAATTCTCCACATTCTAAAAGTGTAATTTTTCTTGTAATACAGTGTGCAGAGATACAGGAACAGTTACTTTTGACTATACCAAGGAAAGTTACCTTCATTTCTTTGATTTACTTTTTCATGGCCTCAACTTCATCTGAACGGGGGGGAAAAAATGTTCTATCCTTCCATTTTCTATCTTGTAGTGTTTGTAGGCTTTGTGCATTTATTAATTCAGTTTAACAAAAGAAAGATATTGTAGTTGTACCTACTGCTCTCAGAGGTGAGAAGGGACTTTGAAATAAATGCAGAAAGAAGTTGATGGTCTGTTTACTTTGGCGCTGCTTTGCCCCACCCAGTTCTGCTATGTGCCACGAATGGTGGCACAATGCTTCAAAATTGGCCAAAGAGATTCTAGTGCCTGGAGAACTCCTGAAACTGACATTTTACCCTTTTTATAAGAAAGAAAGCTTATTTAAATGTATTTCTTTTGAAAAAAGAAGCCTGCAGAATTTGAGATTAGCAGTTTAATGGTCCTTTAGGTTCTGTTGCTGAATTTTATACCTCATAACACAGTGATGTTGGTTGACTAGTTTTATGTAAGTTTAAACAGCATCACTTGTAGTACAATTAGAATTTATGATTATTAATAGGATTTTATGAGGGGTTTTGAACCTTGAGGAAGACATTTATAAAACATATGATAGAAAAAAATTGATTGTCACTGAGAGGTGAAAAAAATGTAGAAAGATTAGGTAAATAGAGCCCCAGGTCACTGTTGGCTTAAGCATACTCTGGAATCAAAAGTGGTGTTCCTCTGTCAATGCAGGGTTGACCCCGAAGTTAAGACTTCTGATGCTGTACCTGAATTAATGTATCTTCTGCTTTTAAATTGAGTTGGCACTAACTCTGGCTCTTGTCCCGCCTTATTCTGCTGCCCAGTATCACTTTGTAAGTTTAAACTGCAGCAGCAGTGGCACTCTGTGTCTCAAGGTGGTAGTGATCAGTCTGCTGCTGCCAGTTTGGACGAGGTAGTTCCTGTAAGTTGTTATGTGCTGGAAACTCTCTTGCCCCGTTTGTTCTCAGAAATGAGGAGGACAGAGAAGGAAGAGGACAGAATGTTGGGAGATGGTGCAAATACCAGTTGGTACTAGGGAATAATCTGTGGTATATTAGAGACTATATAATGTATTGTAGTTCTCAGAATATAGCACTTTGAAGAGTATATCATAGGTATTCATGAACTATCCTTCTGTCCTTTGTTTTTTTGGTTGGATTTTTGTTTTGTGTTTGTTTTTTCCTCTGAAACCTGTTAAGTGCTTTTGTTTGGTTCATTCATTTACTTCCGTCAGAGCTGCATCTTCTCCATGAGACTGTCCTATTATTCATTTGATTGCACATGGCTCATAATACTGAGTGAGGAAAGAGTTTGGGGTTTTTTTTGTTTGGGATTGTGTTTAGGGGTTTTTTTTTTGTCAGCTTTTCAAATGATTAGTTTTCTTGTATTGCTTTCTTAAAAATAAATGTGAGGGATGTTCTTTTCAGGGCCAACTCTTAAGAAAGTATTCAGGATATAAAAGCATTTTAAATGCTTGTACTGTAGCAGATAAAACCTTCTTTGTGAGAACTAGCTTATCTACTAATTGAGTTTCACTGTTCTTTTTAAGGGCTGCACAAAGATGTTCAGGGACAACTCTGCCATGAGGAAGCATCTGCACACTCATGGCCCTCGAGTACACGTATGTGCAGAATGTGGCAAGGCCTTTGTGGAGAGCTCGAAACTAAAGCGGCATCAGCTAGTTCACACCGGAGAGAAACCCTTTCAGGTACTGTTAACCTGCAGGCACGAGTGCCACCACTTACTCTGGGAACACTGGAGCCTGTAGCTATAACCTGGCTTCCACAGGACTTGGGCATACTAGGGCTTTTCTAAAATCAGATGAGGCACCTGAGAAACTGAGAGTCCCCTTAAGTTAACTAGGCTATTATTTAATTATTTACATGGACTTCTCTTAGAAATTGGCAGATTGAATGTGCATGGGAAATACCTTTCAAAATACGATGTAAAGTTGTCCGCTTTAAAAATGAAGTCTGTAGTTACTACGGAATTAAGAAATGTCTCTTTCTCCTCATCATCTTTTCAGCTTAGCACTTGTGGACAGCTGAGACTTGGGGCTGTTTGCTCAGTTACCTCAGGGTACTAATTTTCAGTAGGGGTTATTAATCAGTTTTCAACAAAATGATGGAGTCACTGAATCTCTCTCCATTTATATGGAGTCACATGGGCTTCTGCCACCAGAGGTCCCCTGCCCTCTTCGTATGATACTCCCTATAAATCTTTAAAGTTAGTCTTTGAGCACACGTATGTTCCTCAGAACACACTTCAGACATGTTATTTTTCTTTTTGTTGATTATTTTCTAAAATAAATTATGTCAGAAACTTGATTTGCAGTCCTCAGGCATTTGCTTAGATGAATACAATTAATATTCTATGTGGTAAATGTAAGTATCACTAAATGCGCTGTCCTTTTTATATCAAGCCCATCTTAAAAGTAAAGCAGGTAAAATGAGTAAATTCTCACTGACAGGGAAATTCTGATGTGAAATCCTGTTTCTGATTTGTACAGTGTAGGTACTGTTTCACATGCAGAGAAGGTTTTTAGTGGAAGTGCTTGCTTGCAAGCTGGAGGTCATTTATTTCCCTCTTCAAAAGTAGATATGCTATTGTATACATACTATATACAATATACTGAAGGATTGCAGTGTTTTTAGTGCAGCTCACAGGGGATGCCCACAGCTTCACCCATAACAGTCTTCAGCCTCTGGCTTCATGTTTGTGCAGTCCAGTGATTTAAAGACGGCTGTTTTTCTGATCAGTGGTGGAGATGAGTTCCATTAGCTAACAGAGTGTTTCTTTGCCTTCCAACAGTGTACGTTTGAAGGATGTGGAAAGCGTTTTTCACTGGACTTCAATTTACGCACACACGTGCGAATTCACACTGGCGACAGGCCCTACGTTTGCCCGTTTGACGGCTGCAATAAGAAGTTTGCGCAATCAACCAACCTGAAATCTCACATCTTAACACACGCTAAGGCCAAAAACAACCAGTGAAAGTTGAGGAGAACGTTCTTGAACTCAAAGCATCTTACAGGAAAATCAATTGGAAAGAAATACGCCTCCCCTTTGTATATTGTTTCTAGGAAAGAATTTTAAAAAAAGAACCCTACAAACCTAAAGGACGTGTTTTGATAAGTAGTAAATAAAAAGCAAAAAAAAACCACACAGAAAACTTTAAGGTGGCATTGCTAAGATGCTCCACTTTGCTCTGTAACCCCGTTTCAAGAACACGGTGTTTTGTAAAGTGCGGCCCCAACCGGACGGGTCAGCTCATGAACTTGCATCAGAAAAGACAATTCTTTATACAACAGTGCTAAAATTGGACTTCTTTTCACATTCTTATAAATATGAAGCTCACCTGTTGCTTACAATTTTTTTTAATTTTGTATTTTCCAAGTGTGCATATTGTACACTTTTTGGGGATATGCGTAGTAATGCTATGTGTGATTTTCTGGAGGTTGGTAACATGCTTGCGGTAGATTTTCTTTAAAAGAATGGGCAGTTACATGCATACTTCAAAAGTATTTTCCTGTAAAGAAAAAAAAAGTTATATAGGTTTTGTTTGCTATCTTAATTTTGGTTGTATTCTTTGATGTTAACACATTTTGTATAATTGTATCGTATAGCTGTAATGAAATCATGTAGTATCAAATATTAGATGTGATTTAATAGTGTTAATCAATTTAAACCCATTTTAGTCACTTTTTTTGGAGAAATACTGCCAGATGCTGATGTTCAGTGTAATTTCTTTGCCTGTTCAGTTATGGAAAGTGGTGCTCAGTTGTAGAATGTATTGTACAGGCACTGACCGTCTATTAACACCTGATAATATGTACATCCCCCATGTAATAGAAAGGACAACAATAAAACAGTGGTCCTAAAGAAAGAATCTGGCAGAAAATGATCTGTAAGCGCAGTCAATTTTCTTTTGTTGTCCAGAGCAGTTCTAGTTCCTCTTGACCTCCCAGAAATTGGAAGCTAAATAAACTCAAGTTTCCTTTACTTTGCATTCAATTACAGTGATTTGTGATGCAATTAAGTAATGCCACATCAGGTGGTATATCTAAACAGAATTGCTGACTGTAATTCTGGTTTTGAGTGACCTAGACTTCCACTAACTGGAACGGTGGATTTGGAGACTTGGCAGTGTAGTGAGGAGTGTTCTGTGTGCCTGGACAGCAACTAGGTAAAACAGTACAGGAAATAACTAAATGGAAACCTTTGTTTAGTCAAGGTCAGGAATGTTGGCGGTTTAAATGCAGTAACAATAGAAAGTGGAGGAATGGTAGGGTTTGAGTGATCATACCATAAAAAAAAGAAACTGTTTTTTCTTTTGGCTAACTTGTTTGAGTGTAATGATAAAAATTCTTGGAACCCTATTGGACACCTTTTGTTTCAAAACAAGAACTTGAAGTTCTAAGAGAACTTGATGGAGTTGAGTTTTGATGGTCTAACTAAGAGTGGTTACTTCTCATTTGTTCAAGTGTTCAAAGAAAACTTAGCTGATACTATAGTAAAATGTGACAGATTAATAAACAGAAGAAAATGCAGAGAAATGCATAAGTTATTTTTTAGAGGCATGTAACATATTTTAATGCAGTAAAAAGTGTTGTTAATCTTCTTCTGAATTCTGTTCTTACAAGGTTCATCAAAGTTTTCATTGCTAATACTGTAAAACTTAATTTTGAGTCCAGTGTTGGTGGTAGTGGCAAAAACATGGGTAATAAAGAAACTGCACTTAAGACCAAGGGAATTTTCATCCATACATAAGTTAATCTGAACACTGCAACTCTAGTCTGAGGTTATTAGGGGTAGAAAGAAAGTTGGGACATTTAATTGTAAAGTATGCGTTAGAATTTTGGCAGTATTTTTTCTTTTATATATAAGCAGTTTTTGAACAGGACAATATACTGAAACTTGTATAGTTATAGTTAAATTAAATTCTGTATACAGTTAAATTAGTGTCTATTCTTTTTGGAAGGAAATAAAATTAATTCAGTCTAGTTCTAATTGACCTTATATTTTTTCTTAAGCAGTATTTGTGATGGTGTTAGGCTTACACAGAAGTTTGCTTTCCTGTGTCATAAAGTCATTAATTGAATTGCAAGGTGTCAGTACTTCATCCTTGAACATGCATTAGGGACTGAACTATGTTACCTTGAACATACATTTGAGACTAAACTATGTTAAATATTGATTTGAGGACCAACTGGGAACTGTAACTGTTATTGCCTCTGGTTATATTGCATCTGATTACAGAGACATTTCCGTCCAGGCCTCGAATCAGTAGCACTCAATGTACTCCTGAGTGTAAGTAGCAACACTCAGTAGCTTGAAAGGTCTTGCTTTGTTAGTACTTAATTCCATATTGGGTATGAATAAATACTAGCAGTGAGCAGCTGCTATAAGATATTTAAGCTTTTAAAGTATAATTGGCACACCTTGCTTTTAAAACATCATGCTTAATAGATTCCAGAGTTTTCCTCAAGGTTTTTCAGTGAAGAAATTAAAGGATTTGAGAATAGCAACAGAGTTGACTTTGAAACCACCATTCCCAGCCTGCTATCGACAAGTTCCTGCATTACACCACCAATTTGTGAGGAAGTTCAGGTAAGGGGAGGGGTGGCAGAAGTGTGGGTTTGAAACTGGCAAAATATTTCCATGCTTACTCATTATACATGTTCTGTTGCTCATTTGATCGTACATTTACCTTGTTTGGTTCTGCTGCTGTCAAAATGAAAGGAGGCAAACTCAGACCAGCTTTAAAGGTAGAACTAACTAGACTTTTCCCTCTCTTGTCTATTTATGGTCTGTCAGTAAATGCGAAACAAACTGAACTTAAACACTAATTACTTGTGGAGAGTGTTTCTTGAAAAGGTTGTAGGAGGACTGCAGGTTCAGATTTGAAATGCTAAGAGAGTAACTCCTTAGTGAAACGGAATGCCAGGACCTCGGCTGAACCTGCGCTTAATTTTGGTTATCTTCTGTTTGAAGAGGGTCACAGTGGAATTGAGGTAGTGCATTTTGACTTTTTCCTGTAATGGCTGCAAGTTGTCAATCTACAAAGCCAAATACTAAACACATTCTGACAACATAGCTTGTCAGCAGTGATGTAGTTTTAAGGGCAGGTGGAGATCCTTTCCCCCTGCTAATTCCACAGTAGGTAAAAAGCAAAAGATGCAATAATTACCAGAAATGGCAAAAGTATCGAGGCTTTAAAAGGTTTGAAAAAAGTGAATCCCTTCAAAGTACTAGAGGGAGAGGCATGGCAGTGGCAGTAACAGGTGTTTCCACGTGCTCACCACATAGCTCACAGGATATTTTATCAGTATGCCTTGGAAAAACTGCAGCTGCTTGGTTCTACTCAAGATGCATAAACTCGAGGACAGTATGTGCTGAATATCATTCTTCTAAGTGTTTCCTTAATGCCTTGAAGAAATTGAGAAAACTTGAATTTTTGGGAGGGCTGCTAGACAAATCTGTCTGGGAAGTCTTAGTCAAGTGGCAGCTGCTACTGGCATTGGTTGGTCTATAATGGGTGTCTATAATGTGCCATCTATAATGATGGCACTTCAAAATAAGTTTTAGGAGTTTTTAATTGGTACAACACCTTCTAAAATCCACTATGTAATGGTGGCGTGAGGAGAGGAGTAAAGCATGTTTGTGTCAGCATTGAGCTTTACTGCACTAATGTTCCTGGAGCAGTTAAAGCTACCGAGGGGAACCTGGGGTGGATTTCAAAACTGAGTGTTGTGTGCAGGAATAGAAGTAGGAGTTGGACTTCAGTATTCTTGTTCCTGGCTGTGTGAATGGAATACTTTAAAAAGTAGCACTTTTCTTGGGAATGGTCCCAGGGCAAAAGAATGGGAAAGTGAAGTAGAGCAGCGGGAGTGCAACCCTGCTGCTGAATGCAAGGAGCAGAAGTATCTGCACAGTGATCTGTAAAGGTGGATGTGAAACAGAGCAGGAGTGTATGTGCTTGTATTATGAGATTCAATATTCAGTTTGATAATGTGAATTGGTCTAGTGTCAAGTTGCAAGAGTGTGATGATACCTTTACAGCAATGCTTAAATGCCACCTGGATGGCTACTGGTTTAATTTTGTAAGGAAATTGAATCAGTGGTCCTTTTCTCAATTTCATTCTCTTTGCCTAAAGCAAACCAGTTTTTGTGTGTACTCACTATCATCCTATATTATTAAGGCAGTTTAACTTAGAATTTTTTTCAGTCCTTTTCTCTGGAAATTGTCTGGAAAGTATTGAATTTCCTTTGGGGCAAGCATATCAGATTCTGTATAAGAGTTAATGTGAAACTTTTCAGGTCCTGGCTTCCCATAAAGTCGCAGGAAAACACTATTTTGCTGTAGGTCAATGAATAAGATTCCTTAGAGCAACTGGGCTTTAGACAACTCCTGTTTTAGGGTTTTCTAAGTCTTCTGTTAGTTTTTCTAAGAGAAAAGCTCTAAGCCTGGGTGCTGGTTGGGTACCACGGCTTCTGTTGTGTTACAGTGGGGACATGATACCCTCTTGTGAGCTGCTGTTCTCACCAGGTTCCTGTGTCTGCTGTGAGCTCTCCTCAGGAGCAAGCCTGAAGTTCTGTGCGAATGTTGGTGAATTTGGGGAGGGAGAGAAAGGGATGGAGAGTCTGTGGCGCCCTTGCCGGACTTACGGGTGCTCCTTTTGCCACCACTTTTTAAGTGGTGGTGTAGGTTTAAGTGTGATTCCTCTCTAATGGATCTGGTATCTATGTGAGTGCTTTGTTTCAGTCTGTTCAGAGGCTCCCGGGTAGCAGTTTGCCAGGAGATGGCAGTGAATTACCTGTTTGCACAGTGTGACCAGCAGGCAGAATGGCAGTGTCAGGGTGCCCCTGTGAGGTCAAGTGTGTGCAGGGTGTCCTGTGGTGTTCAGTGGACCTTGACAGACTTGGAGCGTGCCAGTGTCAAAGAGCAGATTGCCCACAAACCAGTGCAGAAGAATAAGAAGTACAATTGTGTGCTGATTTCTGAGACTCCTGAGTGTGCTTGTGCTTTCATTAAAAGCACCAGCAAGGCAATGAAAATAAAAGACTGTAAATAAAAACTGCTGATTGTGACGTGGGTCATATATACACACATCCATCAAATATTAATGTTAAATATCTTTAGAGAGAAATGTGGAAATCCAGTGATCAGTGGTGTTAATGAAAGTGCTTTCAAGCTGTGAGTGGCTATTTTGGTTAACTGCTAGACCTGTAAAACATCACTGCTTCTCTCCAGCAGTGGCGTCCTAAAAAGTCCAAGCTCTTCTGAGACAATTAGGGCCTTTGCTTCAGTCTGCTGCTCAAAATGTGTGCAAGGCTGTTGCAGAGACTGCAGAACAGGATAGATGTTGCATCGGAGTCCTGCATTGCTGCTCTTCAGGGGATCAGAGATCTCAAGTAACCTGTTTCCCTCCCTGGAGCAGGCCCACAGAAAAGCTGTGTTTCAGAAGGATGTGAATAATGAATATTTTTGAGATAAATCATAGAGCATGTGAAGACTGGCATATGTACTGCTTGTTAAATAGTGGAGAATCCATACACAAAAGATCTTGGTGACCAGATAGGTCCTAATGTCCTTTGGCTAAAGCTCATTTTGGGAACTGTGTAAGACAAATCTGTGGAAAACTGCCTTGTTGGTTAGTGTTTTGATTTAAGGGCTCATAAAGTCAAGTGTCCTTCAGAGCTGCAAGATGCTTGTCAAGGAGCTCACTGACCTTGCCAGTTGGAATTTTGGCTTACAAAGGTTTTGACTGCCTCACACGTGGGGCATCATGCAGCTTATGTTTTGGCTTATTTTTCCACACATTTATTTTTTCTCAGCAAAACAGAAAATTTGGCCTTTTGATATAGAATCCTTCAGTTTCCAGTCTTAACTGAAGCTTTGACTGAACGTCCAATGGATTTATATGAATCCAGAGACTTCCATAGCTTCAAAGGGCATACAAATGTTCATAGTTTGAAAACGGATTTTAAGGAATGATACTTCCGAGAGGTCTTTAGGTTTTCCTGTTGTGTGATTGGTTGGTTGGTTTGCTTGTTTTTATGCTTTCCTCCTGCATAGGTTAGGGAGAGGGGATTTCATCTCAATTTTTTCCAGAGAGTGGAATGAAAATGTGTCCAGTCTCTCGGTTAAGAACTGGCAGGGAAGCAGGTAACTGCCTGGATTAATTTAAGGGTAGATGTAATTTTTACAATTATCTCCTTTATCTGCAGTTGAAAAGTTTTAACTTTATTACTGGTCTGTTTGAAAAGTACCTCTTAGAGATTCTTCCCAAGTGAAAATACCTCAGTGCACAAGGAAGAAGGCGTATGGCCTGGTTGATTGCAACACTGAAGTATTTCTGATCTACAGTAAATGTCTGCTTAAGATAATAGATCAGATCCTAGAAAAAGAATATTCATTTTATTCCATACCAGCATCATTATGGCCAAGTCAAATTACTTGAGCTACACTTCTTTCTGTTCTGATATATATAGGAAATGGTGCAGACCATGAGGTCAGGCTTCATTATGATTTTAGTATTTTATTGATTGACACATGGATATGGCTAAAATGGTGCAAGTCTATTTTACTGTCAATAAAAAATGCAGTGTGCTTCTTTCAGTAAGAAAAACAGTCATAATAAAGTATAATAATGAATGATAACTAAGCAATTTGACTGTGTTAGTTGTCACATTTTATAGACCCTAAGAATATTTTGTGGACATTAGAACTTGACTTTCTTCCATTTATATCAATCTATAGGGCATGAGTGTCCACTGCAGACCTTGCCTTGATTTCAGTTTATTTATTGATGAACCTGTATAGATTAAAATTGCTTTCTAGGTCAACTCAGTTAAAACTAGTAATAAACTATAAGTAGAAAATCTTCTACTGTATATCTTATGTATTATTGTGCATATTATGTCACTTTTTTTCTGTTGGTGATAATCACTTTTGCAATTAGTGACGACAACACTAATACAAAATTGCAAAACAGTTGCACTGGGAAGATGAAAATGGCTTATTTTCCTCTGCTTGTCTCCCCTACTGCCCATGGACATGCATAAATTCCTGAACATGGAAAGAAACAGTTTGCTTCCTCTTGATATCAAAGGCTGTCTCCCTTAGGTTTGGCCCAGCGCGTTGTCTGCTTCCCTGCTCTCGTGCTGTGCCTCCCAGAGTCACAGAGCCCCTCAGCTCCTTCAGCTGTCTCCATGGCTGTGGTGTTTGATAGGGCATGTTGCCTTGGGAAAGCTTCTATTTTCTATGCCTGTTTTTCTGGCAGAAGAGGGGGTTAACTGCACATTCTGCTAATCTAATGGTGTTTGG
Organism: Melanocharis versteri; assembly: GCA_013397845.1. NCBI lineage: Eukaryota > Metazoa > Chordata > Aves > Passeriformes > Melanocharitidae > Melanocharis > Melanocharis versteri. The sequence goes on along the minus strand of VZTG01005027.1, from coordinate 990,586 downwards.
CACACTTCTGGGTTTTAAATTGTTCTTTAACTATCTACGGATTAAAAGTCGGGCTAAGCAGCAGCTAACATTAAACTGTTAACACCTGTTTTCCAGCATAATAATAAATATATTTAATTTCAAAGAACAAACACATATTTTCTTTGCAAGGTCAACGTTTACATTTGTGCCTTAGTCTTTTTCTGAGTATGCTGCTAGTGCTGCACGTGCAATGGGCAGGTTTTCATCCCTTGAATGTCTTGCTACCATTTTACCTGAACTATATAAAAAGCTCTATCATGGAATCCTAGAATGGTTTGGGTTGAAAGGAACCTTAAGCATCATTTAATTCTAACCCCCCCCGTCATGGTCAGGGACACTTTTCACTAGACCAGGTTGCTCAGACCCCCATCTAGCCTGGCCTTGAGCACTTCCAGGGATGGGGCACCCACAGCTTCTCTGGGCAACCTGTGCCAGGGCCTCACACCCTCACAGTGAAGAATTTCTTCCCAATATCCAATCTCAACCTGCCCTCTTTCAGCTAAAGGCCATTACCCCTTGTCCTATTACTGCATATATGCACAGAAAGACAAGGCAGAGAGGACAAAAAAATTGTCGTGTTACAGACAGGATAAATGAATTTCACACTAGCTGTTCTGCTACAGTAACTTAGTTAAGAAATAGTATACATGGTAACTTTTTTTCCCCTCTTGTCCTAACTGGACATGTTTGTGGCTGTAGCTTTTAAAACTGACATGACTCATCTAGTTTAAGAAAGAGCAAGGCAGAGGGACTTGATAGTGAGTTTCATTTTCAGTGATTTTTTACCTTCTTAATCCCTTCAGTTATTGGGGAATTGCTTGATAATGGTGTGGGAATGAGGATCTGGGAAGGCAGGATGTAGTTCTGTCTGAATTGGCTCACATCTCAAAAATCTATCAGGAAAGAACTGTATCATGGTTTAAAAGGCTGAGGCTATTGTCCAGCTTGATTTAATAGTTAGAAGTCATGGATTTCAAGCAAGTGACATCAGACTAGGCTGAAAGCTGGCTTTACCCTCTTCTCAGGCTTGTTGAGTAACATCCAGTGTCTGCTACTGATTATTTAAGTTCCAGATGGATGAATTTCTGGAGAGAATGCTTTAGTAAGCATTGCAAGTAAAACATTGTATAGCCCTTTTCTGTTTTAATGATATTAGTCTTCTAAGGAGACACTGTTTGCTTATTCCAAGCATTTGTTTCTGTTCCATAGTTCAACGTTGAACATAGTGGTTGTTCCTGCTGAGAGAACAAAAGGTACTTGACTGGAACTGACCCTGGTCATGGTCAGGTGGAGAGGTGGTGGCCTTTCCCCTTTTCTGATCCAGGAAACTGATGCGTGACAGGGTTTGTGTCAGTCACATGTATCTACCCTTTAGGAAGATGAAGTAGTGGAGCCAGTACCTGAAATAACCTCTGGAGAGGAGGACATGAACCTACTGGAGTGAGGCTAGAGGAGGGACACAGAGGGCTGGAGCACCTCTCCTTTGGAGACAGGCTGAGAGAGTTGGGGGCTGTTGAGCCTGGAGAAGAGAAGGCTCTGGGGACACCTTACAGTACCTAAAGGCGACTTACCGGGAATGTGGAGAAGGACTTTTTACAAGGGCACGGAGGCATAAGGGGTAACAGTTTTAAACTGAAAGAGAGTAGGTTCAGATTAGGTATTAGGGAGAAATTCTTTACTGTGAGGGTGGTGAGGTGCTGGAACATGTTGCCCGGAGAGGTTATGGACACCTGATGTGACCCTGCAAGGACCCATGACTTGTCTTCCCCATTTGTCCAACCTTGGTGCTGATCAGCACAGCTTAAGCCAAATAAATGTGGAATAGTAAGCCTCTAAGCATAGGGGCAGCAATTTGGCTCTAAAAGCAGGGTTGTTCTTTCAGTAGAGGAAAGGTCAGCTTGAAGAAGTGAGGTCAGGCAACTTCCTTTCTTTGCTCCAGTGATGGGGCCTAAGCCAGAGCAAGACTCTGCCCTTCCCAGTGGTGCACAGAAGGCAGCAAGATGTGGAGCAAGTTTCCCTTGGCAAAAACCAGAAACCCCACCCTCAAGCAAGCTCAATTTAACACAAAGAAGCATCTGAGTAAAACATAAAAAACCACAAACTTTAAAGAACCAAAGACAAAATTTTTTAAAAATTTATTCCCTCAATATATATACAAGAATTAACATACCCTGTACAAAGGTGTAAATGGTCTTTGCTGTGAATTGTTGTGCATTTGCAGCTTAGTAGACAGATTTAACATTCAATTTGAATCTCAGTGCAAGTAGGCACTAAAACATCCACCATACCTTCAAGGTATAAAAAGACATACCAATTTTACAGGTTTCTCCAGTATATTTTGTTACAGTGCAAAATGCTATGAAATAACGTTTCTTTAGAAAATTCATATAAATTAAACACATATTGCACTTGTCCCAACCAAAAGTGTAACAAGTTGTACTTACTGAACTAGTTTGATATGTTTTAAAACATTGCTCACACACATACAGTCCTTCCTCCTGGCTATTTGTGCCAAATATGAGTAGCTTTTATCTCAAATCTTAAATAACTCTTTGTAGCTCTTTGGCTAATTCAATTCTTCTTGAACAGACTGTTAAAAAAAAATTACAGCAAATTAATGTAACAAGAAAATTCTCTAAAACCCTTTCCAGTCTTCTTTCCAGTAGCACTGTAACTAAATACATAAAAATCAGTATTGTTTAAATTCATAATGCAAGTGTATTGAACAGCAACCATTTGAGACACTTACACCCCTTTTTTCTGGAAAGGTATGAAACCTCCAGTCCTAAATATGTATGTATTTCTAAGATACTTCAAGCTGCTAAGCTAACATTGCACCCACAAACATTTTGTGCAATACCACAGGCAGGACTTTGACTTCTGTACATCACTGGCTGCTATGGGGCACGTTGGGAGAAGTGATGCAAAGTTGCATTAACTTCAGAGAACAAAGTCTACTGGGCTGAACTACTCAATACAGTCTGTGCACCCACCGAAGGAGAAACAGAGGTGAAGGCAAATAACATCAGTCCTACTAGATTTGAGTTTCCCTAAATCCTTACAAGCCTTGAGATTTAAAGGAACAAGTGCATTTGAGTGCAGATGCTAACTTTGTGCTTAAGATATTTATTCAAAGCTGAAAGTTCAGGGAGTAACTTAGGTACAAATATTTTCTTTTTCCTTTTCTTTTTTTACAAATCAGTATGAACAAAGTTGCTACTAAAACCATTAACATATAAAAGCAGAGGAAAAGTAAAACACACAACTAGCTGAATGCTAGTCTGTGTCTTTACAGTTTGGGGTTACCTGCAAAATGCCTCCAGCATTAGCAACATTAAACTTCTTCCCCCTTCTTCACCTTAGAGGAGTGCACTTACTCCTGTCACAAAATGAGTATTTCTTTCATGAAAACGTTTCTGCATTCAACTCAACTCAGTCATTCAGAACCTGAGTGAAGGAAAACTCAATTTCTGGTGCTAGAACACTCTCCAGAACCTCTTCTGGAGCCACAACAGCAACTTTATAAAGGCAGGTCCCCCTCTTACTTGAATACTACTAGATATGGAGTCCTGAATAAGGCAAGATGCTGTTTATACAAGTAGTGAGATAAAATCTTAATTTGATACATTTAGGAATTCTTTATACAGAGAGCATAAATCTACACTACTTGTGTGGGTCAAGTGTTCATGTTTAACAAAACCCAACCAGGCGGGCTTTGGAGGAGGAGAACAAAGAGAGAAGGTTCACAAACTGGAAGGCTGATGGATTACTGGACCCGGCTCACATTCAGGAAGGTTGTCTTCTGATTTCATGTACATTAGGAACACAGTGACAGTAGCAAAGGTAGCTGCATTGACGGGAAAAGCACGGAGAAGTGTGGAAGTGAGCCCTCTTGTGAACACCCTCCAGCCTTCCTCATGGTAACTCTTCCGGACACAGTCTAGGATGCCGCTGTATTGTGTGACGCCTCCGACTCCATCGGCCTGAAGCCGGGATTTGATCACATCCATGGGATAGGTTGAGAGCCAGGACACGATTCCCGACATCCCTCCAGAAAACAGCAGTTTGGGAATAACGTAACTGTCTTCAGCTTCACAGCCTAAATACCGAGTCATGCAGTCATAGGTCAGGAAGTAAAAGCCAAAGCTTGGAGTTTCTCTTATGAAGGTAGAGACCATGCCTCTGTTGATACCCCTCAGCCCTTCCTTTTGATAGATTTTGATCAAACAGTCCAGAGAATTTTTGTAGTTCTTCGTTTTTTGTTTATATTCTCCTGTTCCCTGAAGCTGCATCCTTGTCTTCGCCAGCTCCATGGGACAGCAGATGATGCACTGGATGGCCCCTGCTGCTGACCCTGCAAGGAACTGGTTCAGAGGAGTGTCTTTGCCCAGAGCACGAAGGGTGTTTCCTTGCACACCGAACACCAGCGCGTTAATGAATGTAAGTCCCATCATGGGTGACCCAATACCTTTATAGAGTCCAAAAACCTAATGGAAGAAGGGAGGAAAAGCCCTTTTTAACAGTGGTGTGGATAACCTCCTCGAACTGCAGAACAGTCTTTCTGGCTCTCCCTTGTACCCCAGCTTTCTAACAGTGGCCAGATCAGGACTGCCTTGTTTTCTAATAAAAATTGCATCTCCGCTGAGGACACAAACTTCTAAGCAATTTAGCAGTACAAAAATATAGTTGAACACATCCAGAAAATAATCTTACTCCATCCAGAGGAAAGCCTTCTGGCAAATTTTATATTTTTTCTTTTTAAATAGCTTACTTAAAGCCTGAAGCCACCCTTTTAGCAATGGTCCTAAAGCTTCAGGAGCAAAAACACCTCACCAATTTCTTCACTCGTTGCTTAAATTCTCAGAAAATTAGTTATTTAAATAACTTCTTATTTTATTAAAAAGTTAACCTCAAAATACGATTTTCTGACTTCATTATCTTCTTCATGAGGTTTCTGGCAAAGTTCTGACTACAATATCTGCCCTACAGTCAGGTGAGGTTCAGAGTATGCTTTATCTCTTGATCTTCAATGTTCGTAGTTTTTTTTAACAGCTTTCCCACCCTCCTGAGCCAAAATATACAAAGATTAAAAAAATATGCAAAGCAATAATTTTGTACTTACAGATTCTTGCTTTATGATGGACTGAAAGCAATGGAAAGTCCCACGGTAGAGAGGCTTCTCTACATTTTGAACTTGCAGACGAACCTATAAAAAGTTGTGTGAGAGACCAATTTGTACATCAGGAACAGCCTAAAGGGTAAGCTACTGTCCTGTACCTATGTGGAGATTTGCTACAGCAGTGCATATGCAAGAGCACAGGCTGGACACTGGAATGCCATATGTGGCAAAATAATTTGAAAAATCTTGTGTGTTTTGAATTAAGTTTGCAGGTGAAAACATGAGGGGAAGAGGATTATTAACTTCTTGTGACTATTAGCAAATCAGTAAGTAGAAGGGTACATTGACATCTAGAATTTCAAAACAGATGCTTTCCAGTACAGACTACAATAGGGACTTTCTTTAGCTGCCAAGAATACTTCTGTTCACACTAAGGAATACCTGTGCAAACCTGAGACAATTTAATAAAAAATATTATTTGCAAGTCAAGCATGAGATTAGGATAATTTTAAAGGGATGAAAACTTTCAACAATACCCATAGTGTTTCTGACTGCCACATTTGGGCCCATTCATTGAGATATGATTTTTTTTTTTTCAGAGAGTAGCTGGGCAGTGACTCTTAAGATGTCTGTCTTTGCATAAGGGAAGGAGTAAAAAGCCATTTGTCCTTTTAAATTTTAGTCTGTTCTGGTTTTTTAGCCTGCTGAATGCAAGCAATTGGTGAGGGTGTATCTGCTTCAAACCTTTAACTGTTAGAAATCAATTAACTTTTGCAAAACTGAAACCGGATGTTCTGCTGGAGAGACAGATGCTACTGTAACTGGCAGTCTTAGGAGATCCCTTTTCTGGATGCTTTTTAACCTACAATGGAAAATTCCAATTTTGTTTTTTCGTGCTTATTTGCCCTCAGCACACTTTAAAAAAGTCTCGGTTCCACCTAGCTCAGGCAAAGCCCTACACTGCAATAAACTCAGTAAGCTGATTTCACTGGATTGATAAAGTTATAAATCTGTTTGATCTCTAGCATGGAGGGCTGCAATGTTCTTCAGAAAAGATGCTTATCAACCATTTAATGCTGCTGCTGCAACTCCAGGGCAAAAAACTCCAGTCTCTTATTCTGAGCAAAAGAAAAAATCATTATGTTTATGAGAAAAATTCCCAAACTTAATTTTTTTCATGTTTGCCTAAAGTAATAAAAAACACCACCACAGCAATGAAAGACCTGTAATATGTATGTCTAGAAAATGATTTATGGAGGTGGTTTGTCAGAATCCTATATTCAGGTTAGCTTTCTTCAAAGCAAAAATAAATCGACAGTTTTAGTATTTTTCCTACAACATGTTATTTTATGCTTTGTAAATCAGAACTTCAGTTTCAGTGTATTTTTAGTATATACACTAGCGTATGCTAGCCATAGTGGGAGGCTGAGATCACCTTGGGTCTTGCAACAGCTCAGCATTAAAAGCAGGCTTACAGTAGGATTCAAAGAAAATAAACCCTTTGTCTCGTCAAGTGACTTTTGGGGGGTAGACAGACTGTCAAAACTGTTAAAGAAGCAAAGGCAAATCTTAACAAGCTGTCACAATTGCACAAACAAAGGTTTTACTCCATTAAGAATTTATTGTTATTGTTTCAAACCTTGTCTGTGACTTGCACATGTATGGGCTTAGGGAGATTTGCAGCTTAGGTATTTTCTTACTTTATCTTTTCTGCTTGTGTTTAGTAGTTTAGAATTAGTCATATCCTATATATGGGCTGAATTTCCTAGTGGCATACAGCTCCCACTATTTTTGTCTAAGCAATTTGTGAAATATTAACCAATTAAGCCTTGTTGTAGGGTAGAATATTTAAAGTACTGATTCTCCAGGTCTAAGAATTAAAAACCTCTTTCTCTTGAGGACAGTGCTGGTCACATAAAGGTACCCACATTAGCAAACTGCCACATAAGGCAATGAGTGCACATAAAATCTGCATTTTCATGCATGTTAATGCCATATTTAACAAGCTCCTTAGTGTGTACAACTACAGGAAAGATGAATCATGTGCAAAGTTTATCCACATGTTCCATTCATTGCCCAATATTCTAGCTTCCTTCTTATTGGAAAACACTGTTACTAAGGTTTTAGGTCCACTAATAATACCCAGTAATTTCACATCACTAAAGATTTGCATAAAGGCACTCAAGGCTAGATAAAAAAACCTAAACCACTACATCCCTAAAACAGTCCAAGCATTTAATAATGTGGGGAATCAGTGACTTCAGAAGTATTTGAGCAATGAAGACATTGTCCAGGAATATGTAGTGGATAAGACCTCAACAACAGTGTGCCTGAGATTCAGTTTTAGAGGCACTGTGTGTGGGAGTGTATACAGCCAGAAATGCATAGCAGAAAGAAGGTTCAGAATAAAACCACATTAAAAAAAAAGGGATATTTAAACCCCACTCCCTCCATGCCATAGCTGTACAAGAGGGATACATCAGTTTAAAATTAAAAAGGGAAAAAGCTTCGTAAGTCTTTTAGTTCTTTACTTGAGCTAATACATTTGGGAATAAATTAAGACTGAGAGAAACAGAAGTGTTCACCTGGGCTATACTTACTAGGTAACTCTCCCGTGATGAGGCTTATCTGTCATCTACAACAAAGTAACACTTTTGCTGTTAATGAAGACAGCCCCTAGCTCAGAAAGTAAAGGCAGTTAAAAGCAAAAAAGCAATTTTATACATTACATCAACAAACCAGGGATAAGGAGTTTGCCAGTTCTGAGATCAGCTCAGTTGCAGGTTTTGCAGGGTGGCTTCACCAGCTTAATGTCCCCCTGTGTGTCCCACCATCCCCCTCCCCGCTCTGTGAAACATGAGCACCAGCCAAAAAAAAGAAGAGCTTGAATGCCAAGACAAAAGTTAAACTTTGGCTTATCTAAGCAGCTTTCCCACTGTTCAGTTATATTAAAAATGTACATTCTGAGGTGACTACCAGCTAGCCCTTTAAACACTGCAGAACAGTAAAAAGTTAATTCTTAACACATATACATACACAAGTTATGCAATGTCTTTTTTTTTTTCCTTAAATGATGGTTAGAGTTAGTTTTTCCACATACAGTGGTGACTATGCCAGCTAATAATACAAACATTAGTAGTTGCTCTAACAAAATATAGATAAACACCTACAATATCTTCTAAAGGATATGAGAACAACATGTGCCACGCTGAATTTCATAAGAAACTAAAGTGTCATCCAGAAACAAATTATTTGCTCTACTGTAATTCAAGATGCTTTTTTCCAAAGCCGATATATCTATTTTGCAATAATACATCTGCTGAAACCAGCATGGGAGCCCAGTTTTTACAGTTAAATGTTTAGTTTCATGCAGTAGAAGCTGTTCCACTTTAAAAAAAGCAAAAACAAAAACAACTAAAAACCCACACATGGTTACCTTTAGTCTGAGCATAGGATTTTAGCAGTTTTACTGGATTCAATGAAATGACCAATCACCTTCAGTTAAGCATGTAAAACTCAGCAGGATGGGAGAGAAAAAAAACAGCTGGCCCTGTACCACTATAACAAAAATTGTGCGAGTCTGGACAATACCATTCCTGAAAATATATTCTAGAATTATTTAACTGAATTATTTACCACATTCTGAGCAACAAAAAGACAGATTTTACTGTCTGAGTAGCTTGCACTGCAAGCTTGCAAGGAGGACCAATATCCACTAGCTTGGGAATTCTATTGAATTAACCATGTGCTGAATACAGAATATGGTGGGGTCCTCAGTAACACTATCAGCCCACAGCCTTTGCATATCTAAATTCAGCAAGGTAAAGGTATTCCAAATATAGACCTACTACATGGCATGCTGTCTGCTGCAGTCAAGTGACCTGATAGATTAACAGAGAATACACTGATATCCCTTCTTCTATTCTTCAGTGGAAGACTTTGGATAGGGCTGCCAAAAGACAACTTAAATTGTCACTCTGTTCTGAAAGAAGGGCTCAGGACTCCTGAGAGCCCTGGCTGAGGGACTCTCCAGGAGATCTCAAATCTTGTATTTATAGTAGCTGAGGTATGTGTAACACGCACAACTAACAGACCATCAGAAAATCAATTTTAACTTGGAAAGTTATAAAAATATGTAATAATACTTGGAGGAAAAAGCCCCCAGACAAGCTCCATACTGTGAATTTCTATTGACTTCCACCCTTTGGCTAGTGCTACAGATTAAGGAGTAATAGCGGAGCTTGAGGGGAAAACAAAACACCAATCTTTCAACCTACTAACAAAGTGGGTTTGAGCTACAAGGGCAGGGAGAGGCAGTTTTAGCAGTTAGTGTTGAACAGCGGCAGAGAAGCAAGTTTAGAACAAAATTTAGTTAAATGCAAAGTTGTATTTCCAAATACCGCATTGTTACTGCACTGAACTTGCAGTTTAAGGCCAAGGTTTATGTTACTAAGTTTTCACTTCTGAAGAGCTGGAGATTGAAGAATCTATAAACAGTAGTTGTGGAGGCTTGCTCCAAGCTTCCCCACGCAGATTTACACTCCTACAGTGTCTGGGGATTTTTTTTCCTCCCCCACTCCTTGGACAAACTAAGTTTTCTACTTAGAGGCAACTAAATTTCATAATCAACCCACCTTAACAGTGTCAAAGGGATGTCCTACCAGCACACCAGCAGCACCTGAAACGAAACAAATGCCATGGTTATTACTCTGCATTTTCTTCCTGGATCTGAGGCTACAGTAGCCAAGCACGACCACCAGCCTGAGGTGTGAGTGCACAACATGGTTGGCAAATCAGGTAAAGAGCATCCTACCAAGTCAGGAGATAAAAGGTCTACAATTCAGTCCTTCAGGCCAGTACGAGCTGCCTGTATGCTTCTCATGAAGCCTCTGAGCCCCAGGCAGGGGTTGAGGTGTGTGACTACAGACTGTGCCACACCATATGGAATGTGCAGCCGTGACTCCTGGCCTCAGCCCAAGGCAAGCCCCGTGGGCAGAAAATGCAGGTTTCCTTTAAGCACAATATTTCATGTACGTACTGCTCTGTGCAGGCACAGAAAACATGTCAGCATCTCTAAAGGCAGCAGGACATTCCTGCTCTCTGCCTACAGCCTTTCCAGATGTGACAGCAGCACCTGCAGAGGGACCATGCATTACTCAAAACCTTTGCTTTATTCCAGCACCAAAGGACTTTTTAGAAGTCTCATGCAGGCCTATTAGTCACACCAATCTGAACACAGGCATTTCACACACACAGGCTGAAGCATGAATCCCCTGGCTCCGTACTTCCGTGACCCAGCAGTCCTTAATGACCGCTGACAACGGCGAGAACTACAAGAGCGTCAGTGCACCTTGCCGCGTCTGCGGCAAGACAGCTGCCCTCCCTGTCCCGGGGCAGATGTGGCAGCGGCACAGGGCCGGCTCCAGGACGGTGCAGTCCGGGCTGTGTGAGGCCAGCACGGCAGCGACACAGCCCAAGATAGAACAGCAGCAATGTGCACTGAGCTCGGCACGGAAAGGCCAGCGGTACCGCTGACCCCGAGGGAACCCCGGCGAGGCAAGGAGCACTAGGAAGTCCGCGAGAACGTTGAAAAAAAGGAATTTAAAATATCTCTGCCAGGTTGGCAAGGAAAACAGCAAGCGCAAATACCCGAAAAGACGCAAGAATAAGCCTCCTGAACACAATTAAATAACTGCTAAAAATAGCAGGCGGCAGGCCGGCCGCAGATGCGCGGGGAAGCGCAGGACGCGTGTTCGCGTTCTCTCCATCTTAAAGCCGCCCGGGGTCCCTGTGCTCNCCTCGGCAGCCCCGGCACACGGGCACCCCGAGAGCTTCCCCCGCCCGGGCCCGGCCCCTGCTGCAGCGGGGGCCGCTCTCCTCGCCCCCGGCACCATCCTCCGCTCCCAAAATAACAGCGCCGCGCCCGGCCCTCCGCGCCGACCTGCCTGCCTTTCTTCCGCATTTTAAAAACATTTCGCTCTATCCCCTTCTCCGCCTCTTCTCTATTTCATACCTTTTTATATTCCTCCCCTTTTCCTTTTCTAGCTTTTTTTCTGCTTGTCTTTTTTATTATTATTATTATTTTCCTCTCACCCCCTTCTCCCTCTTTTTCGTTTCCCCTTTTTCTCCCCCTTCCCCACCGTTTTTTAAGGATTGTTTTTCCCCCTGCAGCCCCCCGACACTCACCGCCGACGCATCCCGCCAGGAAATCCAGAGCCATGCCGGCAGCGAGGGCCCTGCGCGCCGCCGCTCCGCGCTGTGACACTGCGCACCCACCGCCCAGCCCTTTCTACCCGAGAGGGGCCGGGCCGCGCCTCCGGGGGCGGGGGCCGAGGGACAACTCCCCCAGGCCGCCCCCAGCCACTGGCGGCCGCGCCGGGGCGGCTCCCGGCGAGGGACGGGATGCGGATGCGGCCGCGGCCGCCGGGGTTGGGGGTGCCGCGGCTCAGAGCCCCTTCGGCAGCCCCCGCTCTCCCCCCGCCTTCAGCCTGTCACTTCTTTCTCTGCAACAGATGCATAATGAACCAGAAGTAAAGGCTGAAAAAAAATTGGGTGTCTGGGGAGGTGGTGGTTGGAGGGTGGAGGGGACAGAGCATCCCTCGCGTGGAGCATCAGTGGCGCCTGGGTTGTTTTGGGTGCTTCGGGGAGGCTGTCCTTAGGGGTCTTGCTTCCTGGGAGAGGCATTCCTGAGTGCTTGTGTTTGGAAAGCCTGTGGAGCTGGTATCATGAGGACTTTGGAGGGGATGCCTCCTTTTAACAGGGGTAAAATGCCTGTAAGACGTGTTATGAGGAAAGGCTGAAGGAGTCAGGGCTGTTCAGCCTGGAGAAGAGAAGGCTCCAGGGAGAGCGTGTTCACAGAATCACGGAACAGCTCAGGTTGGAACGGACCACAGGGGTTCATCTTGTCCAACCTCCCTGCTTAAGAAGAGTCATGCCAGAGCATGTGGCAGAGGATGGTGTCCAGATGGCTGTTGAATACTATCACTGAGGAGAAACTCCAGACCATTTCTGGGAAATCTGTTCCAGTCTGTGGTCACTGCGCAGTAGAGAAGTTCTTCTTCATGTGCAAGTAGAACTCCTCATGCATCAATTTCTGCCCATTGCCTCTCGCTCAGCACCAGCAAGAAGAGCCTGGCTCCATCCTGTCAACATCCCCCCTTCAGATATTCATAGACATTGATGGAGTCCCCTCTCAGTGGTTTCTTCTCGAGGCTGAACAGGCCCAGCTCTGTCGCTGGTACGGACACGGCCCGGGGAGGAAGGAGAGATCCGAACTCAGGAGTGACTAGATAGAAATGCCCCAACTTTATTTACATATAGTAGAGTTTTATACTCGAAGTTACAGGAAAGCCATTGGATCTTAGCTGACTACACACCAGGGTTATTGGCTAGATCCAGAACACGCACGTTTGCTAAAGAGACCTTGGTCCTACAATAACAATGTCCAAAAACATCTCACAGGTGCAGGACAGACAAATTATTTACAAAAGCCGACTAGCTGTTTTGCAGCTAGTCCCATGAGAAAGTAGGAACACTCACGAACAAGGCAGATACTGAGAAACCTTTTTGCCACCAGGCTTTCAGCATTCATACAGCTCCATCAGCCTTTCCTCATGAGAGAGATGGTCCAGATCCTTGATCAACTTTGTTGCCCTCCCCTGACTCACTCCAGGAGCTCCATGTCTCTCTTGTGCTGAGCAGCCCAGAACAGGACACAGCACTCCAGATGTGCCTCACCAGGGCTGAGCAGAGGGGCAGGATCACCTCCCTCGACCTGCTGGCAATGCCCTGGAACACGTTGCCAGAGAAACTGTGGATGCCCCATCCCCGGAAGTGTTCAAGGCCAAATTGAATGGCACTTCAAGCAACCAGGTCTAGTGAGAGGAGTCCCTGCCTGTGGCAGAGGGGTTGGAACTGGGTGGTCTTTGAGGTCCCTTCCAACCCAAACCATTCTGTGATTCTGTTACCAGACTCCCCCCTCCCGAAATATTGTCCCAGAGAGGGGAGGAAGGGTTGTACCAGCAGATATGGGGTTTGTGCTAAAGGCTGACCTCATGGCACAGTGGGAGGTGTGGGAATGAGACCCTATCTTTGGTGGTCAAAGCCACAAACCAGTAGCCTGCTGCCCAAGGGGCTTCGCAGAGCCCTGGATCTCAGACTTACACAGCGCTGCTGCACTTCACTCTGCAGAAGAGGCCTCTCCCTCCCCGCAGGCTTTTCTCATTCTGTATTAACTCTGCTTTCCTGCTAACATTGCCTGGCTTCAGGGTTCCCTGATGCCAGAGCCTTTAAATGGGGAACTCAAGCTGTTGACAGTTTCAAAAGGGAGTCGTGTTTAAGCTGCTCGTTATTTCTGCAGGCGATGTCTGAGAAAGGGGAATACCAGTGGCTTAGAACAATGAGTAGCCTATTCCAGCTTTGCTTAGAGTAACAGGATCTTCTTCAGGGCCTGCACAGTCAGCTTTTAGAGGGTGAATTCCAGAAGCAAAATGGAAAAGCAGATGGATTTTTTTCCTTTTCTTTTCTTTTTTAAATTGCTTTCCATGGTATGGCGGTTGTTTTTTAGGTGTAGCAGCTCTGTAAAAAGTCGATAAAATCTTGCAGTAGAATAGCACATTAAAAATCAATCCTGCTTTCACCTTCTGTGCAAATTAAACACACAAGAAAATGAACAAAGACAAGAGTGCTTTCAAAGAGGTCTGAAACTACTAGAGGAAAAAACTGAGAATTTGTCCCAATTTTAGCAGCTCTTGGACCATCATTACAATTAATAAGCAGACAAGATGTAAATGCAAAACATTCAATGAATCCTTTACATTCCCCGTATCTTCTTCCAATCCAATGCTCATTTGGGTTCTTTCTCATCCCTAAAAACCATCAAATCAAATCACGCACCAAGGTGTCTCTAGGGTGCGCTGAGCTCCCTCATTCACATACGTGTCCTACCTGGGGATGACCAGTTGCTGTTAGAGAGTGGGTAGAGGGCTGGTCCTGCCCTGTGACACAGCATCAATGGCTTTGGGAGCTGCCCACTCCTGCTCTATCACCCACCTCCTAACAGGAACCTTGGGTTTTACTGAACTCACACATCTACAGCCAGTACTTGAGATCAGACAGGAGTCCCTGATCAGTCGTTTTTCCTTAAGCATTTTATGCAAGTATAAGTGGAAGTGACTTTCTGTACACTCTGGATCCATGGGAGGAACTACAATCACGTGCAGAGGTCTGCAGGTGAAAATCTGGATGTTATATGCATCTGTCTTGTAGCACAAGCCTTGGAAGGATCAGCTTGGCCTAAAAGGTTCCTGGCCAAAGTGTTTTTAATCTCTTATTCAAATCCTGTGATATCTCAAGCAATCTGCCTCAGAGGAATTACCTTCTCTAGTAGAAGTGGTTTTGTAATTCTAACGTTTGCCCACAATGGTCAGGGAAAACATTTCTTCTCTCTTTGTAAGCACTTCTAGGTTATCTGAAGATGGTTTCAGTCTTTGTCTTTTCTTTTCTGAATTATATTAATAATTATCTTCTGATCTCCGAACCTTCTTACCCCTCTTTTTCTTCAGCTGATGTGGAGTTCCTTGAACCAAGCCCTAAGGTCTTGCTGAGTGAGTTCTGGGAGATTACCCTGGGTATTTGCAGACATCACTTTTGTTCATATATCTAAATATGAGATCAGATATTCGCAAGAGACATAACATAACATAACATAACATAACATAACATAACATAGCATAACGTAACATAACACAGCATAGCATAGCATAAGGTAACATAACATAACACATAACATAACATAACATAACATAACATAACATAACACCATAACATAACATAGCATACATATGATGTTGCTCACTTATGGGCAGCCTGTGACACATGATGTGAGTGTGCCAGGTCCCTTCCAGTAGATCAGCTGTGTGCCACAATGTTCCCTACCTTGACCTTGCGGGTTTTTTCTGTAGTCATTCCTAGCTGTTCATGCTACATTGCTTTTTCCAGATTGTATTTCCAGTTTGTCAAGATCACTTGAATTCTAATCCTGCTGTTGATGTTTGTGCAGCCCCTCCCAGGTTGCTGCGATCTCCAAAGACCTGTCTTGTTCCTGTATGCTTGAGCTGTTCCTAATAAGCTTTATTTAATATTACAGAATGTTTCATTCAATGCTACTGAACCCCACTGGAGAACTTCAGAGGGGGTGCAGGCCATTTTATGTACTAGTGCAGAGAGCATCAAGAGCTTGTTGGCGTAAAGTCTGGGATGTCCAGGGCTGGTTCACTAAGGCATGAGCATGGCTTTAGTGCCACTGGAGAGTTTCTCTTTTGTTCATTTTTTCTTGCTTGGGGTTTTGTTTTGTTTTCAATTCCACTTACACTTGTGAGGCAATGCTGTGTGAGTGTGGATGAGTTTATCAATCTTGTGTGTGGGTGGGACAGTGAGTCAATATTGTATTTGTGTGATAAATGGAAGGAAGTATTAGAGCTCTTACCATTTGGTAGCATTTATTAGATCAAGCATTTTGAATATTGATCCAGGGCCTTATGTGTGCAGTATAGATACAGTTTTGGAGAGGACACCTAGCCTGGCACCGAAGGAAACCCAGATTTAATGGTTCTCCTCTTCACTCAGGCTGTTTTTCTAGATGTTTCAAAAGCCGTGTCTGATCTTGTGTCTGCTGTGTTGACGTGTGATGCCTCTGGCTCAGAGCGTGACTCAGACGCCTGTTGGGACTCTTGTGCCCTTCAGGCTCCATGGATTCGGCTCAGCTGCCTTGCTTCTCGTTCTGCTAAGGCTGTTTCAAACACGACTGCTGAGAGGTTGTGCTTTTCCTGCTTTCTTCTTTTTTGGGAGCACTGAGCTTCCCTGCTGCATGGTGAAATGTGGGCCCCTCAAATAAAGAAAGCAGAAAAGGAAGAGCCCAGAGCAGCTTGGGAAAACAGCATGTACAGCAGCTGCATTGCCATGTATCTGAGAGAAAAGGTTATAACTTTATCTAACCCTTCAAAGAACCTCTTCCCTCAGCCCTGTTGTCTTTTAGGTGGAAGTGGCTTTGCAGAGGATGCTGGAGGGGTGAGATAGCGGAGGTTTCTCCTCATTCCTGTGGCAAGAAGTGACCCTGTTGGCTGTCTGCTGTCCTTGATGGCACGCAGGGAAAACCTGTGAGAAGGTGACACCCAACTGAAACCCGGGCAAGGGGATCAGGAGACTAGGGAAGGGAACAGAAAAAGGCAGAGAGCAAGCAGTGAGACAGAATAAACACTGCAGGTAAGTATAACATGTAGCAGAAGGGCAGCGGGGCAGAATGAAGTAGGAAAGGAACAAAAATGTGGAGTTGTGATCAACTCGTAGAAATTCTGGTGGTAATGGCATGCCATAAAATATACATGATTGACTCAGGTGTTTCAAAATCTTTATGTTTGCTTGTGAATTTGACATCAAAAATTGGCCATGTCCCAGTAGAAAGGTCCCAATACAATGTGGAGGGTGTTGGATGGGGGAGCCTCCCCTTTGCTCCCTAGAGCTTTGCTGGGGCTTAGCCAGCTCTGGGACTACCCTGCATGGGAATTCTCTTCCATGCAGCCTTCCACCCTCAGACTCCTCCTTAACTTCTAAGGTAACACACTGCTGCATCATCACAACTTCAGCTCTTGTCATGTTACCCAGAAAAATGTATCAGTTTCTGTTTTGAGCTGTGGATGGATTTTGATCTTCCTCTTCCTAGCACCTGCTTCGGTTCCCTGAATCACTCTTCAAAATCTGTTTGGGGCAGCAGCTCTCTCTGTGTGCCCCATCTGTTATGTGAACATGGGTGGCATTCAGACCATGTGCAATGTGAACAGCATTGCTTGTGTTTACAGCAGCACACTGCTTTCAAGGAAAAACTTGCATTTCCCAGAAACTGCAGTCCAGCGTAACCAGGCTTGATGATCATTGGGTGCTTTACAGAATGGCTGCCATCTAAAGCTGTGACAAATAAATCCAAATGTTGAAATGAGAGAAACATTGCGACACAATGCACATAGAAAACAAGAAAGCACCAAGCTGCTCTATGGAAGCACCCCTCTGTCTGAAAAATAATCTTCTCCAGGTGAATTCACTGGGTACCTTTGTGTGGATTCGGGTCCATTTTCTTTGTTTTCCTAAACACTCCTGTGTTTGCTGCTCTACTTGTCGTTTGCATTGTCCCACTCAATGTTACGTTATTGAGTCAGGTCATTGGGATACTCCAGATCCTCTGGTTGCAGCCGTACTTGAAGACAGAGCAGCTAAGGCATTATTCTCAGGGGACTAGATGCCTTTATTATCCATTAACTTTATGACCTTGGGTGGCTTTAGGGTATTCTCTGACGTCATTATTCCACTGACTTCAAAGGTACTGTATATCAAGTGTTGAAACTTCCCAACCTGATAAAATCCCTTGATAAGACTGATGTTTCAAAGCGTGAAATGTGACTGATGCAGTTGTACAAGAGCTGAGGGCTGCTGAAATGGAGCTGCCTTGCTTACAGATCTGCTGATGGGTAGGGGCTTTGTGATCCCCCAAAATGTCCTGGTCAGGATCCCAGCATGTAAGACCTCTTCTGTTCCTAGGGAAATCATGGCAGATGAACAACTGCCTTGGCTAATATCTGAAACGCTGAGCTTGTGAGAGGCAGAGGTGCTGCAGGACAGGAGTGGCTTAGTATGCTCTAAATTGTAAGGTGCCCTGGAAAGTTTGGTCTAGCTCCAACTTTCCAATGCTTTATCCTGGTAAAATGGAAACATTTTTATTACTGGGCACACATACTTTCTGGAAAGTCTGCCCCTTTCCAATTTAAGCAGGAGTGGCCAAGTTCTGACATGTACCTTCTGCTGTTTGTCTCAGCCTCTGCTACACCTGTATGTCGATTAGTTTGAGTTTCTGGTGTGTTGGAGAAGGCAAAAGAAAGAAGCATAACCTGTGCACTAAACAGTCCACAACATTTATGTTCACTGTGAGGAAGAATCTATCCCTGTTCATAGTCAGTTGCCTTGTGCTTTCCTCGAAATACAAAACCATACCAACCTCTGTGTGCTTCCCTGGAAGCGGATGAGAAATGAACAGACCAAAAAATCAGAAAAAGCTGCCTATAGGCATTAGCCCAAAGTTTTTTTCCTTGGTACTGTCTTTATTTTCAGAGGTCATACATACTTTGGGTTTTGTTAACTAAACTGCTGAGTCTTTTCCTTTTCTGTCATGTTTCTGGTCAGCAAGAAGGCTCAGAGAGGGCAGACCTACACACACTCATGCCAAGTCTTCTCTTATCACAGGTCCCGTCTTCGTCTCTGGCCTGTGATAATACCATGACGACTAAGAAATTATAATTATTTTTTAAATGTATATTTGGGGAAGGACCTCAGTCCAAAGTACTTGAAGTATTTTGAGGACTATGTTCTCTTCTATTTGCTGCAGGTGGAGCAGGTTTGTTTGCTGCTGGCCTTCCTTGGAGAAGGCCAGAAGACTTTGCAAGCGCATGCAATCGGTGATACAGAGAGCAGGCCTCCAGCAGAACCCAAACACTATTTAACATCACATTTTGGAGATGCCAGGGGCCACAAAGAGGCACGCTGAGATAAGAGAGTGGACACTGAGTCCAGTCACCTGAGCTAATAACTATCTCTCAGCCCAGCAGCTTTACCCATCTTTCCCTCTGCACGTTACTCAGCCACTCAGCAAATACACTTGTGATTGGTGACAGTGAGCAAAAACTGTTGGGAAATCATTCAGGAAAGGAAGATAAAAGCTCAGCAGCTAGCATCTTTATAACATTTTTCTAGTCTGAATTTGCAGACAATATAACCTAAGCCTCAGGCTGTTTCTGTGAGGTAAAAAGGTGCAATTATGCCTATTTTATAGATAAGGAAACTGGTAGTACTGATTTGGCTCAAGGGAACAGGAGGCAGAACTAGGAGGACAACCTCCTTTGCCTGCCTCATGGCTTTGTTTTTAAGTTACCTTGTTCTTACAGGAACCTTTCTGTGAGGTTAATGGCTTTTCACTGCCAACAGGTATAAAAATATATTTTCAACATAATGTATTTTGAAATCCTCTGGCACAAGTTGTATTCACACACAAAGTCAATGACTGGGAGACCAGGTGCCCAGCTAAATCTAAATGCTAAGCTATTTAACAGGGTAGACACGCAGCCACTAAGGTTTGGACAATTTTTTAATATGTTGGCCTGTCTTCAAGGCAACTTCCTGCTGGGTCATTTATGGGCTTCCAATTGTTACATGGAATGTTCTTTGCTGCAATAGCCTTAGAGTAAAGACACCCATTTCTTGTAAACTGAAAGAACAGGCTTAGCAGGATGACCATTGTGCCTCTCCAGAAACTTCCCATGAACTCTGGGGTGTGGACACTCCTATGGTTCCTGAACTAATGGCAGGTGATAAGTGGGACTATGCACTTCCTATGATATTCAGAGCCTGGTACTGTTAGTACTGGCATCTGAGTATTCTTTGTTAAGGCTGGGAGTGCTCCTGAAAAAGCTATGGAAACTTCTGGCTTAGATTTTAATTTTTCTCCAGGTTGAGCCAATGGAAAAAGTCAAGTTAATGCTGGTGGCATAGGACTGAACAATTGCTGCTGAAATGGGTCTACATCTGCACTAGGGCAGTGCATACTCCTTGCAAAGATTTATGGCAGAGATCTCTGAATCAGTATTGATCAACTTAGGATGGGTATCTGAGGCTCTTTGCACCCCCCCCCAACATGGAGTTCTTCTCCAGCATTAAAATTGCTTTGTAGCAGTATTTTTAAGGGAGATGCTTTGCTTTTGCTTGAAGACTTTAATTAATTCATTGAAGTTTCAGTTGTTTTCTATTTCTACAAGATAAAATTCCTTTGTATTTATCCCCTCTTAGCATAAGCTCATAATAATGCTGGCATTTAGAAAAAGTTCTCTTTTCTGAACTCATTGGTGCCAGCTTTTTTAGTTAAGTAACTCCTTCCCCATGTGATTTAGCAGCTGATCTCAAAGTCCCATATAATAATGCTTTATAGTTCTAGAGCTGAGTTTTCTTTCTAACTTCCAAGTAGCTCTAAGGTTGTTAAATCACTTAAAATCAGCTAGTTGCAAAGGAAAAAGATCATTGGCTAGTCTATATATATATGTAATGTAGCATCATAGATTTTTCACTGATGTAAAGCAAAGATCTCAAGGAGACACAGTTTGGGAATATTGCAGAAAAAGATTCGGGGACACAGACTCTGGAGAGAGCACTGATAGTGCATCAGCATCATCAACGGATTTGGAGCTTGCCACTGTTCCTACTACAACTGCTGTGTTTTACTGTGTAACACCTGAAGTGCCTCTGCTGAAAAGGTAGAGGATTGCACACCAACATCATCATGAAATAAAGAGTGCTTTATTACTTGGTGGTAGGGAAAAGCAGGCCAGGAAGGTGAGTACCTCCCTCTGCTCCTGGCTCTCCAAGCCCGCTGCCAAGCCACTGACTACATCTTCTGTTCATTAAAGTGCAGAAAATGTGCAAGAGGTTGGAAAGAGGCCCAAAAAGCAGTCAGAAAGTCAATAACAGTCTTGACATCCCCTCCCTCCATCACAGCAAGGAGTCCTTCTGCAGTGCTAGCAATGTAGGCTGGCATAAAATCCTTTCTGAGAGCTTGCTGCGGTGGTGCACTGCCAAACTTCCTTCTTCTTACTGTGCAGCTCAGGGTGATGTAATCGGGGCCTTCCAGTACATAGAGGGAGCCTGCAAGAATGACAGAGAGGGACTCTTTACAAGGACTTGTGGCGACAGGTCACAGGGGAATGGATTCAAACTAAGAGAGAGTAGGCTTAGATTAGATACTAGGATGAAGTCCTTTGCTGTGAGAGTGACGAGGCCCTGGCACAGGTTGCCCAGAGAAGTTGTGGCTGCCCCATCCCTGGAAGTGTTGAAGGCCAGGCTGGATGCAGCCCTGAGCATCCTGAGGCCCTGGTCTAGTGTAAGGTGTCCTTGTCTATAGCAGGAGGGTTGGAACTAGGTGATCTTTAAAGTCCCTTCCAACCCAAACCATTCTGTGATTGTGTGATTCTATGATTTTGGGCAAAGATATATGTAACACTTTAAATTTTCAATATATGCATAATTTCACAGGGGTGTTTGTGTAGGATGGGTGCTAATATTGTTACTTCCACCTTTTCACATGATTTACTCCTGAACAGAGACTTGTGGCTCTCTGAGAAGTGTCTGGATCCTTGCAGTATCTTCATGGCAGTGGACACGCCAGTTATGCTGATGAGAAGATTAGGTATAGGGAGATTGAATGACTTGCTGAAAGACAGAAAATCTGTGACTTCTTAAATAACTGCAATCATCTTCCATTTTCTCAGAAATGTACTATTTTCCCTCCCCTTGGGAATGTGTGTAGAAACACTACAACCTTATTTCAGCTTTCCAGAGGTGAAATCATGTATCATTTATACCTGATACAGTTGCCAGTGCTCAGAGTGTTTTCCTTACTGCTTCTGTTTGTTTTGCTGCGAGATTCCTGCTGTGAGTTCTTGAGTCCTTGGAATTATTGGTTTTTCTTTAGTACCTGAGATAAAGGACGATGAGTCACTTTGATTTGAAAATCCATAACACAGCTGGAGCCAGGAGTTTCCACCCCCCATTCCACCCCCACCACGCAAGCCAAGCGCCAGGCTCTGCCAGCTCAGCACTGCCGGTGTCACTCTTTCCTGTTCCGCAATGTGCAAACAGCCCGGTGACGTGGCAGGGAAACGCTGTTTGAACAGTCTCTCCAGTCAAGGATTTTTCCAAAATAAATTGGACAGGAATTAACAGATGTGCATGTGAGTGCGGTATCGCACAGTGCAGTTGGGATAGAAAATGCAGTGTGTTACGGCAGGAAATGAGGAAGGAACATTTTCTCAGCAAATCTGGCTGGATGAGCTGGCAGGTGGTGGCAGAGTCAAAAGAGGGCAGGTTTTGCAGGACGGATGGAGTTGGTAATGTCCTGGGAGTCAGCTGTGGAACAAGAGGGGTAAAAGGAGGCCTCTGCTACTTTGTCTCACCTACATGATGATATTTAACACTGATTGCCTACCTAAAGACTCCCCTCTCCACCCCTCCTCCTGCTCCATCACTTGAACCATGCCTCTAGACCCGCTCCCACTTTACTGTGGAGCAGTTCTCTATGGGTGGGCAGACAGCTGCTTCCTCCTGTGCAGCCAATGGAGTGTTTCATCCATCACACACTGGGCAAAATTTGGGCCTTCCTCACTTTTTATCACTCAGTTTCATGATTTCCTGCAGATTGTTTCGTATCGTCAGATCTGTCTTTTTATCTGACGGCGCCTTCCATGCTTTGCTTTCTCAAAATCACCTGTGAAATTGGCCCATTTTGGACAAATCACTCTTGAACAGTTTGCTACTGGAAGAAAGAACTTGTGAGTTATTTTTTGTGGAATGCTATCCCTTGTGGAGGCTCATAACATGTTTTGCATATGATTTCCTAGGGCCTGCTTTGAGAAGACCACCTGGGTTGGGACCAGGCACTTTCTCTCCTCCCTGCATAGATGTGGACCATGATGTTTATTTGCAAGCTGGACTAGCAGTGATCTCTGGATCTGCAGTCCTTGGACACTATGTCAAAGCAGGACAGGAATTACTTGTATTTTGTCTTGAAGAAATGCCTGATAACTCAAGATTTCTTTGGGATGGATTTTCTGAACTGTTTCTATTGACCTGTAGCACTGCGGGACCTGGTTCTGGTAAATTAATGTATCTCTGAAATCTAGGGAAGAGGGGATGGAGGAGGAAGCTCCTTCAGCAAGGTGTGAAGAAGAGTGAGACTTCAAGAACCCTGTCTCTGGGAGGATTCCTGGTAAGGGAAGTTGAATTGCTGCCTTGAGGGTCCCTCTCTTCAGAAGGGGGTTGTTCTGTGCTGTTTGGGGTGTGCCAGCAGTAACACAGGCTTCATTTCTCAGATGGGGTTTCCTTCATGCAGGATTACACTTTCCTCAGTACTTGCTCTCGTGTGAGCACTTGAACCCTTGTGGGGGGCTCCTCTTCCAGAAGACTCTTGCCTTGCTACCATCATGTGGTGGCC
This sequence comes from Melanocharis versteri, assembly GCA_013397845.1. NCBI lineage: Eukaryota > Metazoa > Chordata > Aves > Passeriformes > Melanocharitidae > Melanocharis > Melanocharis versteri. The sequence goes on along the minus strand of VZTG01005027.1, from coordinate 967,370 downwards.
AGGCTGAGCATGGCAGTGGATTGTATTTTCCTCTAAGTCCTGGCTGCACAGCAGGAGCAGACAGTGCTGTAGTGGTGACTGTGTTTGCTGGAGGCTCATGTTACTCTGCTAAGCCCTGGCTGAGGCAGATGTCCCTGAAGTAGCTGTGTGTGTACATTCCTCCAGAGCTAGCTGTCCCAGCCTTCACAGGACAAGGTGAAACGGCTCAAGCCCCAAAATATTCTTCTTTCATACGGACACCTTCTGAATGACTTCTGTTTGCAAAGCAATCCCAGTCAAATGGAAAACCTGACCTTTCCTGGTCTGCACCATTGAAGTGACCAAAACCATTATCAAAAGATTATGGAGTCAGATTCCTGCTATATAAAGCAAGTAACATTTTGCTAGAAGCATTGGCGTGAGTGGAGGTTAAAAAAATAAACAAAGGATTAATTTTCTTTCACAAAAGGAGGAGGGTTTGGCTGGGTTTTTTTTACAGTCTCAGAAGATTTCATGAGGAAGATTCCCTTTGAGCCGTTCAGCTCAAAGTTAGGAATTTTGCTTGGTCTTTTGATATTTCATGGAAAATACTAATTAGCCCTGATGCTTTAGTCAGCCAGTGCAAAATGCCAGCCAACCTCTATTTTCTCGCTGATATGGCACCATTTACTGCAATGTGTAGAGAAACTCCCCCGTGTGTGTTTCCAGGCTGCCTCTCCATAGGGAACTGTGTCCTTGTCCCCATGTGTCACTGAGATAACAGGTCCCATGCCTGCTTCTGCTGCTGGAGGGGTCCTGCAAGGGCAGCAGCAGAATCGGATGATGGGAGAAGAGGAAACAACAGATTTCCCTGCACCTGGCACACACAGACTGTTGATGAACCATTAATAACTCCTGTACAGACACCAGGTATAACAAGGAAGAGCTACTAAATAACCCAGTGTGTTTTTGCAGCTACATTGCTATCTCTTTAGATAATATTTTACTTCTGGTTTTAAGTTTTTGCTGTCCTTGCATGATGTTAAACTGGAATAATCTGTTCTTTCCAGAACGGAAAGCATTCAGGGAAGGATGCATAAGAAATCACAAGAAGCAAGTTAATAGAAATCCTTTCATTTTCAATTCCCAGGGACCCTGTGCCCTCACACTGAACTGTGCTATATGTCACTGGCACAGCAGCCCCAAAGCATGTGCAGCAGTGAGAAATAGATTCTTGGGAAATGTGCAGGAAACAGCACTGGGTACTAAAGTCCTCAGCTCCCTGCTAAAGCTGACCCAGGGGGCAGCGGCTGTGAAATTTTCTCTTCGCTGCCAATGTGCCTTGGCTCTGACCCGAGGAAACCTCTACAAGAGAGGTACAATTCAGGTCACGTCTTGGCAAGCCCTTCACTGCATCAGGACTTCAGTTTCCAGGGTGTCTCTGGGCAAAGCTTAACCTCCCACACATACATAGGGCACCATTTGAAAACGGGACTGTTGTGCAAAAACAGGCAATATGACATTTCCTTGAGCTCTTGGTTCCCCTTGACCAGCAGGTCTCTCTGCAAGGAGCTGACATTGGAAAGAGGGTTAGGAATCTGAACAAGAAATGAAGAAGAGCTGCTCCAGGGGCTGGGAAAACTATGCTGCTGCTGTCTGAAATAGAAGCAAATACTCCAGACGTGGTGGGATTAATTTCTGGGGTTCACCATGTGGTTATATAATGAGTGGGTAATAATCCATGCGAGTCTATGTAGAAGTTTGGGGTCAGCTTCATGGGTTAGGAAAGCCAAGAAAAATGGCTTGGTAAAGGCAGAAGGAATTTTCATTAATGGAAAGGGTGTGTGGTCCATCAGAAGGAGAAAGAGTGGGCTGGGATGGGGGGAGGAGGAATCCTGTAAATAGCCACCAATGCAGCGTCTCCATGGTGCAGGCCAACAGTGTGCTCTGGCAAACAAGTGTGCAAAGCTGTCTGCTGGGGCTAGTAAGTGCAGCAGGGGATGGCCCCTTCACAGCCAGCCTTACCCGGCGAGTCACCACCCCTCGAGACTTTCCAAGCAAAAGGGCACTGGGAACAACAGCTTTGGCGCAGCATTTCAGGGCTTCATGGGATTACTTATTCACTGTGTTCCTGGAACAGTTCCAGGCTTCCCGGCTCTGCCACCAGTGTACAAATTCATCAAGTACCCACAAGGCTCACAATCCCCAGAGGCAAGAGCAGACTGTAGGAAGGTGACTCACATTACAAATCGGTGTCTCCGGAGGACCGGCGGGGCTCTGGGACCACTGAACCGGTATCCTCGTCCCTTCCACCTCCCTAACGCTCGTCAGGGCGATTAAGGCAGACCTGCACTCTGGATGGATTTCATTGCTGGGGCCATCGGAGGTAAATACATTAATTAGTGCTTGTTGACGAAAGCAGATCGCTGTGTTTCTTTCTTGTTCAGCTGAAGAGCAGGCGTCAGTAGCAGAGCTGAGAGTTTTTCTATGGAGACTGCTTGTTAGAAGTGTGTTCTTCCTTATTAAATGGCAAATGTCATCAGAGCAGGTTCCCAGAGCTGCTGGAGAGGCCGTGCTGCAGCTTGGTCAGCTGAGGTCATCGCCTGCAATCTCCTCGGGTCTGATTGCAGCGGGACAGGGTGAAACTCTAATAGGAAGAGACAGCTTGTAATAGGTTTTGTGCAGATACAAACCGGCTTGTATTGTCCCGACAGCGAAACCCTCCCGTGTCTGGCATCTAGGGGTCCCAGCAGGCTGCTGGGATGGTGGCTCTGGGTGGCTGAGAGTGTGATTTGTGGGACAGGAGGGGAGGAAGCGTTCTTATTCCATTCAGAATGTATGAATGGATGACCTTTGCAGTATCTTAGGTTAAGATGTATTTGCAGCTGTGATGGTGATCTCAGTGCAGGCGAGCTACGCAGCAGGCTTTGATCTGGGAGAAAGTAGGTTAGCTGTATATAAAAAAAGTAACAGCGGAGAAGTGTGATTAAATTCTAGACATTTTTAGAGCACGTACTGCTCAAACCCATCTTCATTTTAAATGACAAAATGTACCCATTGGTCTCTTTCTTTGCTGAAATCTCGTTGGATTTAGTGGAGTATACAAGATAATATATACAAATAAATACCACAAGAAAAGCCTTTGGGTCACCGCTGACAGAAAGGCCTGGTAAACCTGTCAGGTGTCTGAGACATCCAGCCCAAGCCTGCAGGACAGATCTCACTTTGAGATTTGCTGAAATTTGGCATTTTCCATCAGCAGGAACAGCCTGTGGTCCTGCTGCAGATGTGCTTGTCCTGGGAAGAACCATGCTGATTTTTACCCTGTGCCTATTAATGGCTCATCACCCAATATGTGTAAGTGGGGTGAGGTTTGGCATCTCAGCAGCATCCAGCCCTGGAGGCGCCTGTTGTGCCTGTGCTTGGAGCGTTGGTCTTCCTGGGGTGTTGAGAGACCCTTCACGGGAGAGGAGGATATAACCAGCCCCTCCATGATAGCTTGTCATTCTCCTCCTGTTTCTCTCCTGACTTCAGAGCGCCCTGAGGAGAAGGAAGCCCTGTGCTAGGGCTGGCAATGGGTTGTCTATCCCAGAGGGATTAACCAAACCTCCTCTCAGACTTCATGTCTGTGGTGGGGCAGAGACTATTGCGTTTGTTGCTTGGGCTCCTTTGCTTTTTTAGCACAGTTTGAAATAGGTCACCTAAGGACAAACTTCTTTTGCAAGGGAACATAGAGAGCTGAAAACAGAGTTTGAACATGGCCGTTCACCTTGGCTTTCTGCCCTGGCTCCCACGTAAAGGCTGGTGCTGTGACCCCTGTCCAGGCTCCAGCATCATGTTCTGCCCAGCCATGCAGCAAGAATCTCCCATGGGTGCCCTGGACACAGGCTCAGCCTGAGGTGATCCAGCTGGAACCAGAAAAGTCTTTGCTTGTTGTAAGGCACTTTACCGACCTCAGCGTGTCAGAGAGCAAGATTTTCCATCCTGTCCTCTATGTCCAGCTCAGAGCTTTTCTAGGACCTTCTCACTGGCTGGCAGAGGTGGGAGCTTGCCCATAGACACATGGGAGGTACCTGTGTAGGGCTTCAGGGCCATCATCCTTCCCCTCAGATGGGACAGCTCCTGGGGTTGGACAGCTTTCCTGCAAGAACTGGGATGCTTGTGGTGCTGAGCTTGTTTTGGGGTTTATGTTTGCTAGAGCTGAAGCAGTTTTCATGTTCCTAAGGAGTCTATGAACCCGGCTGAAGAGCATCAAGCAAGTTGAGGCAACATAAAAAATAAGAGTTTCTGTTTAGTAAATTACATCCTTGTGACCTAGATCTATTTTCAGAGTGTCTTGGAGAAAGCATGGCTTAAGGACCTCTGAAAAACAGCAGAGGTCATGCCAATTCGAATTCCAGCCTCTGACTGCCTCAGGCAGCTGCACAAATATTGTGCATCACCTCTGGGCAATGGATTCAGTGGCCATGAGATAAACTCAGCATCTTCAGCCCAAGAAACAGTGATCTGCTATGGCTCCAGGTAGAAAAAACATGAGAGGAACATGCATAATGACTGTGGAGACTTTCTGTAACCAGCAAATGTGGCTGGATGTTTTAGGAAGCAGTCCTTCCTGGCCAGTAACACTGAGCAGGAGGTAGAACTAGAGACCTCCTGAGGTCCCTTCCGACTTGAATCTTCCTATGATCCCGAGCAGTCTTTCTAGCCCCACTATAGAAGCAATCTGGGCCATGACAGGGGATGGGGATTGATGACTGGGACTGTTGATGACTGCAGGATAACTTGACTCTTATATCAGGAGTAAAGATTTGGGGAAGTGAAGCAGAGGTTTAGCCAGTGGTGGTAGAGCAGCAAGTCCGCAGCATGACTGGGCTTTTCCACAGCTGGGAGTTTACATGCAGTCCAAGGGGAGATAAAGTAATCCCCCTATAGAAGGAACATGCTGTCTCCTGCTCCTTACAGCTAAAGCAGCTCCTGCTGGGGTCATGTTACTGAATGAAGCTCAGCTTGCTTAGGGTATGGGGCACTGATGTTCCCAACTCTGCACAAAACAAAGGTTTTTCAAAGTTGCTGTCTGCCCGTCCAGTTCATGGACAATGATCCCTCCTTCTCCCTGGGTGTCTCAGCCAAGGGTTTGCCAACAGCTCAGAGCTGTTGCAGCCTGGTGGGCTCTGTACAGCTGCCACTGGCTCCTGGTGATGGCCACCCCACCAGTGCAGAGGCCAACAGCTGGTCTGAAGGCCCCACAGAGTTAAATATCAATTTGATCAGTGTCTATTCATGAGAAAGACCCATGACTTCTCACGAGATATGATTAGATCTTTACCCGTGAGAATGTGCTCTCAACAGAAGTAAAGAATCCAAACATTAGAGAGAAAAATACAGCAACATCATGCACCTGGTGTTTTGCAAATTTCTTGAATGCTTGTGTTACAGGTAACCAACAGTATTATGTTGTAGTTAAATAATAGCCAATGAATATATTGTAGCAGTTTAGTAGCCAATGAACGTGTAACACAAATGATAACATAAGTAGTGTATAAAAGATGCTGTGTGTTGGAATAAACAGGCTTTTTGCCCTCATCCAAGGCACTGTTTATGTCATGTCTGCCTCAACAGCAACACACCAGCGTTTCTCCTTATTTAAGTTGCTTGGTGAAAGTGACCTGAATTGTGTAGAGACTGTGAGTGATCCATTTTGTGCACTCTGTGTGTGTAGGGGATGCTGCAATCTCTGCTCAACAGCTGGGAATATCTCAGATAAAGGAGGCATAAAAAAGGGCTCACTAAAATATAAAAAAGGCAATTCACCTGGTTTTGCTATTTATTTTTGTTGCAGCTGATGCAGTATTACTCAGCAGGAGTCCCACAGGAACCCTCTCCTGTATGCCCACTGTTCATTGGTGGCCTTCTTTGACTTTGCTGTGAAAACAGGGCATGTGCTGGTCATGCTGTCTTAGTCCCAGGCTATTTATATTGTGTGACACTGTGCAGACCCCTCATTCCTCAACCTTTGATTGACTTGGCTGAGCTCCTCAGCTCTGACGACTGCTTGGAGTGTTTTGTGCCCCTAAGTAGCACAGTTCATGGCAGGCTGTGTTATTTGGAGGATCCACATCTTTGCTGAGAGCAGTGAAAAAATTTACTTTTATGGTCTCTTCCCAAGTGGAGATGTTTGGTCCTTACTGGAACCAAGCTGATCAGGAGCCTTTAGGGCTGAAACAATCTGTTTTGGGCAGCATGCTGGGCTGCTGTGTTTGCATCCCGATGTGTGAACAGGGCGATTTCTCCAGAAGGGGGGCCAGTTCTTGTCAAACACTGACCCGAATCCTCCTTGGTATGTGATCTGCATGAGCCAAAGCTCCTGCCTTCCTGAGCCAGTGGAGTGAGCCAGGACTTAGCTGTGCATGGTGCCCCTGTGTCGCCAGCGTCTGGTCAGCCCATGGCCATCTCCTCTAAGGTTCAGGGATTCTGAAAAGGATGAGATGTGTCAAAACCTCCCAGCTGAGATGGGGTGCTTGGGCTGGGGGACGCAGCTCTGGGGCCAGCACAGCGCTGTCATCCTGGCATTGACTTACATGCTGCTCGTCCCTGGCTGGCAGTGTCCATGTTTACTCTGGCCGATGGCCGGGGACCTGGGACAGTGCAGGTGTCCCCAGATGACTTTGTGCATTCTCACCTTCTGCTTGGACCAAAGCCATTGCTTCTTCAAGCCGTATTATTGCCTGTGTATTCCCCCTTGCCCTCTCTCTTCCATCATTCTCTTCCATCTAGGCCCTTTCCCCCCCTTCATTGCTGTTTATCCGGTGTCAGATTTGGTAGATGTTTTTGAAGAAAAAACCTCAATTTTCTGCAAGAAAGATGCTGTTGGTTTTTTTCCTCTGAGTAATGCACTTTGGGGTTGTCTCCTGGTGACTCACAGCAGCAGCTGCTGCTTTTCTCCAGAACACGGGAGGGCTTTCCAGAGCTCTCAAGCAGCCACGTAATCATAGGTGAACATGCCCACACCAACTAATAATTTTTTATGTAGCTTGGGTTTTAATTTTTCTTTTTTAAAGAAGGACTCAGTGAGAGGCAGTTTTCAACTGGTGAGCCATCAGATATGCCCTGTATCTCTGAATGCCTGGCTGCCTGAAGGGCTCGTCCAGCACTTCTATGAACTTGATCTCTCTCTAAATAACTCACGTGGATACAGCTCCATCGTTCTCCAGCCCGATATCCTCTCAGGTGACTTGGCAGGTGATGTACTGGGAGAAAGTTTGTTGGTCAGCCCCTTTATTACCTGCTAACACTTAGCTCAGAGCTGAGAAATGCAGTGTGGTGAGATCCATTTATTATTGCAACCGAGAGAAATCCTTGTCGGAGTTCTTTGGCCCTCCTTACTTGCCCTGAAGGCAGTAGCTTTGTCTCAGAGGATTAATGCATATCCAGCGGCTATTTTACGGCTCTAGGAGTGGGCGTGGGTGTCGGTAGAGGATTGAGCAGCCCCGGGGGCTGGACACGCCGTCGCGGCACGGGCGGAGTGGCGGTCAGCTGGCCGTGCTGGGCGGGCTCTGGAGCGCTGCCTTGGCGCACTCCCGGCTCTGATCCCCGCCGCTCCCCAAATCCGCCGGGCCCCGAGCGGCTGCGGGAGCGGGGTTTCTCTGCGGAGCTCCGGCACCGGCCTGCCGGGACCCCAGGGTACCTGCGCTTCCGCTCCTTGCTCTGCTTTTGCGGCAGTGCTTGGTGCACGTAGGAAACGCACTTCAGAGGCGTAGTCCAGCATGGTGCTGTGGTCCCAAACGCCTCATGAATTCCTCACCCAGGGATGTAGATGTGCTTTGCAGGCTTCAGCCAGGACATATCAGTCCCTGGAGGCAGCAGGAGCACCTCTCCTGTCTTCAAAAGATTGCTGACAATCTGTGATGTGTGAGGACCACCCCTATTTTATAGATATCCTTGTGACTACTGCTTTTTATTTTCCTTAATATCTCGCAGTCAAACATAGAAAACCAAAATTGCTTCAGACTCTCTTATGTGAGTGGGGATGCTTTGCACCTCAATGAGGATGCTTGGTCAGTTCAAAAATGCTTTAGTGCCTAAGCTGAGAGGGGAAACAAATACAGCCCGGTATCCTCCCTTCAGCCTTCGTGAGGCAGTGCTCTCAGTGCCTCTCCCTATCTCATCTTTCTCCATCTTGTCGTTCCTCCCTGATAAGTTTCCCATACTCTGTTTCCTCCTCTGAGTGCGCCTTGATCACACAGAGAAATCTGCATTTTTCTCTGTCATTCTTGGCTCAAACGTCATCGCTGGAGCTCGAGAAGTCTGGTGCCAAGCACAGCTGGGCTCTGGAGCTGGGCACTGTCCCCAGTGCCCTTCTGTGATGGGAGAAATGGTCTGTTGTGACGCGTGCTGTTAACCATCTCCAACATATCCTCTGTTTCAGGTGGTCTAAGCACAGCCGTGGGTTATCCACTGGACACAGTAAAGGTACCTGTTGGAGCTTTGTTTCTTGACTATAGAACAAATACAAAGATGCCCTTTTGTCTTCCCCCTCCTTTTCAGAAAACTTGTCCCACGATAATGCTTTATCTGCATTACATCTGCATATTTCACTGTATTTGGCTGTGTTGTTTGTCTCTAGCAAAAAAAAAAATTGTTTGATGATGTTATTTTATGGTTAATTATGTGGTTTGCTGCTATGGCATTTGTTGTTTTATTTATTTTTAATCTGATCTCTGCATTTAAAATTGTCCCTGTATTCCTAGGTGAGAATTCAGACTGAGAACCACTACAAAGGATTTTGGCACTGTGTTCAGGAAACATACAGGACAGAAAAGGTTGGTATCCCTCACCAGAATTGCTGATACCATTGCAGATGCCTTGTTTCAGAGAAGCAGAGCTGCCTCTGTCAGTTTGGGGAGGATGGGCACCAGCTGCACACAAGCATCTGTTGGGAGAGGGGTCAGGCTGAAATTTAGCTTTGCTGATGAGCTGCAAGGTGGGAGTAAGTTTTGACTTAGCAATGTGCAGCCAGTTCTTTTGAGCAGATGCTTTCCCACGCCATTCACCCTTAAAAGTCGCTTTTCTCCTCTGTTTCCCACGAGGTCCGGGGATTCTACAAAGGTGTGACTGCATCAGCCCTCGCCGTATCAGCAGTTTCTTCTGTTTTCTTTGGCACATACAAAAACTTCCTCGGTGCCATCTGCAAGCTGCGATACGGGGCTGCAGATGCCAAGCCGTCTGAGCTGGATGTTTCGCTGGCTGGAGCCGCTGCCGGCGCTGCCCGGGTAGGTAAACAGCCCACAGGGAAAGCACAACAAGAGATCTCGCTCACAACATAGGTGGCTGGAAAAGCAGGGAAGGGTTTTTCGGTCCGGGAGGCCACAGGGGAGCCTGCGACAAGCCTGGTGGGTTTGTTTTTGCAGGGGCGGTCCGCTCTGCCCACGCTGCCCCCGCACTGGTCGGCTCCGTGGCGTGGGCGAGTCCTGCTGGGCAGCTCGTGCTGGATTTGGTTTGGAGCGCCAGAACGCTTAAGACATGCCATTAAAATGACACAGACCTTGGCAGCAAACGCAGAACAAGGAAGAAAAAACAACACAGGCAGCAAACTCCCCAAGTGGCAGCGACGGTGTGTTTATGTAAGAAAGACATAACTCTGAGTTAGAGCACAGGTCAGTGCTTTCCCAGCGGCTGCACAAGCCTGGCATCGCTGCAGGAATGGGCAGAGCACAGTGCTGCCTTGCCAGGGCTCAAAACTCAGCGGGGTACCTCTGAGAAGGGATGCTGCCTGGCAAACGCGCAGGATCCTCGGACAGGGAGGCGAGGCTGGGTCCAGGAGCAGTTTCCCACAAGCAGATGAGGGTGTGCTGTGGATGTGGTGGAGCTCACCTCATCACGCTGATGGCATGCTGGGCAGAAATGCATGCCAGGTCACAATCCTCCTACAGAGCAGTCCAGATGGTCAGGTGTTTCATAGGCGTCAGTGACTCAACATGGGCTAACTTTTTTATAGTCTGGATGGTCTTGGGTCAAATACAGATACAAATAAGAGCCCTGATGTATGCTTCTCTACAGCTGAGGACATCCCCTGTCCACGCCCATCTGGTTTAGCAAGTAGTTACAGGTATTTAATATCCTGTGTTGATTTCTGCCTGCCTTCCTCTCTGCCCAGTGCAGCTCACACACATGTCCTGCTGCTGCTGGGTGGAACAGCGGAGGGGAGGAGGCTGGAGCTTGCTGGAACTCGCAGACAATATCATTGCCTGAAAAGCTGGGAGACAAGGATTTACAGGAGGGAGATCAAAACACTGTTTCAGTGTGAGGGTTAAAGTACCATTCTCTGGTGTTGCAGGTTGTGTTGACAAACCCTAGTGAAGTGGCTAAAGTTCGGATGCAGACTCAGAGGAACCCACACTCTTCCATCACACCTGTTTCCAAGCCAAAGTACCGAGGGTCTCTGCACTGTCTGAAGGTCATCATCAAGGAGGAAGGTTTCGGGGGTCTCTACAAGGGCTGTTCTGCATTACTCTGCAGGGATTGCTCTGGTTCTGCAGTATATTTTCTTTCCTATTCTGCTCTGTGCGACTGGCTCACACCAGATGGGAGAAATAAACCAGGTAGGTATTGGAAAGCATCTGGCATTACCCGCAAAAATGGTTTATTTAGTCCCACACTAAGAGGGAAATCAGGCTGTGAACAAACATCACCCAGGACCTATAAAACCTCACCCAGATCCTCACGAGGTGTTGCTCTGTGTGCTGATTTTGGCCCCAGGCCTGGTGCCAGCAGTCTGCATGAGAGGGCTTCACTGGCCCCACCTTGTCCCTAAGTAGCTCCTCCTCCTCCTGCTGGAGAGGTTTTTACCGCACACTCTGGTGCCTCCAATGTGGATGTGAAATCCTGTTAATGTGGAAACAGGATGACTAGAAATTAAACATGGACAAAGCTCCTGGGAGCCATCATGGAGCTCAGATAAGGGTCAGTCCAGAGCTTGAATATAAAGTCCAGGTGGAGGAGGTAAAGACACTTCAGGTTCTCAGTTGTGATTTGGCTCCAAAAAGCAACTATCCACTTTGAGAAAAGATTGAATAGGTAAGATTCAGCAAAAGAGCATTTCCCTGACCATTGTAAAAATTAGATCCACCTGAACAGGATGAGAGTGCTCTCAGGCTGTACCACATCTAGTTCACATGGTGTTCAAAGTGTCAGGCGTGCAAAAATTCTCTGAGATCACTGGAAACATACAACTGCAAGAGCTGCACAAAATAACTCCTGAAAAACATGAAAGTTACCAAAGTTTGTCATCAAATCTGAGATGGCTGTAGCTGAATGAGATGCAAGTGAGCTGCCCTTCTCCCTTCACTCTCACCTGCAGGTTTCCTCGTTGTGCTGCTTTCTGGTGGTTTTGCTGGAGTCCTGGCGTGGGGATTAGCTACTCCCATGGATGTCATCAAATCACGCATGCAAACAGATGAATCGGACCAGCACAAGTACAAAGGCCTGATCCACTGTGTGAGGGAAAGTGTGAGAAAGGAGGGGGCAAAAGTGCTTTTCAAAGGACTGGGTTTAAACTGCATTCGTGCCTTTCCCGTGAACATGGTAGTGTTTGTAACATATGAAGGTGTACTGAGATTTACAGATCATTATATAAACAAAAAATAGCTTGTTTCACTCTGTCCAAAGTGTATTTTATTTATTTATTTTTTGTAAGACAATATCCCACAAACAACTGTTGAATTGGTGGACAGCATAAGAAGCTTGGACATTTCAGCACAAAGTTGACGACTGATGGCTTTGTTTTATTCTTATAGGATTACAAGCTCATCAGGGAGCCTTGGCTTCATATAAAACCTCCCTTTTATCTCATTAAGGTATTTAGACTGTAGCTGCTGTTTAGGCCCTTGAAACATTTGCATATTTTTATGTTCTAACAGGCTGTTTTTCTGATCAGGGGTTTTGGTAAATCAAGTAATTTTATTTTTTTCTACTGGCACAGAAAATGATCCTCACAACCAAGGCAGGAAGAGCTGGGGGGAGTTTGTCCAAGATTTAACACTCTCCAGCGTGTGCTCTTTACATTCTATGCCTGCGCCGCATCCACCAAGTGACCGATGTATTTGTGCTTCGGGCTGCAACTTCCCCTTCCCAGCAGTAATTTTCCCGAAGTGCTCTACAATTATATCCCCTTGGCAGCAGCTGAAGCAGGAATGTCCTTTCTTTTCCCCGCTGCTCTTTAATGAGCGGCAGGCATGGTCTGTTTACATAAGTGCGCCAATGCTCTGCAGCCAGGCGCGGTTCCCGGCAGGCACGTGATTTTCCCTCTGAGCCCTGCACAGCACCAGCCCTCTCCCGCAGGCCCGCGGAGCAGCGGCTCTCCCGGCTTGGCACAGCTTTGCAGCAATCTGTTCTCATCCTGGAGCGAGGGTAGGAGTAGATGCAAAGCCTCTTTGCTTGGCGAAGGGAAGGCTGCCATAAAATCTGTGCACTGGCGGGGTTAGGTAAGTTAGAGGAGAGTGGCGAAGTGCGACAGCATAATCAGGTTTTCCTTTATCCACTTTTAAAAGTGCATACTCTTCTCCCTTTAAATGGTGCTGTTAGAAGCAGCCAAATATATTTTGCCAAAGGTGCATTTTGAAAGAATTTCTAACTTTTCTATTAGTTCTTTCTCATCTTCCTATTACTTCATTACTTTTTCCTACTTTTTTGTTCATTAACAAGTCAGTTGAAAAACCAATGCCCATGCTCCTGCTTCAGAAGGAAAACCCCTAAATCCAGAAATGTTAGTTTGCTCATCCTGCCTCAGGGGCCACCTATATGTGCTTCTGTTTTAATCCCTGGATGATGACACTTGAAGCATTTTGAATCCAACCTCTCAGATCCTGCTAAAAATGTGTTTATTGGAGGGAAAGGGGAATATTATATTTTAAAAGGAGTTCTCACATTCAGGACCTTTATGGTCAGCAGCCACTCTCACCAGTTGATGCCACGGCTTTACTACACTGACAGCAGTTTTGCAGCAGACAGGACTTGTCAGCTGCCTTGGACATACAGAAAGAACTACGAGTTTAAAGATTTCAGGTGCTCCCAGACAAGAATAAGGGGAACCTCTTCCACCCCAGACAGACACCACTAAAAACTCCACAACTCCTCCTGAAATCTAAACCTTCAACTGGCCTTTTGAACACGTTCACAGCCATGCTATCAAACAAGCATCTTAATTCTTTCAAGGTTCTACCCAGCTCTTGCAGCTGATCCAAGAGCAGGATGAAGAGACCAGGCTGGTGCACAGTATGTCACCTTAAGGGGAGTGAAAAGAAAGACCCAACACTGAACCGGATTCTCTCCAAAATGCTTATGGCTTCAGCAGCTTGCCACTCTGGTGACAGCTTTGGGTGTCATCACCAAACTTACTTTAGTCAGAAAGTCCTCCAAACAGAAGATTTAATTAAGTCCTTGAGGTTTGGAATTCCTCTTAAGATAGCTCTACTACCCTCACCTCTTTCTACAAGGGATGCATTTACCTGGGTGGTGATTTATCCCTGCTCTGCCTGGATGTTTGGAATCATACTTCTTTATGCTGTGTTATTCTCCGCCGACCTTGTTCTCAGGCATTACATGCTCTGAACAGAGACAGTGAAAGAATGCCTGCAAAACAGACTAAGCAAGCATTTATTGTTAGGCAGCACTGATACCATCTATGGTCAGCCCAAGGTTTGAATATTAAATAGCTCATCTTTCCCAGTACGCTCACGCACTCAGATAACGGTCTCCTCCTGTGGGTGTAACTGAAATACAGCCGATTCCAAGGGAGAGGAATTACAGAGGAATTGTAAATATGAGTGCGAATAACTGCAGAAGCCAGTGCAAGGGGCTGAGAGCTCTAAGCCTCGGGGTATTCAGCACCACATATAAGCAGGCTCTCACATGGTCTGAATAAATGCTACATGAGAGGCAAAGTGTATCTCCGGGCAGCTTTTTTCAGAAAGGCAAGGGCTTCACAACCCATCCTGTTCAGAACCCTTCCCTGGAAAAAACATCTACACAGTGTGTGGGCGACAACCTGAGGAAGAACTCGCAGCTGATACAAACAGCAACAGATACAGGAACTGACTGTGTGAGTACTGTAAGCACAGGCACACGGATTTGAACCAATTTTTGTTTAGTGACAGGACACACATTATGTACTTCACTACACACACCCCAGGCTGGATGTTCGGCTTCTGCTTTTCAGCCCTTGACTGCTTTATTTTCTCATTTGTATTATCTTGACCTTTAGATACTCTAATCGTCACAGAACCATTTATTTTGATAAATTAGCTAGCTGAAGGCCAGCCAGCAGAAAGAAGGTACCACATTTGCAGTGCTGATACTGGGTTTACTTTGCTATAGGGACTGCAGCTTGTTGTATAGATGATTTCTTTCAGCAACAAATTTGGTGGCCTTGAGAAAAAAAATTCTTAGAAGTCACATTCAGGATCAGGTTCCATGTTGCTGGCAGTTCCTGTTTGCTGTGACAATACTCATGAATATCCAGGCAGGTTTCAGCATTCCTTTTGGTTATTGTGGAAGCGCTGTGAGAAGCTATTCAGAATCTGTGCTTTTGCACAGAAATCATGAGCACCGTGTTTCCACTTAAGCACCAGTTTTGCACCAACCCTACTGAGGTGTAACTGTAAACAGGTCTTGTTGACCTTCCCCTATCCCAGAGCTGGATGCTGTGCACAGCAACATGCAACATCTAGTCTGGCTTGTGACCAGGTCATCTCTGGACAACTGACCCTTACTAGCTGGCTCTGGGAGCAGTCTGAAGTCTACCCTGAAGGGGGTCCTAAGGCACCCCATTTCAATACTTCAAAACAAGGACCAGCTACATCAGATGACAAATCAACAACCATAAATGGTAGGAAGAGCGGTCAAAAACAGAGTAAGGGTAAATGAAGGCATTTAAAAAATAATATAAAAGTAAAACAAAAGAAGTTTGATACAGACTTTTATCTACATTTTTATTACAGTGAGATGAACAAAATTAGCAAATTGAGGAAAATGTAATGAACAACGCCTGATAACATTTCAGCATGCTTTTGAAAACTGCCTTATCTTAACCTTTAAATGTCTCTGGGACATGAACTGTAATTACCATAGAGTCAGGAATTCACCAAGACTCCTCTGAGAAACTGTACCATCTCAGAAGCACGTTGGTATGAATTCATCAGAGGACTTGAAAACAGTGCTTGTTCAGCAAACAAATACTAAATAGTTTTCCTATCACTTTTCTTTCTAGCACTTTCAAAACATATTTAAATTGTTGTTATAAAATAATCCATCTGCTTATCTAGAACACTGCACTGTTTCTCCTACAGCATATTTCCCTTTGCTGAATAACTAAATTAATTCTTAGCTAATGAAATAAATCTAGCAGAACAAATCTGCATATATTTTAAGAAATTTGCACTATAAGTTTGTAAAAGCACTTTTAAAGTCAATTTAAGGCTTATCTTTTATGTATGGCTTAACGATGACAAAGAGTAGACTGCAAGAACAGGAAGGTCATCACTAAGTCTAAAGTAATTAAGACTTAGCTTATTTATTACTGGATTTAAGAAGCTGCTTTTTTCCCCTAAGAATTGCTCCACTACTTCTTGAAAAAAAAGTTTTTCTACTCATTGTTAAGCCCTTGCTGGCACTGAGATGCTTTGCCTGTGGGTTATGGAGACAGTCTCTGGAAAACATTTTCACTAATACACTGAAGTCAATGGCATAAGATAAGAGATGCCAGCTCACATAAACTGTAAAGAAAAAAACAAAAGCTAAGCCTTGCTCTTTCCAGCACAAGTTTGAAACTCATGCAATAGGCCTAGGTTTGCCTTGCACTTCTGCCTTTTCCTTGGTTCCTTGAACAAACATTACCAGGTTAACCCACCTCTGTTACCTACATCAAAAACCACCTTTGCCAACACTGTGTCTGGGGTAGCAACTTTCCATTCTATACAAGACAGATCTAACAGTTTGCACTCAGCACTGTTCGTATCAAAACAAATAGCTAATAATTTGAATTCTTCTTCCATAAATCTTTGCGAAGAGATTGAAGTTCTTTTGAAGAAAGGAGATAATTAAATATCACATGAGGTATTTTAACACAGTATATTTTCTCACTGGAATAAATCCTAAAATAAATATCCCTAGTTTAAACAACCTGGTGCAGTGAAAGAGAGCAGACAGTACTGGATGGAAGTATCCCTGTGTCCAGTGTGACTCCAATTTTCACAGCACGATTTAACACTTGCTATTTATAACTAGAAATTAATATTTGCATTTCTGTACTATCTTCCACCTGAGAATATCAAGGACCTGACAACATCTTGGTGACCTCCTCCCTCCAGAGGCACTCAGATCAGCTAAACAGGAAATCAGCTCCAGGAAAAAATTCCAGTGAGATTTCTGCAACTTGCCCAATGTCAAGGAGGAAGGCAATAGCAAGACAAGTCTGATACTCTTTCTCCAGTGTTCAACTCACAGATGTCCACTCTTTCTGTATTGAGCCCACTTTGTAACATTCACTACTTTTTTGTGTGCAGCATGCTCTCAGTAGCCTAAGAGGACACACAGTCTAGTAAACCAAGGTGCATAGTACAAAAGAAAATGGAGCTACTATTTATTAGTTTGAGATATGACCTCTTACCAACATATTTAAAACAATTTCCAAGTTAGCCTTTATCATCAAATGGAAATTTTATTTATATTTTCAACATGAAATACATTAAAATACAATGTTGGGCTGACATACATGCTTTTCTGCAAGACTGATCAACTCTGTCCTGCATATTCTGATTTTAAATAGATACAAGTCCAGTTTTAAACTTTTTCTGTACTCTGCTGTTCATGATAATTTAATCATTATTTATAAAGCACCGATTACAGGCTGTACATAACTAGGGAGTGATAACATACAACAGAAGACAATAGTTACTTGGCTGTGGATTATCAAGTGCTAAGTTACATACACATTTCTTCAAAATTCAAAAGCCAATTTCCTTGGAGTCATGAACTGCTTCACAATTTCATCTGTGACCTGCTTCCTTCTTTCTTGATGAGCTGCTACCAAGGGCTGCATTGTTTCAATAAGCACCTTCTTCAGCTCCCCCGTGAGCAATTCCCCACTGGTGTAAGCCTGTCAAGAAAGTGTTGGTTGCTGAACACGGTGCCTTTCACAGAAAGGCTCAGTGATCAGTATTCCTTTAAAAGACAGATTTGGATGTCTTAAAAGTAAGCACACGCCTTAGAAGATTATCTGGTATCACTCTGAAAATGCAACTTGCAGAGTTGCTTGTTGCCTGTTAAAAGATTAGGCAAGCTAGCAAAGTTCATATGTGACAAGTTACTATAAGGACTGAATAAACTATTCACAAGTTTAACTAGGAAATCCTGTAATTACTTGCAGGAAACTGCCTATTTTCCTCCCCAGAATCCTAGCTCAAATAAACAGCCACCCTAAGCTTTTTTTTTTTTTTTTTTTTTTGCAGTAACATGTACAAATTCTCATATTTTTCTCTCATTCCATTTGGGTAGGAGACTAGATGTGATTAAAATATCCTTTTTATAGCAAAGACACTCAGAATCTATGTCCACAGTGTAGTCATATTCACAGCTGGTAATCCACTCCATTGCTCAATACTGAAATGCTTTAGCTTAGAAGCACATGCTAACAGTTTATTGGCTCAGCCACATTTAGAAACCACGGCTGGGGCAGTTCAGATATATTTGAAATGACAATAAACATGATAATCTTACCTCCCCTCATCATCAAGCCATTTGTGACACCTGTTCAAGGTGTAAATGCTGCTGATGTTCACTCAGCAAGAGTAGAATACATTAACAAGAACAAATGGAATGGCAATTTCAGTGGTGGGTTTTGGGGTGTGTTTGTTAGTTTGTTATAAAAACACCAACGCTGCTTTCTCTGGAAGTGTCCTCTGGTGCTACACCTGAAGCAGCTGCACTGATGCTGCTACAGTGGGTGAGCTCATGTTCTCTACTGATGTTCTGAGGCACCACTGCAGCTGGCTGCAAGCTGTGGGTCAGCCTTTGTGCTCTGCAGCAGAATTAGGCTGACACTCCTGTAGTGGTTGGAGATTAATGAAAAAAATCTCTTTAAGTCAAATGTGCTTCAGGTTTCCATAAGGAATTCACAACAGTCTGCATGGGAAGGAGTAGCTTTCCAACCCTGCTCTTGTGTGGGAAGGAATAGAGGGCTGGAGAAGAATCTGCAGCTCTTGACTTTCTTGCAGCTGTTCCCAGCAGCAGAAAGCTGATAAACCAATGTGACATGGGTATTATCTGCTGCAGCTCCTGCCTTCCAGAGAACACACACCACCTCGTATTGGTGATGAAGGGAAGGGAAATGGCTTGCTACCAGCCCTGGGGACAGAAGTCTGCCAGACAGGTTTAAAGAAAATGCAACGTATATGAAGTCATTTTTGCCTGGGATCAATAAATTAATTCCTCAGAGTTATTGAATTTCTTGTGATGTTAAGAAAAAACCAAAAACCAGCAAGCTTTAGACATGAGCTTTTGTAGTTTTGCAGAGTGTTTAGGTACTTTACAATAAGGAACAGGCAGAGTGTATTGTACAATTAAAACAACACTAATCCCAAGGTGGCCTCATTTGAAAGGCAGGGAAGATTTTGTCCTACAGAGTGTTGGAGACTCCTGTGAAAACACTAGGGATTTTTTTTTTAAAGAAGAGATGGACTGGCCTGTGAGAAAGAACATTGGAAAGAAACAAAGACTGAGATACTAATATTGAAGCTTGCAAGGGATGGAGAGCATGAGAGTAACACCAAAATTACCTTCCTGGGGAAGGTGCACAGGAGGACTGAGCTACAGCTCTGCTGAGGGCTGAGGCACAGCTTTGTCCTCACATCAGGGAATGAAAAACCTGTCTGCAGTTTGATTACTCACCTGCTTCAGTTGCTCGAGCCTGTCATCATCTTCCAGGAAGAAAGTCAGGTACATAAAAGACACATCAACGTCGCAGTTGCCTCCGTACTTCCTGTGCTCCTCAATGGTGTCCCTGCCTCCCGAGAAGGCGTGCTTGTTAATCTGAAACAACACCAGCAGCTCACGCTGTAACTCCCACTGCATGCAGGATCACCTTACTGCAGACAGAGATGTGTCATGATCCTCCAAATTCTTTACTAAGGATTAGCTGGTGAATGAGTGGGACAAGTTAAAGCAGAGCCTCAGGACTGAAAAAAGGAGGTCATCAGAACCCTGCGGGGAAAAATGGCTATACACATACTCCTCAGACTGCATAATCAGAACAAAAATTAAGTGAAAATTAAAAATAATCTACCCAAGACTCAGTCAAAAAAAATTTCAGTCCCTTTTGCTGAAGCTGTTGGATAGAATCTGTGCTTACAGGAAATGTACTTCATGTAACAAAAAATAAGGTATTTACTTTATCAAGAAATTAGTTTTGAAAGAGATGAAGAAGACATTGAAAATCCTGCAGAAATCCTAGAGATAACCTCATCTCCTCTTTTTAGGGGAAAGGAAACAAGAGAAAGCAAAGTTAAAGATAACAAAAGTCTGTCCAGAATGCTTAAAATCAGGGCAATGTCCAATTGTTCAGTCTAAAACCAGAATATTTGCTGACAGCCTCCCTCTTTTTAAGCATAGTTTCCTATAGGCAGATGAACAGCACTATTGAACAGATATAATTGCTAATCCCATTCCCAAGAAATTCAGAAGCCACTGGCCTATTTTAAACATTTATACATATGTAGAACTCTCTGAGGATGCTAATCTTCCTACAAATTTAAAGAAAATAAATTGCTAAGTGGAGGAAAAAAATATTTCTTAACCATATGCTGAGCTTTCATTTAGCTCTTGTATCTTTTGAGATACCATAATCAGCCTGCCAAGAGACACATTTGCATATGAAGTAGTTTTTTTTTTTTAGTTCTGGTATCTAGGAGCTGTTATATATTTACAATTTATGAACATTCCTACAATCTGTATAGACTGTCTAGTGCTTTTCTGAATCTCTCCAACCACCATGTTACAGATGAAGTCTTGTGGCAACAAACTACAATCAGAAATCACACACTGATGAGTATTTTAAGGAAATGAACTGCCATCTGCCACATTACATCTATTCTTATATTGTAGGGCAGCCTGAATAGCTGTCTCTGCATCTGTAAAATGAAGTTTCTACATACTGTTCTGCACTGACCTCTCTCCTTACTAGATTGCATAAGCCTGTATAAAACTTTTTCAATGCCCTTTATCTCTACAGTTTGTGTTCTTCCTAAACTGAGTGGGATTAAATACAATATGCCAGGTGAAAGCATGGTTTTGTTGAAACACAAAATGTTTCTTTTCTTAATCTTGAATTCATTTTTTTACATATTCTGGCACCTACTCATTGACTGAGGGTTTCAGTGACCTATCCATAGTGATGCACTGATTTTTTTCCCCCTGAATTTCTCTGAATCCCTCAATATGTCTATAGACATAAAATCTTAAGTAACACTTTATAGGAAAACAAACAAGTAATTGAGCTGTAATTTGCTGATAGGTGGAATAAGAATAGTTTATTAAAATGCTGCCATTCACCTCACTGGATTGCCCAGAAGCTTCTCAGCCTTTTCCAATATACAGCGATTTTTTATTTTCTATTACCTCTAAGTTTTGAACCTCATTAATTGGCAAGATACCAATAATCTGAAAAATCCTGTAAGTGGTATTTTTTTGTCCAGTGAAGCACTCTCTTTTTAAACTTCATTCATGACCAGATGTCACCTTTCCTACTATGTTTTTTTAATTATTTGCTACAACAGTATTTGGTCATTCACTCAAGCTCTATTCCCATGAAGACTTGTTTCTGACAGGCTTCAGAAACTGAAATAAATCTCAGCTTGTCCTCCATTACTCAACACTTTATGTCATGTCCAGGATTTTTCTTTATGCCTTTTATATTCTAAGTAGCTAGAATTATTTTTTTATTTTTCCAAGTAGTTTAAAGACAGTAGAATTAGGACTTACGAACTTGGATCTCTTTGCAGATCACAAGTTTCTTGCCAGAAAAAAACCATGGAAGAATGTTACCAATATTACCATTAACCATGTATTCTCTATTCTGATATTACACTTTTTTCAAAAAAGCAACTCGGTAATTGTGGAAATAAACCAGAATTATTATAATCCAAACACATGAAGAATTCCAGTTCTTCAAAACAGTACTGTTTAATCAGTTTCTACAAAAGAGAATGAAGAGGTGGCTGTAGAAGTCTGACCATAAGAGAATTAATCCAAGCCCGCCCAACAGAAACAACATAAACATCTTTTCTTCTTCCTTTGACAGTTATTTCATGTCTGGTATCATGCCTATAAATTCTTTCCCAAGGACTGATTTTCACTTCCTTTAAATACCACAACACAGGCGAACTTTTGCCAAACTAAATCATCTGACACCAGGTAAGAGGAATCTTCCTTTGAACTTAGAAACAAACCAGGAATACATTCAGAAGAAAATAACCCTTCTGAGTTGAAATCCAGCATAATGTTTAATTGTGCATTGGAGTGAGCACATTTATTTGTGAATTGGCAGCAATGGATTCTCAAGCAGCAGGAAAGGTCTGACCTGTGTTGTAACTAACACCGTGCAATGTTTGGTGCCCCCAACAAGGAGAGGCAGTCAAGAGAAAGCTGTTTATTAGGTTTACATCATGGCCTGTCAGATTTCAAAACTATGGCAACGTAATATTCATTTTAAGAGCACGAGCCTTCACAGCTCTTATTCTCACACCACTGCTCTGCAGGTATCAGAATAATAAACACGTTCTGTACATTATCCCAGCTAATATTTGTATGGTCAGACTAGCTGGTAAGGCAAAAGATCGTATTTGATAGCCTAGCTAAATTTAAAAAACTCAGTCAATTCCTCAAGATGCTTTGCCATGAAATGTATGGAAAAACCGATTTGTATATGTTCAAGGAAAACACTACAAATTGTCATTGTAACCAGAAGTACCAGAAGGTAGTGTCAGACAGCTGAGGGGGATTTCAAACGAGTGTCAGGTAGGAGCTGAGGGCCAACCTCTGCAGCATTTCCAGATGAAGCTGGAGACGATTTCTACTTACATGGTCCCTACAGACATGGTTTAGAGGTGGATTTGACAAAGATAAGTTTATGATTGAACTCTATGATCTTGAGGGTCTTTCCTGACCCAAATGACTCTATGATTCTACGACCACCACTCCTTTTTGTTATAAAGCTTTGTGCTATCAGCTTTTGCAGGTCCTTACCTTTGTCTTGATTTGTTTGGGTGTATCAGTGAGGAAGATGGAGGAGTTTGGGTCACTAGCACTCATTTTGGTCTGTGCTCCTTGTAGGGCTGGGAAGAAGACTGAGTGGAGTAAGGCGGGTTTAGGTTGTCCAATTCTCGGTGCTACATCACGGGTCATTCTAAAATAAGGATCCTAAAACAACCATCAATAAAAGCACAGAATAAAGTTGAAAAATATGATTTGAAAGCTGATTAGTGCTGACTCATTCGTGCTGTAAGAAGTGATGTCAAAAAACCAAAAACTGAAAAAAATAAACCATGAAATATTCCAGAACCTACTTCCAATCCAGTTCAGAGGAGCAACAAACAAAATGCCCTTTTTACTTTTCCATAGTGCTGTACACTCTGATTCCCTTAAGTAACACGCATATTTACAAAATTTTACATGAATTCAAATAGTTGCTAAAACTATGCTTAATATGCCTGGAGATGGATGCAGCCTAAGACGAAAGCTTTCTCCCAAAGCATTTTAACAACCAGCAGAGAATCTGAACTAAATCAGTGATCAAGCTGGCAGTGCTGTGCTGATGATGTGACTTAAACCAAAGTGCAATAATATTACTTCATAATACTGCGGCTGATGAGTATGATTAAATCATTTTCCAGTGTCTCCCTGTGACTAAAATAGCTAAAGATTCAGACAGTGCAGGATGTGATTCCTAGAAACACTACTTATTTAAAGTAAAGACTATTACTCTCATTTGTATCTGATGTTCTTCCAGCTCTCTCTATAAATCTGAATTGTTAAGGTTCTGCAGCCTTTCAGGCAAACTATTTCAATGCTTCTTTATTCTTACTGAGAGAGGGTTTTTCCCCATGGTTCAACAGAAATCTCTTGTGCTGCAAGTTGAGCTCATTCCCTCTTGTCCAAGTTACCATGGAGATGGCCAAAAGTCTCTTCCTACCCCCAAGTCAGCATGCTTTTGCATAGATGTTACTGTCTTTGCTTTCCTAGATGTCAGCTCAGTGTGAACTGAGCTGAGATCAAGAGAGATCCAAGACTGGATGAATACATGATTGCTGGGTTAAGCCTGCATTTTTTTCTGTCTTTTAGGTCTTTTAGTTTCTACCCCAGAAAGGTGCTTGCAGGAATGTTTTACAGATGCCTCGAGACACCACCATGAAGCTTGAATGGTACAATACGAAACCAAATCCACGAAAAACCAAATTAAGCAATATGATTTTCTTACCTGGTCAATAGCACATGGGATAAGACACTGAATGTTCTCCTTGCCATTGAAGATCTGTGGAAATGATGAACTGAAGGATGGAGCAGCTTGGATAGCAGGAAAGCTGATCTTACCTACAAAACATGTTTGGAAAAGCTAAGCAATCAACAGAAGCAGTGATAAATAGAGAGATTTTTCTGCAATATGTAAAATGCACAAGTGAATCATCCAGATACTTAGCTGAAGACAAAGCTCTCTCTTTATCAAGCACTGTTGCCTTATCTGAGGAAACTTTTTCATCTTTACCTTGTGCAATGTCAACAGACCTTCAACTGACATAGAAACCAATGACAAAAGGCAAGCTGTGACCACACTGACTTCGGCAAAAGTTCATCACTGCATACTCTCTTGATCATTGGACTATCTACCCTCTCCAGAAATAGAATTGACTAAGCTTCTCATTTTTTTTCACTTTGTGAGAGAATAGCTAAAGTCATCACAAAAGCTTCCCTCTAAGACCTTAAATTACTGCTGTATACACCCTGTACTCATGAAGCATCTCAGATGTGCCCAGTTTTCTTTTCTCTACAGGGCTTAATCACAGCATGGACCACCTGCAACTAATCAAAATCCTATCAGAACAGAGAGCAAGTAGCAAACTTCTACAAACATGTGATGAAGTCATTATCACAATACCATCTTTTATTGGAGCACTGCTAAAACAAGTGGAAATCTGTTCCATGGTTACAGTGAAGGCTGAAAGCTGTCACCGGCCTAATTACTGGACGAAGAATGATGATTATGCTCAGAAACATCCAGGATTTAATGCCATTTTTACAGAATCTTTTTTCTTGGCCATGTGACAGAAACCTGCAATTGCAGCGAAGTAAATGGGAGACTTGAGTTACCCAGCACCTTGATAATTAGGCTATTCAGCACTCAACTTTTTTCATATATATAAACGCATATGTGTATTAATGCAACTTTTTCTGACAAGTTTCTTTATAAATTTGGCATAGAAATTTCTAGGAGGTAAAACTGTCTATAGCTCCAATCATTGTAACAAAAGAATAAAAAAGAAAAAAAAAAGAAAAAGCAGTTCTCTGTTTTGGACCCTTCAACATTTGTGTTTTCTACTTTGCTCTTACTAAAGTCAAAAAAGTAGAAGTCATGCTAGAAATTTCACTGTAAAGTGTTTTCTATTCTGAAGGAACAACAATAACATCAGAATCAGAATCAGCTCAGAAACGCGATGTTCTGCTTTTTCTGTCTGTTTCGTGAGTGGCAGACACTAATCCCTTTAAACTATTACTTAAAACAGCTCCACTGAAAGTGAAAGCAAGCACTGTTTCTTGTAACTCGTACGATTTCCTACCAATGCAATCACTGTCTGTAAAGCCAAAGATTCCTTTCACTTGGTTGAATGTGACATGCTTCTGAACTTTGACAATGTTTTTGTAGAACCCGGCACTTGTCCTGTGAGGAAAAAAAATGTGGAAAAATAAAATGAGAAGAGGATGAGAGTGTATACTCAAACTTTCTCTGCAAAAGCTGAGAACATCAAAAAACCTGCAGGATTAAATCTCACAGTTTCAGACTTTTTGTGGCCCATTGAGATGATAATTAGAGAATTATTTATAAGCAGGAATTTTATGCATTTAAAGTTTAATTTATTCTTCCCTTTCCCCAACAATTACTACAAACATTTTTTTTTCACAAGTAACTGTCTAAACCCAGAAATATTTTGATTTGGAAATGGTGCCAAAATGCCTCATGGAGCCTGAAGTTTACTCATCCTTATGCTTCTCTGTGAACTCTGGCAACTTAAATAGATCATGTCTTGTGTTGCTTGGTATCCCCCATGTGTATCCCACACAGGATAAACTCTTTCCCCCTGAGATGGCAGTTTCAATAGCAATTTCTTAAATCTTCTTTAAACTTCATTCAATGCTGTATTATTAGAATAACTGACCACAACAAGTTGCTGCAATCCCTTCTGTTAATGCAGGTAAAGTGTAAACACACCTGAGAAATTCTGATACCATCTTAAGCAAATCACCGGAAGTCTCTTGGTGGTTTAGGTATTTTTACACTTTAGCTGGTTTAATATATTTTTCATAATTTAAACATTGCACACACAAGTATTTGTTCATATGCTATACAGGAGAATGATAATAGTATATATAAAATGTTAGCAGAAAAAACAGTATGTTTCTATTTTAAGTGTTACAAAACTTGTCCTGAAGCTTTCAAATTTAGATACGCTTATTAAAACATTGCTGACTCTCAAAGTAAGAGAGAAAATATTGACACTTTTTTTACTACAATGCTCTAAAGAAATTTATACCTACCCTAAATAGTCTAAATCCGAAAAGATAAAGGTTTTATTGATGTCAAAACCACACGCAATGATGTCTTTTGCATTTTCTCTAGCATATTCATATGCCTTCTCAATTGTCATGTCCTTCCAAAGGTATTTCTCATCATCAGTTAACTGTATGACCAAGGGAACATCAAATACTTCTTGCAGCCACCTAATAGAAGCAGATACGTTTTATCCCAAAGTAAGTTAAAATGAAGATGTAAGTCACGCAGCTAAAATATTTTTATGTATTTAAATAAAAGTATATGAAGAGGTCTGCTCTTCTCTTTGTATGCATATGCAGTTATATTTATGTGAACAGATAAAATGTTTTATACAGATTATAATGACAACCTACCTGGAAAAAAGACTCACACTTACTGTCTCCTGCACACATGACAATGGTCACCAGTTGCACAGGAAGCAGAATTCAAAGAGGTTTTACCTTTCTGATCCCAATGTCTCTGTGTCCTGCTGCTGCAGGCACCACCTTACAGAGTAATGTAACTCAGTCCTGTAAGGAACTGGTTTTTAGGAACAACAGAAATTCTAAGGAGTGCCACATGGCTAAGGCAGTAAGGAAGAGGGTTTTGTGGTGATGCAGAGATTGTGATCATTTCAGTGGAAAGGTAAGACTGAATTAAGTTCATTAATATTCACTTCACATAGTCAGAATTCCTTGCAATGTATCATTTTGGCAGTTTCACAAGCCATGTTCAAGCTTTGAAAAAAATGCTTTGATTAACACAAACGGTAGAAATAGCTTACTTTGTGAACATAAATGGGATAAGATGACCAACGTGCATTGCCTGAGAGGATGGCCCTCTGCCTGTATAAAGGTAAAAGGGCTTCTTATTTTCATAAGCATCAAGTACTTGGTCCATATCTCTAGAGAAAAAACAGAGAAAACATTATACAACTCCTTAGTAAGAAATATCCATGGCAAAAAGCCTTTATTCAAAATCTGAGTGCTTTTAAAGCCACAAGTATTGACAAATAAATTATAGTATGCTAAGTGTCCTAGAAATAAAAAAGCTCTTGTTTACTCATTTTTTAATGTAAGAAAAGCATTATCTCCTTCAATCTCCATGGGGAGAAAGAAACCTCAAAGAAAAATGAAATCAAAACTGAAAAATTAATGTTGAAATTGTACAACTTTTAAAATTACCTCATTGGATAATAATCTCTAGGGCCTAGTAAAACAGCCAGGGATCATTTCTCAGGTCCAACCAACCAGCTTAGCTGACCTCTGGTGGAAGTTATGTCCTCAGTCATGCTCAGGGCCTTCTGTAAAACCTGCTGGTGCCATAGCCCCAAAGGCCCTGCGTGCTAACAATTTAACTGTGAAGGTCACTGGCAGGCTCATGCTTAAGATTATTCCCTGAGCCTCTTCTGTACCACAAACAGATGCACGGGAGCCCTGCTGAAATCACCAGTGGCACCTGGAGTTCTCTGCCAGGCCACTGCCCCTGGCTGCTGATGCAGAGTCAAAATGAACCTGCACTCTGAGCACATTTCTTCAGTCTGGGGTTACTGAGGACATATCAGAAACCCACGCAATCAAGAGCTTCAAGTGTTGCCAGAGGAAATCTGCAGTAATTGCTAATTTCAAATGGTGCAGTTGGTTTGCCTCGGTATAAAAGCACATGGTTTTTGCTAGTTACAGGCTTCTCCCAATAATTCTTACAGGAAGTCTGCCCAACAGGACCTTTTGAATTTTAATAAAAGAAAAACTCACCTGTGGGAAAAAAAGATTCCTCTACGTAGAAAGTGGTGAGGTTTTTGCCCAATAGCTCTTTCTATTCGATTAATCAGATCTGTGTCAATTTTACTGCTGCCAAACCGAACTATAATCATAAAATGTTAAAAAAAAAATTAAAATAAGCATAGCATAGCTACAACCAGACCTTGGAATACCAAGAACATACTAATGCAGGCTAGGTTACAAAAGACATCTTCAAGTCAAAATGGCTAGCTTTTCCTGATTCTTGCCTGAAGACCCAGCAGTGACCTCCAGTATTAACTCCGTGCTAGGAGGCTCAGCTCATTCACAACATGCAGTATTTCTCCATCCATGAATTACTATAATTGCAGTCTCCTTACAGCAGAAGCACTGATATTCCAAGCAAAAAAATATGCTTAAGAAACACATTCAGATCAACAACTTGGCCTCTTGAAGCCATAAGATAAAAATGCCTATGAGGTTTTGAATGTTTCTCTCTTGATGTCTAAATTTTCTGCTGTCAGACAACATCATCTTTTGCTTTCACTGAGGCAACATCACCAACCCCAAATACTCTTCTGCAGACTTAATTCTTCTTTAATATGTATATGATTACAGACACTGCTCCCCTCAAGAGGCTTGAAAAGGAAATGCATAATGCTCTTCGTGGTGATCAGTAAGACTTACAACTTGGTGTTTCAAGAAAGGCTGTGATAGAGTAAAATAGCAGTATTTTTCTTATTTCCAGTAGTTCTTGGATCCTAATAATCAGGTCAATGCCCTATGATTTGGACTCATTTTGAAAAAATCTATACAAGAATCTGTTTGCTACTATTCTGCTCTATTCAACATTGCACTAATAAAATGCAAAATGTATCACAAAATGGCAAATTGTAATCTGAATGAATGCTAAAGAGATCAAACAAGCATGAAAATGATTCAGCACATCAACAGCAACTGGTAAGAGGCTAATCTGACAGAAACAGAAAATATGAAAATGCCCCGGATTAACTGGGACTCGCTACCCTAGAAATACTCGTGTACTGTCATAGAAAGTGATTAGAAAAGCTCTCTGGTGTATAGAACACTTGACTGGAAATGCCTAAATACCTTTATTAAACATTCACAGACTGCACAACTCCCTTTTCTTTGCCCATCTTCACCTTTTCTGTTAAAAAAATGGATAATTTTTCCCTACGTATTTCCTCCTATTTGAATGTTCAGAACATCTTAGGCTCTCTGCTCACAAAGAATTTGCCTTTTTAAACAGTTTCTGACAAAGACACAGTCTCCACTCCTAAACAAGCTTTCAAAAAATTCCTAGTGCACTTTTCATCTCTGGTGTTCTAGCTTTTACTAAAAGACAGCTTCCAACTCACTGTGCATAAGAAGTCCTGAGAATTGCCACTTTCAAAAGGATATTTGCTTTTGCTGAAAATTCACTGTGTACTTTTCCTCTTTGCCATTGTCCTGCTATAACTACATGGAGAAATGTATACCCTAATACTTACTATACAGTAACTCTGGTGACCAGGCCAGTCTCAATGATCTCTGAACAGTCATGACAACTGAGAGAGGCTCCCAGGGGCTTGAAGAAAGCAAATGCCAATCCTACCTTAAAGAAGGGCTAGAAGAAGGAATTGTGGAACTACAGGGAGTCAGCCTCACCTCAATCTGTAGGCATGTGCTGAAGCAAATAATCCTGGAAATCATCCTCAAACATTAAAGACATGAAGGCGACTGGTAGCAGTCAGCGAGGATTTACGAATGGAAAATCATTGTCAGACCAACTTAAGACTCCTTCTATTATGCTATGACTATAGCTGAGGTGAGAACAGCGAATGTTGTTCACCTCAGCTTTAGTAAGGCTTTTGACACTGCCTTCCAGCTTATTCTCACAGATAACTGATGAAGTCTGGACTAGGTAAGTGGACAGCAAGGTGAACTGAAAACTGGCTGAACCGCCAAGCTCAAAAGGTTGTGAGCAGCAGCACGAAGTCCAGCTGGAGCCCAGAGCCTAGTCTCAAGTGTGCAGGTGAAATAATCCTGGGAGGGGTGGCTGATACAACAGATGGCTGTGGTGCTATCAAGAGGGACCTCAGCAGGCTGGAGAAATGGGCTGATGAGAACCTCATGAAGTTCAAAAGGGAATGCAAAGTCCTGAACTGGGGGAGGAATAACTCTGTACACTGGTACAGCAGGGGGCCAACTGGCTGGAAAGCAGTTGTACCTCGGGGTCCCAAGGTCCTGACAGACAAGGAATTGAATAGAGCTTGTAATGCACTTTTGTAGGTTGGATGGTCTAAGGCCTTGTGGGCTGCATCAGGAACAGTGCTGCCAGAATGTCAAGGGAGGTGATGCTTTCCCTGCATTATGCACTGAGGAGAACATCTGGAGCACTGGCTCTGGGTTCCAGCATAAGAAGGACATGGATACAATAAAGTGAATCCAGCAAAGGACCACGAAGATGAAGGAGTCAGAGCACCTGTCATACAAGCAGCGTTTGAGAGAGCCGGGATTGCTGAGCTTGGGGAAGAGAAGGCTCAGGAGGGATCTTATCAATGGGTATAAATATGTGATTAGGGGAAGTGGGGAGGAAATAAAAAAGACAGCACCAGACTTTTTTCAGTGACACCCAGTGAAAGGATGAGAGGCAAAGAGCACAGCTTAGAAGAAAGAGGAAATTCCATTTAAATATACAAAACCCCTTCATATTGTGCACATGGTCAAATATCGGAACGTGTTGCCCAGCCATGGGATCTCCATCCTCGGAGACGAAAAAATCCTATTGGACAAGGTCCTGAGCTACCTGGTCAAGTTGACTCTGCTTTGGGGAGAGGGATTGACTAGATGATCTGCAAAACTGCCCACCAACTTCAACCATTTGGTACCACTTGAAATATTCAGCTTACTGAATTATCAGCGTGAGTAGCATACAAAGCTCTTTCTCACTCGTTCCTCAGCTCTTTGTTCATGATCAAACAAACAAATTTCTAGGGATGGTCACATCTAGTACTTAGCTAACAGAACCCTTCTTCCCAGAATATCTTCAGGCTGTTCTGTTGTGCTACCATACACTTAAGTGCACATCTAGGACAACCATTTGAGAAGATCTCTTTCAATTCAAACAGTAATGTCATTTCTTCTGTGTTTGATTAGACATAAGCACAGTGGCAACTTCCTCAAATACCACTAGTAAATAAACAGATTACAGGTGGCACAAAAATTTCCCTTAAGGTAGGAGCCATCAAATGTAACAATTTCTTGGACAATACCTTTTATGGTTATTTTTAAAAAGAGAAGGAAAAGAAGGAAGCTTATCAATAACAACCAGCAACTGCTTCACATCCTGAATTGGCTAGGCTAGCATTCTTCTCTGAAAAATTTCTGACACAGCACTTAGAACATGAAAAATGACTCATTTATCAAATTCACCAATCTGAGAGTAGTGCAAAGAAGTAAAAACCCTTTAGGCTAACCCACACTCTAAAGGAGATCAAAGGTCTTACATACACAGTTACTGGAAAAAATAGGCATGAACTGATTTATACTAAGTCTTTTTTAGGAAGCTCCTGAGATTGTGCCAACACAATTCTGCAATTCTTCCTTTTTTAAAATGCTCAGAACCCCTGCCTTCCAAGGAAAAAACCCACATCACTTCTCTGTAACTCCTATGCAAGTAGCAAGATTATGAGAGATCTTGTCCACTTCTGATTCTAATAGATATATCTCTTCCTTGTCTCACATTGACCTATATTTTTCTTTGCACACTTCTCCCTTTCCAACTTTTTCTTTCTCCTGTTACTTCCTGCAGACTAAGCCAATGTGTGCATACATTCGATACGATCTCACAATAACATCACAAAGAATTAAAATAATGCTGACACAAGCACCTGTCCCAAAAGCAAATACATGATTACTGCCACATAAGGATGTACACTCTATTGTGAGAATAAACTAGTAAGCAGACCTCAGCAATGTACAACTGGGGTACTAAACATGAATTGAAGATTGACAATAACGAAAAAAAGGAAAAATCAAGAAATTAATGAATAGTTCTCTCACTTGTTTCTATGCTAGACTCAAACAAGTTATTAAAATAGCAAACTGTAAAACCAATAAGGAAATTACCTAGACCTCTGTTCCTTAAACTACAAAACTTTGCAAGTTTTGTAACAACCCCATCTAGAATATTTTCCTTTACACTACATGTTTTTGAATGATCTGCAACTCCTTCATTCCAGCCAGCAGTCAGCAGCCTGTAAGTGTGCCTTCTGAAGAAGTCACCAGACTTACCAGATTTCTGCACTAGTTTTGGATCATTCTTGCCCTCTCTAATTTATAAGCTATGTGAGGAGAGGGTAGGAAGAATCCTTCAGCCTGGCCAAAATGCTCCTCTGCATCCCAGCCACTGAAGATGCAGATACTCAGTCACAGTGTCTTCGTTAGTGTCATTTCTAATAACAGTCTTTGCACCAAAAAACAAGCTGCAAGTAAAACTTGGATTTTGAACTTAAAAGTTCTTTGCAAAGTATTTAAGTCTTTCATAGGAAATCTCCACCTGGGACATTTTCATCTCTTACAGCAAATTCTTTAGACATGGAAATGCTAAGATTAGACATAAATTAAATGTTACCTATGATGTTTTGATCTGGGTTTGTTATGATGCCTTGCTGTTTCTGTGGTCATTAGGATCACTTTACATAAATTCCTTAGTAGCAGTGAAGGAAGAGTTATACCTATGAGCTTGTCATAATCCACGCCTTTAGCATTTGATGTCTGCACATTCCAGGGATCCACTAAATCCTCATCCTCTTCTTTAGTTGTACCATTGTTTATTAATAGAAGATCTTTTGGAGGCAAGCCTGCCTGATAATCTTGTCCCGTTGTTGTTTTATATGACAGTTTTAATGATAAGAGCATCCTCACTGCTGCATCAATTTCATCCTGAATAAAGGAAAAAACCCAAACAACTGTTTGACTTAACATACTTAAAATAGACAATTACATTAATGTCCTAACCTTTCAAAATCCCACATGCATGCTTTGACCTGAACGGCATCATTCATAAACTCTAAACTCTGCTTTATGTAAATGTTTTCAGCATCAGTGTCAAATGTAGAAGAAACACAAATACTTAATCATTAGAATATAAATCATCACCATTGCCAAGATATTTAAAGCACCTCTGTCTTGCTTTTCAATTTCCACCTAGGAAAAAAATGCTTGCTTGCTTTTCAGAGCTATAACAAGCTTAGCACTTTTACCATAAATTTCTAAGGTATATAAATAAAATATAAATTATTTTCTAATTTACTTTACAATGCTTTTAGCGGCTTACCTTAAAATAATTTATTCATTACAATTCATTGACACACTTGAAGACAAGCTAGAACACAAAGTTATGGTTATGACCTCTCTAACAGAAAGCTATTGTAAAATCTCATGCAAGCAATAAATTGAACAACGCTTTATTTGACTCCCAGTTTTCAAGGTTTACTCCCACAGGCAATACATTAAGAGAGCCCATATTAAAACTGAGCTCTCCTTGCCAACATAGTGATGACAGAATAGGGAACCTGAAATAAATGGCAAATTACTGAATTATTTAAGGGAGATTAAGCAGGGATTGTCAGTGTGGTTACAGGAAGACATACTTGCTAATGTCTACAATAATGCCTGGAGAAAAAGGTTTTCATGAAGCATCTAAAACCAAGGAAGAATGCAAGTGACATAAATTTACTTGAGAAACAAATGCCTTGGATCCTGTCACACGGCATGGCAATTGGATGAAGCCAACTTCTAAGCCTAGGACTCTGCTCTTACTTCAAGAGAAAAAACTTCAGTTTTGCTAGTGGCTACCTTACTTCAGGTATGCCACAGTTCACAAAATGGATATAAATAGTTTTTAACAAGAGCTTTTCTCATCACAATGCAAAATAGATCTTAGAACAGTAAAATTCTTCAGCACTCAAAAACATACCTAAACTGAAATGGAATGGGTTCAAAACATGAAATGCAAATACCTTTGGTGCTTTTCCTGCTTTCAGTGCTCTGACTTTCTCTCCTTGTTCAGTCACTCTTTCAAACAGCTGAAGTGGACTCAGAGACTTCAAATCACAGTTCGGGCTGTCGGCCATTTTGCCAGACTGCACAAAGATCTGTTTAGGTACAACTCAACTGAATTTATCCTCTTCCAACTCTTTGGCTTGGAGATTCGAAACAGAGCAACAAAGACAACTGTAGGGCAAAAAGTAGTATGTTTTACTCTTTTCTGTAAGTCTTCAAGATTAGGTGAACAGAATAAGAAAATAAAAACTATACTGATCCCTACCGCATTCTATTCATTGATAAATGTGGAGACATTACACAGTGAGCTTCAGCTTCACACAAAAATGGACAGACTGACAGGAGTACCAAGTAAATTTAGACATCACTGTTCATGTTGTTTGTCTACATATTTAACACTAGAACACCTTTTCAAAGTCAAATTCCTGGCAAAAGAAAAATAATTAAATACATGTACGTTTCAGAGCATCTCAGAACAACTGATAGAGGCTATCTGACTCCTGATTAATGTTAATGTTCCTGCACTGATATCCTGCCAAATTCTGGATGATGAGACTTTTATAACTATGATACGGAATTCTGTCTTAGTATATGTAATAGAGTACCTCAGCCCAAAGAAAGATACACAAGACCAAAACTTAGTCATCTTTTTTATGGCTTTCCTCCAGAGGCTGCAAAACACACTGATGATTGGTGAGAAATGCTGCTTTCCAAAAAAATGCTTGGGTCAGCAATAGGCTGTAAATTTGCCTGTGTTTCTCAGAACTACGCAGGAAAAATAACATGAGATGGCTTAAGACGAGGAGATGGCTGAGACCAAGAACATATTAGTCTGCCTAAGCAAGCTCTGTCCTGCCATGCCCATGTCCACCAAGTGGGAAGCTCTGTGCCCGTGTAAAGAACTACTGACTTGCAGAGGATTGTATCTCTCTGGAGAGACCACCTAGCAAATTACTGATCCACTGCTGTGCATGGAGCACAGATTGATCGAGCATTAGTAAAAATACATGTTCATTTGGCTCCCTTTCCCCGGAACTAAAACAAACAAAAAACCCAAACCAAACAAAACCTCCAGAATCATATAATAGTTGCATTAGCTGTTCAGCAGTATTTCAAAGCCTTCCTTCTACAAAATAATCAGTCTAATCATAATCTTGGTTATATGTACATAGCGTTTATTTAAACTGCTACTGTAAAAAGCCTGCACCTGCCTAGCAAACTTTGAAGCTCGATTTGGTAACTGAGTGGTTACCAAAACATACCTATTGTTAAGGCTTTGCTTCTCAGTCAGCTGCAATGTTCCCATATTTCAGCTTCAGCTGAATACCCCGAGAAAACTGAGAAGTGGATACATCCACTTGCTAATGTAATTTGTTTACTCTATTAACTTTGATACCATACTTAGATTACATAATACTTATGTTTTTAACCTAATTTTGATCCCTTTAAACTTGACTTTTTGCAGTTCGATAGTGTGATTAAAAAAAAGCAATTTGAAGCAGATCAAACAATTTTTGATGCATTCCTACAATTTAATCACATTTTAAAATTTGGATATTACTGCCTTCCTCTTTTTCATGGGCACAGAATATTTTAAGTGTTAAAGAAAGTATAGAATAAATGCATATTAGAAAATGCTTATGAAGATTAACACACATCCTTTCTGTAGGAACATGCCATTTCTATTTACTGGTTTCAAATTTTACAAAATAATGAAGATATAAATAAGAATTTTCTTTGGTGTAGAACAAATTGTGACTTGGTGTTTTAACTTAATTCCTGTCAGTACATTTTTTCTGATGGATTGCCTCCACTCAGAAAGGCTGAAATGACAGCTCACACTGGGCACATACACTGGAAAGCAGCAAACCAGACAGACTCTTTAAAATGTTTGGAATATTATGGATTTAAGCTGAAAAAAGAATCTCAAATGAAGCTGCATTTTCATTAAGAAGTAGCAAAAGTAATCTAGGTGGTGCAACAAGACATGAGGATATTATGACTCTAAAATGCAAAACACATGGACTGCTACCTAAAGGTTATCTCTATTTACCTCAGTTCTGCCCCTATTTGCTAGTGGAATTCCAGCCAGGAATTCAGCAATGTGGAACAGAAGTCTTTACCTTTTGAAATTCATTAATGCAATTGTGAAGCATTTAAAAGAAATGTCTGGATATTCTGCTATTTATAAGGGTTTTTTTCTTGCTTTCTTATTGATATTATGAAAACAAACAGTCCTAGATGGATTACATACCATAGGCAAACAGATCTGAAGGAAAAAATGATGCGTGGGAACTAGAGAATGAACTATTAGGGTATTTAGGACCAGAGTCTAGAATGACCCAGCGTGAACTTGAAAGCCAAGATGTGTGTGCTTTTTCTACCTATGAAATACAGGTAACTTATAATGGGTACTGCTCCTCTGTCCATTTCAAAATATTAAACCACTACGAGACAAAGCTCAAAAATAATCCTTGGCAAAAGTATCAGAAAACTACTGCATCTTTCTCCCTTTCCAACTGGCTAACCATCACAGATCTACGAGCATTTTCACTGTCTGCAGTCTGACTTGGTAAGTCAGAGACCTGAGAATTAAAGAACAGGGTTTCACATTAAATTACGAAGACAAACATTGCATAAAAGTACATTACGACTTCCAGAGACAACAGTCCAGAACAAGATTTCACAAAAAAACCCCCTGTTTTTCCTCCTGTAAAAAAAACCAGAACAAAACAACAAAAAAAGAAAAGTAAAATTAAAGTAGGTAGCATCCACACAGATGCCATGTGAAACAGGGCTTGAGAGGCACTCCAATATAGGCTGCATTTCACAGCAGACCTACCTTCCCAGTCATGGCAAACATCAACTTACACACGAAATTACAATAAAAGAGTGCAAAAGATTCCTCAAGACGACAGATAACACGACCATTCAAACACTGAGGAGTCACCAGAAGAAAGCCCGATACGAATCTCTGCTACACTGCAGCTGTGTAAGAGCAAAGCTCCTCTGCAGGAACGGCTGCGCACAAAATTACTCAGCACGCCAATGCTCCCTAACCCTGGCGCCCTGCAGCATTCCCTGCCACACCCTGCCCGGCCACAGCAAAGCCACTCGCCAGCTCTGCCCTTCCTGCGCTGGGATGCCTTTTCCAGTGACCTGGACACCCCGCCCTGCCTTTCCCAGGGAAAAGGGCATTTTCACCTGACTCTTTGGCGAGGTAGCCCCACAGGGGAAGGACGAAAAGCCCTCAAGCGCATCGACGCATCTCAAGGGGAAGGAGAAAACGTGCCCGCCAGAGACCCCCACACCCGGCGCCTCGCACCGGTCACAGGAGCGGCAGTGGCCGCCCAACCAGCCCCTCTCCCGCCCGCCGGGGTCTCGCTCCGAGTGCCAGTGCCAGTGCCAGTGCCAGTGCCCGTCCCCGTCCCCGTCCCCGTCCCCGTACATCCCGCCGCTCCTCACCCGCCGTTCCTCGGTCACCACCATTGCATCACCTCGCCAGCACGGCCGGCGCGGCTCCCGGCTGGGAAACACAAGCCCCCGGAACCATTGCCTCACACAGCTCTCCCTCCTGCTCCAGTCACGAGCGCAAGAGAGCGCTCTCCAAACCGCTCGCAGCGGCGGGAGAGGAGCTTCTGCGGGCGAAGGGACCCCCGGCCTGACCTCTGCCCTTGCCAACACGCGGTCCCAGCGCGGGGGCTACGGCACGCGGAACTGTTGAGTGTGGTGCCTTGTTTTCACCCGGCGCGTTTTTAGTAGCGGCGCGGCGGCGGCCGGCAGGTGAGTTCCGGGCGCGCTGCTGGGAGCGCAGGTACCGCGGGGGGAGCGGGAGCGGGACTGGGAATCGGAACCGGGAATCGGAACCGGAACAGTGCCGGGCGCGGCTCTCCCGGCATCACGGGTAGTCTCGGCGCCCGGGGCTGTGGGGAGAGGCAACGGCTCCGTGGGAGAGGGGAAGGAGCCGGCCTCAGTTGCCGGGGCCCTCCCGGGACCCACTTCCTCCGGGGGGACTGGAGAGGGCCTGTTGTTTGCAGAATCGTCAGGGTGGAAAGGACCTCCGGAGGTTATCGGGTCCAACCCTCTGCCCAGGCAGGGTCACCCAGAGCAGGTTACACGGGAACGCATCCGGGTGGGTTCTGAATGTCTCCAGAGAGGGAGACCCCACGCCTTCGCTGAGCAGCCTTGTTGGCGTGCTCTGCCGCCCTCCAGGGAAAGAAGTGCTTCCTCGCGTTGAGGTGGAACTTCTTGTGTTTTATTTCATGGCCATTGCTCCTCGTCCGGTCGCTGGGCACCACTGAACAGAGCCTGTCACCAACCTCTCGGCACCCACCTCTGAGATATTTGTGTGAACTGATGAGATCCCCTCAGTCTTCT
Source organism: Melanocharis versteri (assembly GCA_013397845.1). Taxonomy (NCBI): domain Eukaryota; kingdom Metazoa; phylum Chordata; class Aves; order Passeriformes; family Melanocharitidae; genus Melanocharis; species Melanocharis versteri. Next base: position 929,381 of record VZTG01005027.1, on the reverse strand, counting down.
CCAGACTAAACGCGTCTCCCGCAGCCTCTCCTCATAAGAGAGATGCTCCAGACCCTCTGGACCCTCTCCAGTAGCCTGTTCTTTCCCCCTCGGGGCTGTGGGGCGTTAGGAGCGGGGCAGCGCCCCGGGGAGGCGGCTGTGCGTCCCGTCTGACGGGCGCGGGGCCGGGCCGGGAGCGACCTGCGGTGCGCTGCTCCTTGTCCCGGCTCTGCTGGCACCCGCGGGCACTGTGCGCGTCAGGCTGAACGCTCTTCTTCCACGCCTTCGGATAAATCAGCCTTGTGGAAGCTGGGGAAAACCAAAATTCTGTGAACTTCTCTTTTAGCTCAGTACGTTACACATTACGTCATTAATAAACTCACAGTCTAGTTACAGGATGTTTCCAGTCAGGTATATTTTGTTTCCTCCCCCACCTCCATTTTTCTTTAGTTAGGGCAGCGTCCCTGGGTGGTGTTTCTTTAAAACTAAAGTTGATGGGAAATCTTTAGATGAGAGAGATGCTTTGTTTTTACAAAAATACTGACGTTTATGGTTGATGTGTGTGGTGGGATGGATTTATGCTGACCAAATGTAATGGCACAGTTTCTTTCCAATATCTTATGGGAAACATTTTTAACCTGGTGTTTGCAAGGCACTATCTCGCACTTCTGATTCTCAGCTTGGGGCGTTTTTTGGTATTAAAACAAACTAAAGTAACTTTGTAAATCTGACCCAATCCACTTGTGTATCCTAGTTTATAGCTTTTAGACAAAGGTCAGCTTCTTACTGTATTAGTTCTTTGGACATGATGCGTTTGGCTGGGAAATGTGTTTAGCACTGCAGTACAAACAGTAACCACTTGATACAATTACTGAAATGAAGCCCTTTGAAACTCTTATTTATTTGATATGATGTTTCAGTTTACTGCTAGGAACTTCAATTTACTGGTATTGAATCGATTTGTTAGTTAAGTTTTTCTGAAACATTACTTTTTTTTTCCTTGCCACTGTTTAAATGAAATATTTTTGTAATAAATGAAGCTATTATTAAAAAAAAGATTTTTCCCTTGCTCTTCTTTGCTATTGCTTCTAGCTGTCTTAAACTTCAAATGACAAAATGTCCTCTAGAGGGAGATCTTGTTGCTTTTATGCACTAAAATGTTGGTCACCTTGTTCCAGTTAAATGTCTTGATCACTGTTCTTGGGAATCATCTGTGATGATGAATGTGTGTATCTTAATAAGTACCTGTCTTCTGGATCTGTGCTTGGACATTTGATAACAGAATATAGACTCATGTAACACTTGTAGGACTTACATTTGTGGTGTCAATTCTGCAAATCCATATGAAGATACTGACTTTCATGCTGCATTCTCTGTTGTCATCAAGATGCTTTTGAGGGCAGTTTCTTTGCGGACCTGAACCAAGAATTTCAACAGCCTATCTGAAAGTGTTGTGAGTTAAATATCTTCAGCATAATGAGTGCTAACAGCTTGGCAAGGAAACAAAGCAGTAATAAAATGTCACATTTAATCAATCTTACCTGTACTTCTTGCCTATAAACAGCAGAGGTTGAAATATTACTTTACAAACACATCAATTGTTTGAATGTAGTTAACTCTATACTCCACATACTCCATACAAATTGTTGGAAAAATCTTGAAAGGATTATTATGAGGGTGAATTATTCTGTGTGTTACATATGCAGTCTTGGCGTGAAATTTCTTTCTCACAGACACGTTGAAAAAAACTTATTCTACAGTTGAGGGAGGCATCTATGCTTTTATTTTTCTGTAAGTAAATGCAAACAGTGAATTCAGTGTAGGTTCGGTAAAACTAAAGGCTATGTGGAACATGCTCTGTGGATATAGTTGGAAAATCTCCTCATACTTCAAGGCTGCTGAAGGGGTCAAAAATGTGTTTACATTTTAACTGCCAGTTGAACTCCTACACACTTCTTTCAAGTCATCTGTGCTGTTAAGAAATAGATTTTGTTAGACTGACTCCAAAACAGTTGTATTTGCATTCTTATAAGTGTACATACAAAACCACTACGTAATTAATTAATTTCTTCTCTATGTATGTGTGTGTAGAAGTAATGTTGGAAGTTAGGCAAAGTAATTTGCTGTATTTATATTGCAAGGTTGTTTTCCTTTTCATCCTCATTGTCGTTGTTTTGTGATATGCAAATACACCTCTGCAATGCATTAAAAATGTATGCAAAGGGCTTGGAGGCAAATCGTGTTGTTTAATGGAATGTACGGTGTGGAGGAATAGAGGAATAAATTCTGTTAATAAACAGAAATAAGAGTTATGGATTTTTTTTTTGTTAAGAAAGGCATATTTATATCCCTAAGTTACTCAAATTGTAGACTCTGTAATTAATTGTGCTCTGAATAATCAATTCTTTATTTTAGATCATAATTTTGGAGGATTGCGGCACTGAGATCTCTGGAGTCTGCTGTGTCTAGCCATAATGAGTTTGGTTGCTTATGAAGATTCAGACTCCGAGACAGAAGCTGAAAATACTGGAGCCCCTGATGCTTCTGGCAGACAAACAAACCAGCTGAGTTCTTCTGTGAGTTGTGTTCAGCGCTTTGCACCTGGTAGTACAGAATCTCCATATGAAATGCACCCTGCTGGGAGCACTGGCAGATCTGGCAGGAGCAAGGTTTGTGAAGATCCCCCTGAGCATTATGCACAGAGTAACAACACTGACTTGGCACCTCCTTATTGTCCGAGGGTGTACTCTGGCCATGCTGCATTATCTGTGGCTTACAAAAACTGTGAACAGGCTTCAAGCTCTTCAAGAAATTCTGGAAATGGCGTTTCCCAGAAGAGAACACATAAAGACAGCACTACTACCATAAAAGGAATTAGACCATATATCCCTAAACGATTGCGTCAAGAAAATTCCAGTAAGCCTGAAAAAGAAGAATCTGACCAGAGAGGTAGCTCAGGTTGTGATGTTAAGTTAGGTGTATCAGGAGAGCAGACTTTGAGAAAGATCTCTGAATTAATTAAGCCATATTTGGGATCTAAATACAAAGTAACTGAAGTTCCCAAAAGCTTAATATTTTACATGTCTAAACACAGCGGCCCTGTTAATGAAGTCCAGTGGTGTCCTGTACGGGAACAAAGTCACATGCTTCTCTCAGCTTCTATGGACAAAACTGTCAAGGTAATGTAAAGCAAGATGCTTTGTGGCTCGGTCATCAAACTTAAAAATAATGTATTAAACAATGCTCTTTTGGAAATAACATCCTTGCTTGTGTGTATTTGGAATTTGGTGGTTTTGATTTTTCTTTTTATTTTAGTCATGTCGGTGTTTTAGACCTTAGAAGTTAGATTTCTGCTAGGTCATTTCTCGTGATCTGTATCATGATGGCCATGAGCACTGTGGTATGCACACAGATTCTGCCCTGAGTCATTAAGCAACTGACTGCCAACACTGGAATAATATTTTGAAGAACTTCACCTTTCTGACAGGCCTGTGTGACATCTGCTGGAGGAGGTAGGTCAGGTCAGATGGATTTTCCACCTGAACTAGTGTGGTAAATCTTGCATCCCAGAAAGGCGTCTTGTCATGATCTAAGGGGTCTTCTCATTTTAATTTGTTTCAAGGGTTAATTGCTCGATACTCAGAGTGAATTTTCCTCCGACCTTTAATGAATTTGTCTTCAGTTCTTTGGTAATTTAGTCAGTCCAATGACTTTTTTATTTTTAAAATGGGTAATAAAAGCATTTTATGTATATGCTTTCCCAGATACAGGGCTGATTTTGCCTCTGGGTTCAAATAATAGTCTTCTGAAGTGGGCTTGCACAGGAACATAGCTTTGATAAGAGTGCACAGAAAGTGTCCTTTCTGGTGGAAGACATGCTTTATTGCATCTAACATGGCAGGCACAATTATTTTCTTGCTTCTAAAAATTAGGACTTAAGTAAATCTTCCTAATTAGAGACAAGAAGGACATCCCTTGTACCAGCATACCAGCATAGTTCCTCCATTTTTTTTCCCAGGATTTTTAAACCTCTTTTTCTTAAACATCAAATGAAGGAAAAAAGTACCTTTGTTTCTCCTTGCAAGTCGTCTTTAGTATATTTGTTAAGTCTTGGCTGTTGCTTGAAGAACAGACTTAGAAGGAAAAGGCTAAGATATGCAAAAAGTGCTGATGGATGTTTGTGTTAAGCAGCAATTTAAATTTGGATTGTACAAAACCATATGCACTTCTGACTTAAATTTGTTTGAATTTGACTTTTTGTCGTGTCACATTATCTGCTCAATGTTTGATTACTATCCCAGAGCTTCATATTACTGGTGACTGAAGTTATGGATGTGTTGAAGTTGGTAAAACAGTCTAAAATCTTAAGTTGCTACTGCAATATAAAATTATTAAAAAGTTGAGATAATGGCCTGTCTGGTTTGTCTTCTGAGCAGAAAGAAAAGTTATTTTTCTGAATCAGTGCTATCACTCCTATTTGGAAGCAGTCATTAACAGCAAAGCCAATTTTTGAAGAAATCTGACTGCTTTAGTTGCCCCCAACCTTGGAAATTCAATATCAATGAGGTATATTAGTGTTGGCAACACTTCAGAGCATGCGGGTCTTACAAGTTAATAAAGGAATGAAGTAACTGTTAGGAAGTATCTGAAACCACACTTTATCTTCTGGAAGGCAGCCCGTAGAGAGCAGCAACCTATGGATGCCCCTTCCAGTTATTTCCAAGGGAACCGCGTCGCTGTCGCGCCGTTACGCGCGAGCCGTCCTGGGCAGCAGAGGGCGCGGTGACACCGAGGATTCGCTTGATGTTGGGACCCCAAATTCCTTCCCTTTCTGGGATCACGAGCGCATAAATCCCTGGTGACTGTGATAGCACTGCTTCACCTTCTCGGAATTTTTTTTGGCTGTCTGCTGTTGCCTGAAATTGTCCATTTTCCGGTATAAGCATAAGACAACTGATTGAAAATGCAGGTCAACTATTCTTGTTCCTCATCCTTTTAACTTTACACAGCTTGTATATATATATATATATTTTCCTGCTTGGAATTGCTCATTGAAATCCAGGCAGTGGATGTGTGTCCTCGTTCCCTCTAATGGGAATATGCAGACACTCAGGATGTTTGCATGAATTACTTTCAACATCTGATTTGGGTGAAATTCAAAGCACAGTTAGAAGCCTAAAATCTCTGGATGATCAGAGAGAAGAGGCAATTCAGAGCCTCAAAACTTTGTGCTTTCAGTTAGTGAGTGGAATAACTGTGACTATTTTTAAGCATAAATGTCTTGGATTCAGTCCTTACACTCAGCATTAAGACGTTTATCTTTTGAAGAGTCCAATATTAGTGGGGATTTCTCAGAACTGAGTGTTCTAAGTTGAGATGACTGTGGTGCTTTAAGTTGTCTAAAACCAGAGATCTATAGTTGTACTCAATTTGTGTAGTGTTTAGCCACTTTTGTATGTTTTATCTGTTCTTATGTGCTTAATAATTTCCTCTTTCATCACAAGCTAAGAATTTTCCTTTGTGGGAAAGGATTTCCTTTTTTTTTTTTTAACTTGGCGTGGAGAAGGAAGAAGCACTTGGTTTACTTACCTTAGTGATTATAATTTTTTTATTCCCATCTAAATTACAATGACTAAGTTATTCGTACAACACAGATATATGTCTAAAATGTATATATGGAAATGATTATGTAGGGTTTTTTTTTACTTTTGATTACGTGTATGTATCCTGTTTAGATCAGGAGAAAAGAACAGTCTTCCATTTATGTTCTCTCAGGTTAAAAAGTACACTTCAACATCTTTATGAATCAGTGTAAGTCATACTAAAGTATTTAAATAAATGAGTTGATGTTTTCAGTTTCTATTGCCTGAAGAACAGCCTAGAGTCAGAAGATCATTGTAAACATTTTGTAAAAATATCTTGCATAGTTAGGAATGAACGAACTGTGTTAGAGCATTTTATAGTTTTCTTTAAAGGTATTTGATCTGAATTTTTTTGTATTGCTGCATTTAAAACACCTCAAGCAGTTACCAAGTGGTAAAGTTGAAAAAGTACCAGTTATCAGCTGAGGGGCAGAATTCTCTAGAGTAACTCTCCTACCAGCAGATGGAGCACCTCAGCATGTTAGAAAGAGATGGGAACGAAACTGCCTCTGAAGACTCAAAGACTTTAGTCTTTGCCTCTATGTTGTGTGTTGAAAGACCAAAGTTACAAGTTTATGCATGTGTTGCTAAATGTATAAGAAAACCCCTGTGTTTTCTGAAAGACCTGAAAATAAGATAGTACTTCATTTGGGAAGTGATAGACATTGCAAATTACCCACAGTTCTTCAAATCTGGAGCATTAATAGAAGAATATGTAATGCTATATTTTAAATTTGTAGGGAATGGGCGGGGAAAAAAAGCCTAGTTGTATGCTTCACCAAATTTTTTACCCTCTGTTTTCCTAGGATTTCTAGCTTCTCCTTTGGAGGTTCCAGCCTAGGTAGCTGGAGAAAGGGACAGGAAACCTGTTCCAGGGTAGGGAAAGGCGCTGTTCGGAGCTCTTACTGTGGCAGTGCTGCTCTTCACAGTTACACTCTAACTATATTGTGACTGGCTTATGTTTTTAGCTTAGATATGTATTTTAAGGACTGTGAAATATTGTCTGAAATGATTAAATTTGTTTTCTTTGAATAAGGCTCCTCTACCTTCTGTGTGAATAGCTGCTGTAAGTGAATTTTAGGTGTCTACTGCCATTTTTGGGTTTTCCTACTTATACACCAAAATAGTGTTCATGATTTTAATAGATTTTAATATCTCATCTAGTGGTTTTTTTGCATAAATTTTGAGACTCATCACTGCTATTTAAGATGTCTGGTTCCCATAGTGTGGATATTCAATGCTTTCTGAACATCAGACCTTGTTTAGGTATTTCTGGTTTAGAATGCCAAATACAGAATCCAGAATCACAGGTTACTCTTGAATACAGCTTTTTGCCTTCGGTAGCAGAGAACATTAAAAAGCTGTGTCTTGAAAGATATTTATCAATTGCAGAAGCCACAATGCTGCATGCATGCTGTCAGTGTCTTTATTTGGGAGATCTTGTCATTACATAGAGCCACAGAGATGTTAACATTTTCACTAGTTACTGGTGCTGGACTTTAACAATTGTTCATAACTTTGGCATCTTATGCCTTTATTCTGTATTTCCTCATTTGCCTTAAAATTAACTCAAGGTAACATCTTTATATAATCATCTGTTAGCTGTTAATTTTGTGTTTCACATATTTTATTTAGAGCATCACAGCAGGTGTTATGTTTGTTGCAGAGGATTTCTTAATTTTCAGCACTTTCATTCTCCATTGTTAAACAAGATCAAGGAAAGAAAGTGCTGCAATTCTTGAGCATGCAAAATGTATATTAATCGCACTTTTGTTCTAATACATTGTTGGAAGTTTTTCCTGTATATTTTGTTCCCTACTGGCCTAGTTGAATGGTCATTTAGTCACAGCTCTTATCTATACAAGTAAAGTAAAAGTTTAAAAAATGAGTTTAATAATATCAGCCTCTTGAACAGAGGCGTTGCAGACTTCCCATGATTAAGAACATAACAACCACACTGGTTCAGACCAAGGGCTCTGTCTAGCCCAGGGGTCAGTCTCTAGTACGTGTGTAAAGAAGAACGAGTCAAAGGTTTGTGGTGCCTTTAAGTTCTCTTCTGGTCTGTGCTTATTTTCAAGTTGAGATTTCTGAGCTCCACAACAGTTCATCTTTGTAACTTGCTACCTCAAGAGATTTCTTCCAGATACTTCTCCAGTCTTCTGAGACTCTTTTGTGATCATTACATTTAGAGTGGTATGTTACTCATACTCATTAAATTTAATGTATGGATTTTGGTTCCTGGAGAGTGTCAAATGCCACAAGAAATACAGTTTTCAATCATACTTTCACAGTACTTTATTATTTTGTGGTTTTGTGTCTGTTAGGAGAAAGATAGTACAGTAGTATATTCCAGGAATTTTGTTATTCTTGATCCTGTTGTATTGGACTGAATGATAGAAGATGATAGCATCAATCCATAAACTGTGTGTGGCACAGATAGTGGCAACACGAATTTCCTAGATATTGGCCATTACCCTGCCTCAGAGTAACAAAATCTAATATTTCTGTTTTCAACACAATTCACTTGGAATAGGCAGTGTTTCTTGTTGTTTTGTCATAGGCATGTCTGTTTATTAAGGAATAAATTTAAGCTGCCAGCATATTTCCTTTACGTTCAGGCAGAGCTGTCAGATGGCTGTAGCCCTGCCACAGCTGGGCTGGATTCAAACTGTTCACTAAGCAGAATTAGCTGCTAGTACCTCGAGTCGGGCAACTCTTAGATTGATTTTTAAAATCTGATTGTGGCAACGTTCCTTTAACTGTAGGTGATGATAAGATGACTAATTGGGAAGTCATCCTATTTGATACATATGTTCTTTATTTGAAATGTTTTGAAGATCTCTGTTGATACATTTTTAATATGTATATTAAAAATAGCAAGTAGTTCTCCCCATTATCTTGGAAGTGGCAAGGAAATGCTCATATTCTGGATATTGTGTACTGCTTACGTAGATGTGGGAAAAAACCTGTTGGTTTCTTGTTGAAGAGGCTACTAAATAGGCTGTTCTGAAATACTGAAGCAGGCTTTTCTTTATGAAGGTTCTAACCTTCTTCCTTTGTCTGTTTAGAACTGTGCATGTTTTTTCTAGAGGCTTTAAGATTGGTGATTATTAAGATACAGTACACTTATGTGATAGGTACCTGCATAGTAATACCAGACGTTTTGTATACCTTGATCTTCTACTAACAAAATTATTTCATATACTTCAATGAGAAATATCCTCCATAATGCTTATTTTTGTAAGAAAAGGAACATCATGCAGGAAGGAATGTACTTGACCATCAGTGAAAGCTTCTGGCTGTGCCATGGGTGGATGACAATCCAGGTCAGGATGTAATAGATAACTCTCACAATTGTTCTGCAAAAGCTAGTGACACGTATCAGCAAAGAACAGTTCATGGAAGTGGTGAATTTTGGTCTCTTCATCCCAAAGGTTTATGTGGGTAAGAGTTGTCTCACATTTGGTATTTTAGTACCTTGATAATGTTTAGAGATCCCTGTTAGAGAGATATATTTTTTTAATTTCTTGTTTCCAGTGATGCTGTTGTCAAGGAAACAGAAATCCTTGTAATGCCTTTGTTCACTTTTTCAGAATGCACAGCTGGAGATGACTTGTATAGTTTTTATTATGTTCTGAGTGTTTGACACACTCTTAGGCCTCAAAGGATTTTTTCAAAGGAGTATGTTTCTTTGAGTATAAATAGCACCATCCTCATCTCTGTAGGGTTTGATAAGCCATTGTTTCTTTCCTTGTGCACTAACAAGAGCTAAATTCAGTAGTCCTTTGGATTACAATTTACTTTAACACTTGTATGAAGACTGACATTTAAGAAAAAGGGGGAGGGCAAAAATGCGGTGAACCTCTCAGCTTCTGGGTGAGGTTTTTAGCTTTGTGATATCATGAGTTTTTTTTCCACTGGGAAATGACTCCTGACTTAGGATCTCCTTAAAGAATGCAAGAGTGATACCCCCAGTATTCTTGTGAAGCATCTTTGACTGCTTTATGGCTGTATTGGAGGATGTGGCTGTGGAGGAGAAGAGTGGGATGGATATTTCACAGTGCAGCTAATATGCCTATGTTCCCCCTCCTGCCCGCAAAAATAAATTGGGAATTATTTAAAGAAAAAATTTGAAAGTAAAAGTTCTTCCAAGAGCAGGGAAGTTACTGAAGCCTGTCTGTATTTTGAGTCTGACTACAAATCCTCTTAAATTTCTTTCTCTGGAGCTTCTGAAGTGTCTTTCACTTTTATTCAGCTGCTTAGCATGATTAAGCCTTGAGAGAAAAATGCTGAGGACTTCTGTGAAATTTGGTTGACGCTGATCAACAGGTGCAAAATGGCCACAGGTGAAGTGCACAGGATAACACGGTTGTTGTGACAGTATTATTTCACTTTTTTCTGTGGAAATCCAAAAGCATGGAGAATGGCTTCTAAATATCCTTAACAGTGATGTGGAAGAAATTATTCTGTTCTCTCATGTTACCTAAAATGAGTTTCGGTTACTGGTATCATTACTTGCAGAAGTATGAAGAATTTAAAGTGTTTATCTGACTTTTTTTCTTAGCAACTCATCTGTCCCAAATAGGTGAGATCTGCACTTCCTTTCTGATGGGAACTCTGCCAGTTGTTTACTATGTCTCTGAAGTAGCAGAGGATAAAGCAACCTCGTGCTCCTCCCAGCACAAGCCAGCCTGCTAGGGCAGAGAGTCAGCGCTGGAGATGCCAGTGGAGCAGTGCCTCTGATGAAGCTTCCCTGGTAATGTCATAAGTGAAGCTCTCCAGTTACACACAGGACTGTGTGGGCAGCTGCTGTGCAGTCTAGTGGCAGAATGTCAGCTGGGATGGGAGAGATGTATGATGGTGTTATCCCCATTCTGGGTGTGTCAGTAAGATTGCTGGTGAAAAAGTCAAGATTTTGGTACTTTGGAAAAAAATGAGCTAGGGTTGTTTTAAGTTCTTAAGTGACTGTAATACATTATGGGAGTATCTCATTTTTTTTCTAACAGTTAAGAAATTCTGAATATTTTTGCTGTTTGAAAATATAAATAACACCAATCTAACTTTGCTTCTTTTCTAGAAATCTGGCTTTATAGCTGCATCTTGCATACTGCTATATATTAAAAAAATCTGCTAACAAAGCCACAAGGCATCTTACGGCTTTGATTCCTTACCCTTCTTGGTTTGTCAATGTTGTCAAGGAAACAACTTTTTGAGAAATTTTGCTTTACTTTTTCATGTTCTATAGAGAGATTACTTGTGTAGGATTTATCTGGCATCAGGGCTAGAAAGAGTTTTCCTGAAGTTCCTATTCTTTTCAATATGTTCATGTCCTTGCTTTTTTTAAAGCAGATTTTATTTTTAGCTGCATCTTTAAGGTCATAATAGCAGCGAATGTACCGAGGATTGCTGACACTTGATCTTTGGATGAAGCCTCCTAGAAAGAACTTTAATGATGCCTTTGCTATATATTTATTCTAAGACAACTGTTAGTTATAAATTCTCTTTAAATTACAGGAGAAAAAAACATTAAAAAACCCCTTGTTCTTCAGAGAAGTTGCTTCATTACTGTGGAACTAATGACTTACTGTCCTTTATCATACATATCATGTTTCATTGCAGTAATCATCTTTCTTCAAAGAAAAAGCATTTTGTGGCTGGTGTGGAATTGTGTTGGGTTTGTCTTCCAGCTCACGCATGCTGGGTGACTGACAGTCTGGTTAGATTATTATGGCTGATCTTTACCTTCACTGTGCTTGTGGAGGCTTTATTTTATATTCTTTTTAATAAAACTGCTGTTTTTCTTCTAGGATGTACCTGAAAATGTTATAAAAACTTCTGCCTTTCTCAGATATTTTGGTTGGTTGATGGATTAAAAATACTGGGCATGATACTGAAGACTGCATGTGCTTGTGTTGTGTATGGGCCACCTATGTAACATCTTGCTTCCTGAAGTCAGAATTAGGAACCTGTCCTTTTCTCTGGTCTCCCTGCCTCTTTCCAAATTATAATTTCCTCTTTAAAAGAATTTTTCTCATTCTGGACATTGTGACTAGTGCATGGAGTTTTGTATTTTTATCTCCTAAGGGAGGGACACAGCTGGTTTTCTATGGAAAAGATGGGAGTTAGGGGTGCAGGTGGTTAGGGCTGACATAGTCATATAAACATGTTAAAGCTAGCACTATGTTAACAATGCAGAAGAAATGAAAATTAATTAGGTAGTTCAGTCTTACTCTGCTTGCTGGTACTAAAATGGTGCTACTTAAAACGTCCTCATTGCTAGCAAAACACGTAGCTGCTTGACATAATTAATAGTTTATTTCCATAACTAAATAACTAGTTCTCGTGTTTAATACTGGGTTATGTCACTGACATCAGTGGCTTTAGGATTGCATCTATATTTTCCAGAGAAGAGGATTTTTAATATTTTGTTTTGATTTATTGGATTTTTTGCTTTGTTTTTGTTTGTGTTTTGGGGGTTTTTTTCCCCACTTATTAACATTCTCAGTAGCCTTGGGAATAATAAATGGTTTTAGTTGAAAGAATGAAGTTGTAAAGAAAATGTAACTAGCCCAGGCTGACTGATAAATGCAAGATTCATTAAAGTTCAGGTTTTCAGATAGCTGTTCTAAATCACTAACTGTGTGCTGCCTCTCAGATATTAATTCAAATCAGGATGGGCAGTAAGACTGCAAAATTACCTCTTAAAATAAGAAAATCACCTGGTTAACATTGGCAATGGACAGAGTTTGCCTGTAAATTTGGATTAGGTAATTTCTTCAAAGTAGAAATTATTCCTAAGTACAGCTCTCCACCACTATTTTTAGTCCTGCCGCAGTGCTGTGTTCCTCTGTGCCATTGCACAAATACTCTGTCAGCGGGTGCACAGCTGGCAGTGTCCAGTTCTCTTGTGCTGATGAACAGCCACCACTCATCTGATGGTTGGGTCACCAGAACTTGTCCATAGCTGTTGTCCCTGCTGTGCCAGGTGCTCTCAGTGGATAATGTGCGAGAATGAGACAAGTTAAATTGCTCCTTTTTATTTGTTTTATTTGTACTTATTTGTTTTATTGGCTGTGTGAAGAAGATGGTCTCTGATGGTATCTGATTTTATATATGTACATAGATCAATATAAACACATGAGTACATGTGTAGCCTTAGCTGATTGGCAGTTTTATATTAAAAAAGTATGATAGTATTGAGGTACAGTACAAACGGCTATGGTTTGAATTTTGATAGCTACTGTTTACCTGAAGCTTAAGAAAAAAGCCCAAACAACTAAAAGGAGTTTGTCGATGGTGCTTTTCTCCCTCTTGTTTCTAGAAATAAGTCACAGGCCAGCAGAAGTAGGCACACAGTGTTTCAGAAGCTGGGAGTGCCGTTGCTGAGACTGTAGTTGTGTTCTGAATAGAACAGTGCTTCTTGCACCAGTAGTGGATATTCCAAATCTGTGGGATGCAAGTGTGTCTGTTGGATATGCTTGTGAAAGTAGCCAGTCCTTCCTTACCTGTAGGAAATGAGGATACTTAAGGCAATTTCCTCCAAAGTGCTGTAAGTCTGAAATTGAGGTGTCTAGCACTTATAAGGAATCCCTGCTTTTAATAGAGCATAAATGTTTGTGACTTGAAGAAGTGATTGATGCTAATGAATATGATTCATAGAGATGAAGGGGAAACCAGATTATTTAATAAATGGCTATAGTAATTTAGCTAATTATCTCCTGGAGCCTTGCGATACATTTGAAGTTCTTCTCCTTTTCCTGCTGGTAAGATCTTGATTGCTGAAGTGTTTTCTGGGCACAAATACTGACTGTTAGTAACCACTACTGGGTTTGTGCTTTTAGGTATTGTGAGCACGCGTGTTATTCTTAACACCCTATTTCACACACTACACTGCATTCTGAAGTTGATGAGAAGCTGCCAAATTTATGCCGTGTTCTTCTCCCATACAGGGGCAGCAGTAGGAAATTTAGTGGTCTAAAAGTAATTCTTAATAGCTACCTGTCATTAAACATATGTTTCTCTTTAATTACTTGACTATGTGCTTCAAACTGCTCTCCTTGAACCATGTCATCCCAAATATACCTACTGCTGTATGTGAAGTAGCTAATTTTTCTGAGGTAAATTTTTGTGGATGCGTAGTGTACAGCAGGGGTGGAGATTCAAGTATCTTTGCTATACTTAACTTTGTCTTATGCTAAAATAATTCTGGTTTTTCATATTCTGGAACAAACCATAGCTTGAATCACTAGCTGATTTATAAGTATATTGTAAATTCTTTTCACTTCTCTGTTTTCCAGGAACTTGCCATTTGAGGAACATCCACAGGGTTAGCCATAGTGCAGTGATTAGTCACAAAACACTTAAAGGTTAACTGCAAACTAGATGGGAATTCTTCGCTTTGTTTTGGTGTGTGTGGGAAGTTACTCTCTTGCACTGTCTGCCCAGCATGAATGTACAATTGCTATTTTGTAGCTACAGAAAAACCTAGTCACGCTCATAACTTTTAGCTGGCTGAGAAGGTGATCTACGTGAGCATATTCCTTGGAGTCAATGGTTTATGGAAAATCTGTGATTAGCTTCAGGCGTAGTTGTCTCAGAATCTTTCTGCACAATAAAGAACACACTATGTTAGAAGATGACAACTGGTGGCGTGGCAGAAACACTTTGCTCTTGAGAAGGATAGAGTCCCTGATAACTCATGATTTTAAATATCCTTTACTGGATATATACACTTATTTACAAATTGCTTTTTTTGTGAGCATTGCTTATAACGTAAAGTTTGCCTGTCTTCAGAGTAAAAAAATAGTGGTTTTCTTTTCGTTTTCCTGTTTTCTCCCTTTTCTTTCCTTGTCAGCTTTCCATGTTACTCAGCATTTGGTAAGCCCATCTCTCTTGTAAATAGTGGGAATTAGCTAAAAAAGATTGATTGGTACAGATGACTAAAACATCAAATGAAGTCTTAGTGTGAATCTTGCTGTATGGTCTGACTTTGCTCAACTGTTCTTGAGACTGTTATTTGATGTTTTGGCCGAGAATTTCTGATGTTTCATTTGGACTACGTAATACATAGGGTGTTAATTTCAAGGCTTCTTTAGTACAAATCTCTGCAATAATTCAGAGGATACTTAATTTGGAATTTAGAATGGTTTGAGAAAACAGCATACAATAATCTATGTGTTATGCTGGATATGGTCTAATACCATCATACTAGCTCTGTAGAGCAATGAATTCAGTTGAAAAATGTGTTTTCAAATGTTGCTTTCCTCTTAATTTGCTGTAAATTCAGCGATGAGCATCAGAAATGTACATATTTATTCTCCTAAAATGTCTGAAGACATTATCTTGTCATACTTACAAATAAAATAGAAGAAGATACTAATGGCATAGTTTTGCTTTTTATTTATTCCTTCTATTCCTTGGTTGTATTGTTATAAAAAGCAGTAACCCTCTGCTCTGGGGGATTTAAAATGTCCTGTAGCTTTGAGGATGTGCACCGTACCAGTTGGCCTCCAATTAATGCTGGTTTGGCAACCTGGCTTGCCTTAGGGCTAACCTATTATGCTTGGTGGTAGTAATGTTAGTGTAGTAGTATTTAGTGCAGCGTAACCTCCCACAGCCTATTTTATTGTGCTGACCACTTTATATGGGAACAGAATAATTTCTCATGGAACTTGCCGAAAGTGGCTACTGAATGACTGTAAGAAAGTGCTTCAACAGTATTTTGACATTCTTGCACAGAATAAGGAAAGGGAAAGGAAGATCTATAGTAAGTTTTACTCTTCTCCTGTATTTCTTCTTTTGGATAAGCCTGAGTAGGTTGATTTTCTCTGAAGCATGCTTTGAGCACTTGGATGAGAACTACAATTATGATTTTATTGATTAGTTTGGTTGAAGATCACTTTTATCTGAACTCGTGTCTTTAGTAGGAGTGCAGCAACATGATCTTAATTCTCACTGTTGTTCATCTCCAGAGACTGTAAAACATTTTTTTTTTCTTCTTGTTTTCTCAGTCTATTTATGACTTAAGGAAATGGATACTGGGGAAGGTGGGTAACATGTGGATCTCTTGAGGTTCTTCCCAAACCTGGAATTGGTTGTATGAGATGTATACTGTGTTTGGGGTTAGGTGTTCTCCTTTCACTGCTGAGGAATGGACCAGCACTTTCCTGGAGGATGACACCCTCCTGAGTGAAGCCCAGCTGGCTGCTGGTATGAGCAGGTGCTGACTGGGGTTAGTGACCTGTGGCACAGAATGTCTCATCCCCTCTGTTCTCCTGGCAGTCGGCATTGCCAGTGCTTGCGATGGGCTTTGAAACAGAACAGTAAATCTACACGTAATGCAGCCAGGCAGCAGCAGGAACTGGCTTTTAGACAAGGTCAGGAGTTTCTTGGCACTATGCACCTTAAGTACATTTCATTTTTTCTTTTTTTTAGAAAGATTTTGCCTCATTTTTCTCTTCAAACATAATCCTTGATAAAAGTTTGATCAGGAAAGAGTTTTCTGGTATAGAATAAAACTGCTATTCCAATTGGGCTGAGAGATACAGAGGAGTAGGACGTCCTTAGAGTACATAATTATTCACACTGTTATTTTGACTGATTAAAAATCCTCTATGTCAAATAATTGGAGAGTGATAGAGTAAACTTAACCTTTTGTACTTTAGAACGCTGTCTAAATGTTTCTTCTCCATCTTGGAGCACATTATTCATTAATCTCTTTTCTAGTGGAAAGAAGCTGTCTTTACTCTTAAAAGAACAAAGGACAAAACACCAAGTCATGACTCTTCTGACATTCTGTTCTTGGGGTCACTTTTTCCTATTTTCAGAGTTTATTTCTCCAAGAAGGTCTTGATCAAGACTGAGATCAGAGTTGATGATCAAAGACTCCTTCCATCTCTGAAGACACTAATGATTAAAACTTTTTTCCAACAGAATCGGGTCAATGCATTTTCTGATTTTCACATTTTTACGTTATACATTGTATTTCATCCCCGAATTTGGTTGCATTTTTCTTTTTGTAGAGAAATGGACCTAGCTATAAACAAGATGGAAGAAAGTATGCAACCTAACATGAACAGTGTCCTCAGTATGTGCATTGGGGGTACCTCTGGCTTGATGATGTATATTTTCAGTCAAGTATCCCTCACATCAGTCTTGTGATCTTGAATTAAGTTAGGGAAACTCAGAAATTTTTGGTTTTGTTTCCATCTGGTGGTATGAGGAATTAATTTTTAATGGTCCCTTCTGAGAAAACAATCAGAATTAGTGGTTTTTTTCTCAGCATTTGCCTGAAGGAGGGTTTCTTATCAAAAGCTATGTACTGGCATTTGAACACATATCCCAATATTAGCAGGTAAGCAAAGGTATGCAATTTTCCTGAGCAACAAAATACTTGATTACAGGTCTAATGATAGTTTAAGAGGTGTTTTCAGATGTGCTGAAATCAAGGACTTGAAGCAGATGAACTTAATTATCTTTGTGAATATTCACAATCACGTTATGTGCTTTAAATGTCACATTTGGAAATAGTGCCTCATCGCTAGTTAATTAACAATAATTACTCAAGGTAGTACTTATGTTTCTGGAATCTCTTACCTACTGTGAAAAATGTATCTTGCTTCTAAAGGTTTCTCAGTATAAAATCCAGATTTTACTTAAATCATTCTGAAAGCGTTGCAGTTGCTTAGGCCTTCTGTACTCTTTACCTGTACCACTGCAGCACAGAGAATCAGTTACTTCATTCCATTTGCTCTGCTACAGCTGGGCAGTGTTTTTAACACTTGAACTATGGTGTGTATAATATATTTTTTTCTTTTTGGAAAAAGCAAGCAGTTGATTTTTTTTTCTTGGCAGCATAAGAAAAGAGAAGCAGTAGCAAATTAGACTGGCAGGCTAGATCCATCATGAGGTGTTCCAAAGGTGTGTTGACATCTTCAGCTAAAGAAATATGGCTTATGATAATACCAGGAGGGTTTTTTTCAGTCATAGCACTTACTCTCTGTATGCTTTTCTCTCTCTTAGGATGTTTTTTCTTGGCAGAGGGCATTCCACAGCCCAGGATAGCTTGCAGTGCAACCAAAAAAAACCCCTCATAGATCCTAGAAAATCTTCCCTATATTCTAGTTTCCAGGTTCCCTCTTCCATCTTTCTTCTCTGCCTTTCAGGTAGACACTTAATTGAAATATCCAAGGATTCTCTTCAAGATTTTTCCATTAAAATAAATCTTCCTTCAGTAGTGAATCTTTATTTCAACTTGTTTGCAGCAGTGCACTTTATGTGTGCTTATGTGTATATGTGTATGTATATATAAAAAAAAATATTTAAATATATGAAAAAGAGCCTTAAATTAGCAGAAAACCTCTATTATCAACTACTTTTACTTACAAACTGCATATTCTCTTTGCCTGCACATTTCATTCACCTGTGTGAGTGGAGTGTCCATTGAAATCCTAGTAATAACCTGTAACTTACATTTCAGAATAATATTTTTCTATGTCGTACGTGAAATATTTTTCTATGTAGTACATGAAATAGTTTAAAGTTTTTAATTCAGGACAGTACTTGCAACATGCTAAGCAGATATTTGATTTCTCAGACATCAATTTCAAACTAGTTCAGAGAACAGGAAGAAAAGCTACTAAATTTTAGAAACAGTCATGAAGATTAATTAAACTAATTATCTGTGCTTTGTGCAGTGGGAGTGCAGATAACTGCAGGTACATGAAGGCATAACCAAGGGGAGTGATGAATGTTTTTCAAGTAATAAAAGTGTTTTAGTGATGGCAACACAGATGGAGGAGAAGTTGAGTAACAGGAAGCTGAAATAATAACATGAATCTGATTATGGAAGGGTCTTCAACATGTTATGTGAAAATAGTGTTGGATTTGGTAAGGACTTCACTGGGGAAATTTCCCAATGATAATTTTTCATTTCTAGAATGACTTGGAGAAAACAAGCTTTTCACGACCACCAGGTTTTGATTTTAGGTATTTGAGGAATATCATAGACCCATTCTAGTGGTCTGGTAATTATGTCAAAAGTCTTTCACCCATGTGTCTGCTATGCTGAATGGGTTGAAACAAAACATTTTTTGCTTCCTACTTTCTCCTGCCATTATACGTGAAGGACTCTTTTCTTTGTAATGTCTGATGAGAAATCTGCTCTTGGGTATCTTAGTACAGAGTCTGGATTATCAAAAAACTTGATATGCAGCTGCTGACATTCCTTGTTTATTTTAGAAATCGTTCACATTTATGTGCTTAAACAGGATTTAAAATATCTTAATTTTTTTTTTTCAAAACTGGTCACTAATCTCCTTAAATTTGTGCTAATATATAGTAGCCGACAGTGCTACTAGAATTTTCAAGTAAGCCAAACCCAAATATTTGCATTAACTTCTAATTTTGAAATTCTTTGTTCTGTAAGTCTGCAGTGGCATTGAAGTAATTGCAATGAAGTATTTCTAGTGGTGAAGTAACACTTTCTGTAGGTGTGTTGTACTGCTGCTGCAGTGAGAAGTGCTGAACCACTTTCTGCCTGACGCGAGGTTGCGTTGTTTAAATTTTTATGTTGCAGTAGTGCCGTGGAGCTGAGCACTCTGGGACCTGTGGGGCACCTTTGGGTTTATGTGCCTGTTTCAGGGCTGTGCTGGCCAGAGCAATCGAGCTGGCTTGGGTGCTCAAAGCTGCTGATCGGGGCTGGTGTGATGCTCTACTGGGATACACAGGTATTTCTCTGGGATGAGTTTAACTGGGATGTCTCACGGTACCCCTGCACTGATGTGCTGATCGAGTAAGTTTGTGCTGTGTGAATGTAATCAGAGGCAGCTCCTACTGATAGAATTCCACAGTTATGCATTATTGCTTGCTAAATGAAGTGTGTTCATCAGGCTTTAAAACAAAACAGGGGAGGGCAGTGGTGTGTATTTTACAAGAATCTAAATATTACATTTACTTCTCTAGTCAAAAATAACTTAATTGGGTCCTGTGTAAATGCCAGGAAATGTTTGCAGGTGTCAGTATGTTTGTATCTGCTCCTTGGTAACTCTGTCATTAATTCATAGTTTCGTGTCAACGTCCAAGTAGGAGGAAGTTAGCTTTTAATAGGGTCCTAGGTTTTTAGCAGGAGCTATTATTTTCATTTCCAGCTGCAAAGGTATGCTCTTATACCAGCTGTAAAATGAAAGTTGTTGATACAGTCTCCATAATATGACAAAATCACAACAATTATGCAAGCTTGTTACTTAATTTCTAAACTGTTGCTGTAGAACATAGTAGATACTTTTTAACATGTCCACCCACACTTTTGTAGCAGGACTTCTCATTTGAGCTGTACTCCATGTGAAATTAAAAAAGTCACTTACTAGCTTTGAAACGTTTGGACTCCAGTCATAAGCTCTCTTTGAGGTATTGCTTCTTGTGTCTTAAATTGCTGTAGTTTTTCTTCAGCATATAATATCTAGGTAAGCGAAGTACAAAATTTTTATAAGCTTATTGGTTTTAAGAAAAACCAGTCCTGTATTTTTTAAATGAATATTGTGTCTGTGTTTCATGTTTTAGAATTTATTGTTAAAATAAACAGCCCCCCACCTATTAATAAAGAAAAACCTATTTACCAAAGTCTTGTGGAGAATGTGAAAAAAGTAAGTAGATGTTCTTTTAAGGTTATTTTTGAATCTTAAAATTTGATGCAAACGGTTTGCTTTGTATTGCTGAAAAACGTAATCAAAGATCTCTTGTTCAACTTCAGGTGGGCTGTATCACTGTACTACCTTGTTGGAATGTAAGTGAGCATTGAAAACCCTCTGCTGATTAGACGTACATTAGATTTGCTAATTACCTACCAATGCTCTTTGGGACAAAGCTGTTCATGAAATCATTGTCAATAACTTTCTGTTGGTTGACTTACAGAATAGGTTATTCTTCAAGATTTCACAGGAGAGAGATTAAATGTTATAAAGTACAAAGTACAGAAACTCCATAGGGCAATCTAAATGATGTTATAGGAACTGAGCTATATTACAAAGAATATTAAACATATTTGCAGTCTTCTGTTATTTGTCACATGAATGCTGGGCCCTTTTTTCTCTAGTGGTTTGCATAGATATGCAAAGGAGAAACAACAAAAGCTAGTCAGTTTTGTTTTATGTAAAGCTGTTAACATGTAGATACTTCAGTTCCCTAAAAGAAGAAATAAAAATCTGAGTATTCTAATGATGCGTGTTGATGTTGTGTAAATTGCTTGGCGGAGAGGAGCTGCTGTAATCACTTCATTTCAAAAAGGAATATACTTTAAAAGAAAATAGCATGACACAGCCAATGTTGTATATCTGTGCTAAAATTAGTGTGAATTAGTCAAGTTTCAGTGTACCCGAGACAGTTAGAATAATGCTGGTGGGGGCCTTACCTACTTGGGGAAACGAACCCAAACCATCCCCCTCTTTAGTGTAGAGACACATGGATATGAAGGGTGGAAATGGGTGTAATGGCCCCAACCTGCTGGAGATAAATGTGGAAGTGAAATATATTTGTTATGAGCAGCATAACATGGGGGGAAGCTGGAAGGGAAGGTGAAGCTGCTCTCTGTCATGGTAAACATTGTCATGGTCACAAGCCCTGCGCTGTGCTTGGCCCCACATCAGGGCCAAGGCTGAGTTATGGTGAGAGCTGTGCTGAGTGAAGAAAACTGAATTGTGCTGTGCGCTTGGAGGGAAGATGCAAAAAAAAAATTACAATGGACAAGTTGTTTTACAACTTTTCTGGATAACTGCATCAGAGCAGGATTTTTTCTACTATATTTAAAAGTCAGGAATTTGCTGAGGGTTAACGTGTGTGTGCTGCTGCACACAAGATGGCCATCCCCATCTGTGGGGCAAACTGTTTTGTTTGAGTCAGCAGATCTTATAGGAGGCACTGAATATCCTGGGAGTCAAATGTGTAACTTGGAGAAATCCTGATTTGTTTGAGGCACTACTACACTCCTCGTGAGTGGCCAGGAAATGCAAACATCCTTAATGTAATAAATCACTTGTATTTCACCATGTTACTCATTCTGTGATGCTCCTCAGCTTCCAGGGCTTAACAGTATTTTTCACAGACTTCATTCTGGATCAAATCTACCTTCACCCATCCAGTGGAGACCCACATGAGCAGGAATTCCTGTAGCAGAGATTTGGACCTTGTTGAGATCTCCCTCTGAGGAATTGTCAGTGAGGATTATGGGAGGCAGCTTTGTGTTAGGAGCTGTCAGGAGGCTGTTTAATTTACGCTTTAATTTACTTCCCATTCGCATGCAGCAGTTCAATGTGTGTGTTAGAAGGCAAAACACACACAACACAAGGAACGGTTTGTTCCAGGGGAAGCAGGAGACCAAACCTTGCACTGAGAGACCATTGCCACTTGGACCATAAACTTCTTGTATGTTTTTCCCTTTGTTTTCTCCAGTGCTTAGAGACACATAAGCATCATAATAACTCAGTAATGGTACAAACAATTGTAGTAAAGCAGAATGTTGTCCTCAAGAAAAATTGGAAAAATTCTCAGTCTGGGTGATCCTTGTATAACTGGAACAAGTGGAGGTTCCTACATTGTACATCCATCTTGCTGAATAACATCTTATGCAGAAAAGTCTTGAGAAGACCTCAGCCAAAGTTTATCCCTGCAGCCTTCAGGCTAGGTGTATTCTTCAAAGCAATTAAAAAATATTCAGTTTAATTAAAAAAAAAGCTATCCCAATAAATTACCTATTTTTTTGGTGCTCTGTTGTTTTGGCTAACCTGATTTCAGTACAAAGTTATCTCTGCTACACAAATTTAGTCTTATCCTCAGTGTCACTTAAATAATCAAACTGCTTGTTGTATTTGTCAAAATGTATTCTGCTCTGGGAAAGGAAAATATCTGCTCTTACCTCAAGACCCTTACTGCAAGAACTTCATCAAACAGTGAGCTTGCAGCCATCTTTTCTCTCCACCCCTGTTTCTGAACTGCAGGTTAAGGCTGTTCCTGTGGAAACAAATCAAGATGTTAATATTGTACAGCTGCCAGAGGGGGCTCTGATGTTTCTTCCTCTGAAGGTAGAGACAGCTCCAGCTTATTTCTAATTGTGCGATACAGCTTCAGTAAAATGCTACTGTCATGGGCAGTCCTGCATTATTGATTCATCTGGACATTAAAATATGTAGCCAAAATCAAATGTATGATAACATGGGTCCTACATCTTAATATATGTTCAACTTTTTGCAGTTTGCAAAGATGGTAGATTATTGTAGTTTTCAGAGGCTGCGTCTTCCAGGCCTTTCAGAGGGATGAACAGGTGTTGTGTGTAATGTGACCAATTCACTCATTTTCACTTGAGGTCTTGGTGCTGCAGAGTTTATGCTGACAACAGGAGTGAAGGGAGGTACCAGTACAGAGGATGCTGAACTGACATCTCTGTCCAAGAGTGTTTGCTGCAGGCTCTGCTTCTGTCCCACAAAAGTCTTGCTGGCATTTAAAGGACTCTTAGGCAACAGGGTTCTACGTAGAGTGGTCTCCTATCAGTGAAAAGCAAAATGTTTCTCCAAATCTTAGAATAATGGAGAGGGGAAAGAATGCTGCTCTTACCTCTATTGCATCTCCATTCCTTTGGAATCTTTCCTTTCTAAGAACAAAGGAGAACTGGGAAAACTAGCTGTCTGCCAGAATAAAAGTCAAAAGAAGGATCAGTGTGTTTAGAGATGTTGATCTCATTTGTTGAAGACTTTATGCTGTGAATGTCTGCAATTTTCTAGTGTCTTTTAAAATGATACATGTGGTATAAAACATTCTAACAAACAAATCTGTGCTTTGTAAAAGGAATCAATGTGTTTTGAAAGTCTAACAGTGTAATTTATTTCCCTGAAGTTTTTAAAGGAAAATAAAATGGTTTCAGGAGAATTTTCTTACTAATGGTATTTTGGTTTCAAGGAAGGAAGCTAGAACTGTGAAGATTTTACTTGCCAATGTAGAAAAAAAAGATACATAAAAGTAATGAAAATAAACATGTCAATTTACTCACAACTTAATACTGTCGAGAAATGTAACTAATAAAAAGTGCTAACAACTGTATGATGGCTGTGTTTTGAATAGTTTTATACTACAGCTTCTAACCGACATATTAATTAAAGCTTATTACCAGAAACTAGGCTGCTTTTTCACATCCCTCTGTGTCTCTGCCAACTTGATTATAGTTGATAAAGTTGATAAAGTTTGATAGTTCTTTGGTTCTTCAGCATGTCTCCTCAGTTTTTGGTTTACATTTCCCTGCTGTCAGTCATTCCTGTAGAGAAATTCAGATGATGTCTAAGGAACTCTGAGTTGTGTTAGTACTTCTCTTCAGTTGCCTACTTTCCTAGAAGTATTTTTAGTGGCAAGATCATCTTACTGAGCGTGTTTCAATATTTTTTTATTTTAATGAGGGTGAACCTGTGCTGCTGGTACTGTTCTTTAAACAAGCAAGATATATAGCTCCTGCTGATTTTAATTTGTTTAAACTGATTTTGTCGCTTTGTAGTGTGTTCTTGTCGCAACACAAATGTGCATTGCATTACATTGTGATACTAAAAATAAATGCATATTAGAAACTTGTAACCCTCATCTCTGTTTAGAAAAACAAACTTCTCTGCCAAACACACTGTACTGCAGTAAACCTTGGGCCCCTAAAACTCAAAGTTTGATGCCGTATCTTAGCTAGATGTTCACTGGAAATGCTACAAAACAATGAAATGGTCCATGATTGTGGTATGAAACACATTTGGAAACAAAACCAAACCAAACCAACCAACAAACAAAAATCTCCCCTTAAACACGGTTTTATTTTCAAGTGAATGTGGAATACTCCAGCATTTAAAAATGCTCTGAAGCTTAATTTTTAAAACATGTCTTTAAAAAGACCACCCCAAATTTAAAACCCTTTTGTGATCAAAAATATTAGTTAAAGCAAGATATTGATCCTTGAAGTATAATTCTTAAAAAATAGAATGCTACTTTATCTTCTCTTTTAAAGAGTCTCCTTAATTTTTTCATTTATTTATAAATTTAACAAACCTTATAAGTTACCATTCTGCCAAATAAAGAAAGTATTAAATTTATTTTGATTATGAGGTATATCTTCTACACATCTGTCTTTCTCAGCAATCATATGGTAGTAACTGACTTTTGTAAAATTTTTCTGCTTTGTGTAATAACAGTAATGTGTGTATGGAATTGATATGCCATCCAAGAAGAGAATTTCATGTGTATGTGTGGCTCGGAAGCTTGGAGTCATGAAGAAGTAGATTATTACATATCCACTTCTTATGTTACTCTGTGCCTGAAAAGAACTGCCTGTTCAGCTTTGTTATTTTTGTGAAGCCCAGCTCTTGGATGGGAACAGTTCAGTGTAAACCTGGCACAATTTCAGCTCAACAGGCTTGGCTTCAAATACGCCATAATGAAAAGAAAATTTTACAGTGAGTTGCTGTGTCATGAAAGTACTCAGAACTGCTGATGAGTTACTTTGAAACTTTTAACTGTGTTTTCATGTAAATGACATGGCAGGCCAAGATTTCATCCTTAACTTGTTCAT
The DNA here is from genome assembly GCA_013397845.1 of Melanocharis versteri. Classification (NCBI taxonomy): domain Eukaryota; kingdom Metazoa; phylum Chordata; class Aves; order Passeriformes; family Melanocharitidae; genus Melanocharis; species Melanocharis versteri. The sequence goes on along the minus strand of VZTG01005027.1, from coordinate 904,178 downwards.
ACTTTGACAGTATTTCAGTTCCTATCATAGAGATATTCTTTATAAACAAACTCAGTCTAATCTCTAACTTCAGTTTAGAAGAGCAGCAGGGCTGCTTCTGAATAATTTTATCATTTTCTAGCAGTTATTTTCTTTAATCAAGTGTTTGGATATTTTGAATATTTTGCTAGTTCATGTTACTGCATCCATGCATGCATTACGTGTCAATGTTTAGCAGGATTTCATCTGGACACCAGCTGTGTGTAGGTGCTGTGCAACACCTGGATGTGCAGGCCTCCCTCTGAGAGGGTTGTGAAATGCTGGAAGATTGAGCTTGTTTGGCCAGAAACTGCATATAATTAACAGGGAAAGAATGTTGAAACCACCAAATGGAAATAAGGTCTCATCCCAGCTATCCATCTCATCTTTCTGTCTTTAATTCCAGACATGAATGACATCCAAGAAATAGGAATTCACCAGAGTCCATGTTTTCTTTCCTTTTTCCATTTCTGAATCAAACGGTTAAAAAAAGAGTTTTCACAAATGAGATTAGTATGGCCTGAGGACACTTTTGATACAATAGGAATATATAATTTACAAATTCTCTAATAGAAATGTCTATGAAATATTTATATCAGTATTGTTCAGTGTCTTAATATTACCATTTTGAAAATATAATTTACTTCTTTCTGAAGAGTTCTGTTTGCCAGTTTTGACTTGAGAGGCTCCCATGGAGGCAATATTAATTATTTATACTGGCAAAACCCCAGACAGTTTGTATACTTTAAAATTATTTATGTCTTCATTTTTCCGTGGTTGATTAGATTTTCCTCATGTTACAGGTTAAGTTTTGAAGTAAGGAGTGGTTAGGTCTATTTAAGTGAAGTGTAGTAGCTTTTGTTGTTAAAGCTTTACCAAGAATATTTCTTTATTGTGTTTAATTAGATGGGCAGCTCATGCCACAGTGATGTGGGGTTTTTGTTTCCTTTTTACGGAATTCTATTTTATTTGTCTTGTCCCTCCCTTTGCCAGCTGAAAATGTCAATGTTTTATCCTCTTCCATTAGTGTTTTCGTAAAATCATTTCATAGGAGGCTGGCAGCTCAAAGTGCACTTTTGATTAGGTTTTTATTCTCCTGTTAATGGGAAAACCACCCAAATGAAGATTCACAACTAACAGTTATGGAGCCTTTCTTGGGGAAAGGGCTGCTGTGTTTCTGTGGGAGGGAAGATTAAAATAAAACACCAAATAATTGGAAATGTGTTTCGTAGGCATGGTTGGCATGAAGCTCATGTAGTGCTTGTATTTAACCTTTGCTGGATTCTCTAGGATTAAAGCTTTTTGACATGTATGCAAATCAGTTTTCATAGCACTGAGTAGTTTCTAGTAGTAGTGCCAACTAGAATGCCAGAAGTATTATAGCTTAAAATACTTCTGCCTGAATAAAGCCCCCTACAAAATTAGGACTATCTTATGTCTCATATACTGGTTTATTTTTGTTTTTTGTTTGATTTTGTTTCTGGGGTCTTTGTTTGTTTGTTTGGGTTTTTTGTTTGTTTTTGTTTCATTTTTGTTTTTTTTCTTTTTTTGTTAAACAGATTTTACACCTCATTGGTTTGATTAATACACTTGAGACATTTTAATACTAAAATTTTTAGGGGAAAAATAACAAATTTAGACCTTATGCTGGCTGTCTCAGCTGATTGAATTTATTATATTTTTCTACTTTCCATTCTCCTTGTTTCTATGGTAGTAAGGTTGTCTAGTAATAAGCTATCCAAATACAAACACTTATTCTCTTACTCAGATATTAAAGCAATAATAAAATTGGTTCTTCCCTTCAGATTAGTAAGATAATTGCATTTTGAGTTACAACTGCTGCAAGAAAAAAGCTAGTGGAAATCTGTAAATGTTCAAATGACAGCATTGATATATACTTCTTACACCATGTCTAGATTAGGAAGAGGGATGTCATTTAAAATATGTTCCCTAGAAAACTTTAAACATTCCTGAAACAAGTGTTCAACACATCTGAAAATGTGTTAGCTTTATCTAGCTATACAGAATCCTGCAGAAAAACCCTTTTCGGGGACAGTTGGTTTAAAAATTAGGGTAGTATGTCCAAAATGTCATCACTCATAGTCCATGTAATGATCTGAACATCTATTTACATCCTTCATAACTGTATGAAAGTAAGTTTATCAACACTTGAAGGTTGTACCCAAAGCGACCTTAGCTCACAGAATTTTTTGGAGCTTAATTTAGTTTTCACACAGTTTAACTGCGGGTTTAGACAAAAGAGTTCAAGTGATCTCTTTTGTAACTCTTTCAACAAATTTTACTTTGTACTACAACTGTAATATTTAGCTCAGTATGTTAAGACATGAATTGAAACAAGAATGAAAAATTCTAAATATTCCTATCGTTTCGGAACTTATATGTGTTGAATTCAAGATCAGATTTTTTTTCACGTAGTGGCTGGAGAGGCTTAGGCACATCTACCAATTCTAGTGCTTGGCTGTTTATTGCTTCCCTTCCTGGCACTCTCTTGTCTCAGTTCTATGAACAAAAGAATGTACCTGTTTATGTAACCTCTTATCCTTACTGCTGTTGCTTAGAGGTAACCAAAGGGCACTTTTGGTTCTTGCAATCCTGCCCAAAGCTGCACCTCATCCAACTGGGGAATCTGAAGAAGCAGTAACAGCAGGAGATACCTTTTTATAATTTTTCCATGAGACTTTTTCTGCCCTCTGGCCCATTGATTTTCAAAGAACCTTTTAAAGTTCAGATCTGAGCCTGCTTTGAAAACTAGAAAAGACATTTTTTGTAGATAGTTTGGGGCTTCCTTCTGTACTGTATTTGTTAGAAATTACAGTATTTAGGTATTGATGAGATCAGAAAAGCAGTATGGTTCAGGGAATACCATTCTCTTGAATCTCTGCATGCTAGCAGATATGGCATATTATCTTTCAGACCTGAATTCAGTTCTGCGGTTAAAAAACAAGGTGAAAAACCTAATCGGTTTTGTCTCCTTGAGGCACATCAGGGAGCAGTGCTGTTCCAAAAAAGGGAAAGGAGAGGCTCATGTCTTTTTAGCTTCAGAGGTCTGTGGAGCAATCTGAGTGTGCTGTGGAATGGAACAGAATCTATTCTAGTCAAAGCATAGTAATTTCTTCATGTTTCCTGTAACTAGGTACTATCCCACATCATCTTTGAACAGGGCTGTTTCTTAAGTGCCATTTTTATATTTATATTAATTGGCAAGTTTGAACTTGTCTCTTGCTGTAGTGCATTAGGAGCCATTGACAGAGGAAGTTGGTAACACAACTTGGCTAAATTGAGGGGGAAGAGTTCTTTTAATATGGATGTTATGTTGAAGTGAGCATGAATCCATCCATTAAAAAAAGTTTTTAATTCCATTACACATGCTCCAGAATTAATTTCTTGGTTAGTATTCTTGACTGGCTCTGCTGTAGTTCCTTTATGCATGTAAATTCAGAATGCGTACAACTTAATTCCTCACTTGCTTCCAACCTCTAATTTATCACAATTGAATCATTGTTCTCAGGTTCACTGTGCAATTAGTGACTGCCTGCTTGAATAGATGCACCTTTCTCTTTCTTAAAGTCAGGCTGCTGGATTTTCTTTTCTGCAATCTAAATTGCTTGGAGGCAAGTGCATCATAGATAATCATAGCATGGCAATGAAAGAGACGTGCTCAATTCCTAATTTATCAGTTTTGGTGTGCTTGATGAGTTCTCATATTAATTTGGTTACTCTGCTTATGTTACTGTATCCTTTTTTCTAGGAATGAATCCCTAGTTTGGATGATCAGTAAGATAAAAGCCTTTCTTTTGTGCCTTATGAGCTGGCTGATAGTGCAGCAGACCCCAGAACATTATTCTGTGACTGCTATTTACTTGAGTATCAAGTGCTTATGCTCTCCTGCTTTCTGCTGTGACTTATCAAGAGAGTTTTTATCTTCAACCCAAACTGCTTTATTTTCAAAGGCTGTTTTCCTGAAAGCAGAAAATAGGATCTGGAAACATATCATCTATAATAAATCTCATCTCTTATATTGTGTAGTTGCTTATGTGATTTGTGAACTTCTGATCTCAAGGATGAGGAGGTCTGGTTATGTTACCTCAAATACATGTTACAGTATTTTCATAGCATTTCTAGGCTATACAGGAAAGCAAACAACTTCTGAAGCCTTTATTTCCAAATACTATGGAGAATGTGAAAGAGCAATTGAATTGCAATGTGCCTCAGAGAAAGTAAAGGGAAAATTGCTTTTGTAAAGAAATCACTGGTATAATTTTGTCTCTTTGCTGTTTATACCTGCCATTTTGGCCCCATATATTAATCCTAGCAGATAACTATGTAATTGCCATACTTTCTATAATAGGAGAGGAAATGAAATGAAAACAATTTATGGAAAAGAAATGGAAATGCAGTGTTGTAAATAGTGAAGCACAGAAGAGTAAGAAATTGTAGTGAAAGATGAACCAGTTTAAAAAATTAAAACCAATTTTAATGAAATTGGAAAAAAGAAAATTAAAGTTTTCATGATACCTTTATGCCAGAAATGAGTATTGGCTGTTTATTTCTTTCAAATACTGTATAATTAAGTAGTTAGTAATTGTAGATTTAGAGGAGGTAATATGCTAATATGTGTCATTTTTCTAATAACAATTGCATATTTAATTGTTTTTGAGATTCTTGTAAAGGGAAAGGATGGACTGGTTACTGTTTATTATGTATAACATTGCTTGAATTTGTAGCAAAAATAAGTATTTCAGAGTAGCAAGATGAAATATGTGCTTTTAACTTTTTAGCTCAGCAATTAAAATCACAATGGTCATCACAAGACAAAAGAGCAACCTCAGGTTTAATGAGAATTTAATATTTCATCTAGAAAGAATACTGAGTTTCTGTGAGAGCTGAATTTTGAAGTCAAGCTACAACACTTGAAACAATTGATCTCTCGGTAAAAATAATTTCCTATAAACGTGTCTTGCTTTGGCAGATGCATAATAATGTCTAGTCTTATAATACTTGATACGTGTGTTTCAATGCCTGTGAAGGAAGATTTATATATATATCTCAGCCTCTGTATTTTTTAGTGAAGTGTTTCCCCTGCCCAAGTAATGTATTCTGTGCTAAATATGATCTTTATTCCATGTAAATCTGGGAGTTTATTCTGCAAATGTTCATTGTAAAGGTATTTATTACAAGGTATGTTTAAAGTTTAGCAGCTTTTGGTACTTAAAGTGAAATTTTCTAAGTAGTTCTAAGGTGCTTCATTTATTAAAAAAATTACTTTGAAATTCTTAAAACCATGATGTCTTAGATTATGGTGTTGTGGCCTTTATCTTCAGCCTTAGACTGGTTTTCACAACAAATCCTTTTTTTGAGGTCAGGTATAGATGCCACTCAGAAGAATATGTTTGAGATCTTCTTCTGGTAAAGAGGCTGTAATTCATGTTCATTTTTGCCAAAGAAGGCACGATTCACAACATCAGTCACTTGAAACAGGAAGCTTTAATGGCCCTAGTTCCTAGAATCTGGAAGAAGTGAAGAAAAAAAGACTAGAAAGGCCTTTATTTCCACACAAGTTATTCTTGACACACCTGACTCTCAGTTGAAATTAAAACCCTGAAATGCCCATCACCCTGGAGAATCTGCTGATCTGACATCTGGCTCTTGGGCAGAGAGATGCAAACTCAGCTGCAGAGGACTCATCCCTTTGCAGCCTCTCCTTTTCTCAGTGGTGGTGGCTGGCTGTGAGGAGCCAGCACCAGCAGCTGAGCAGACATTCCTCTCAAGCTTTGGGCAGAGCATGGTGGAACTGTCCCACGAGCCACGTGTTTTTCACTTACCATGATTAAACAGTGGAAATACACAGGGATGGGGAAGCACTTGAGAGGCTCCCTAAGGAAATGCAGACATGCTGGTGGCTTTGCAGTGATCCTCTGATAGGATTTGAAGCATTTTCCCTTGTAATGAAATGCAGTAGATTATCCATTTGTGCATGTAACACGGTTAACATCTCTGTCACTTCGAGGCACAGGATGGTGCTTGTGACCTGGGGCAGACACATTCTGTTACAGCTGAGCATTCCCTGCTCGGCTGAGCATTTCACCATAACGCCCAGGGAAAACCGGCGAAGCTGGGTAGGAGCAGGGGGAGAAGCACTGGACTGAAGTGGGACCTGATGGGGGGAAGGTGCTCCCCTAAGTGCTTGTTTAACTCTTGGTCTTTTTTCCTCAAAACCTGGTTCTGTAATTAAAAGTTTACGTGAATTGGCAGTAAACTAAGTGAATTTCCTCAGTCAAAACTGCCTTGCCCATGCAGCTCTAATTCCAGAAAGCGTTGCAACACCACCATTACCTGGGCAAAAAAGAGCTGATGAAAAGTAGAACAGTGGAGAGAAATGTGTTATTCGGTAGATTGTCCCTTCGTTGTGGTCAATGGTCTCATCCACAAGAGTGGATCACTCGTTCCGTGTCACATAATGGAGGGAAATGTGCAGCTTTAAGGTTGTGCTATTTCCAATTATATAGCTTTTTTAAATGAAGCATGGACTCAAAAGTGCTGTCGGACTTGCTTTACTTTACCTTTCTTGTGAAAATTGAGTTTTTGTACTTAATCTCTAGAACATGACAGAAAATATCGGAAGCATGTACCACCTGTTTTCCTTTCATCTTGATTCATTCATTAGCTTCCTTGTATTAAAAGCCCTCCAAGACATAATTAACCATTTTTTGATACTGTAAAACTTGAAACAATCATTAAAACTCATTAAAAGAGAGAAACTTACTTTCAAAAGCAGTTAATATTAAAATTTCCCTGATTTTTTTAACTCGTGAATCGGGTATAATATTAAGGGTATGGCCATTATGGTTTCAGTCTTTACTGGCTAGTCAAGTAATTAATGATAATTGGTTGCTTTGCATTGCAGAACTGTGCTTTGTAATAGAAGATCCTTTGATAAAATAATTTTCTATAATGGAATGTTGTCTTCTGAGTATGCATTATGTAATGATACTGTCAGCAAGCCCTTTTTGTCCAGTAAGAAGAAAATTAATTGAAGATAAAATATACATTACCCAAAGTCTCACTTTTTTCTGCCTCTTCACATTCTAAGCTCAGTAGGTATTATATTGTACAACCATAGGATATTCTATCATCCAGTTTTTACTGAAGAAGAATACTCATAAGCAAATAGTTTTGGCATTTAACCTTCTGTCACAGAAGTGATCGTAATGGATTTTATATGGGTCATTTGTTGCTAAACTTCTAATTTTATCTTAAAACTATGACAAAAAGAGAACCACGTAAAGGATATGCTTTTAATTTTTGTCAACTATACTTGGTAATTAAATTCAAAGCAGCTGTATTTTCTAAAATATGTTACTTGGAAACAAGTGCCTGTGTCTTTAAAAATTGCTTTTAAAATATGAGCAGGAATATTTGTGTTCTGAAAATGCTACTTGTTATATAATAAAAATGACATTGGATAACTAGTAGGATTTTCAGAAATTCTCAGCATCAACTTTGTTCTGTCCAGAAGAAAATGAAAAATGAGAGGACTTAGACCAGTCCTTAAAAATCTCCATGTAGCTGCATGATAATATTCTTATCTGCTTCCTCAGTGAAGTTAAGGTAAAATTCTACTTAAAATTACAAACTGAGAAATATGATAAAAGCCTGTGTATCAGATGCAGATGTGCAGGGCAGCTTCAGGGCAGATGTGAAAGCTGTAATCTGCCAGGATTCTTGTTACTTGATGGAAAGCAAGATATGATAAAGACAAAAATTTGGAAGAAAAATGATTTAAATGGTAAAATGTATTTGGATACATCCCTGCATAGAGTAGGACAGCATTATGAATGGGAAAGTATAATATGAATTGAAAGCAATGTAGATATTTCAGGAAATAACAAAGGTAATAAAAATGTATTACTGATTTGTGCCTTGGTAATAAAATGCCCTAATTCTAATCAACCATGCAATAATTTCAAACCATTTTTTACAGCTTAGCTGATACAACTTCAGAATGCAAAGCTTTCTCAACTACAATGATTTGCTGTAGTGAATTATTATTGAAAAAAATACTGTGATTCTTTTAAAGGTGTCCTTATCCTTCTTTTTAAGGTATGGGATGCTGTAGATACAGGCTGCTGTTTAAAAACCTACTCCTGTCACTCCTGTGCTGTTCGAGCTGCCCGGTGGTCATCCTGTGGAAGAAGGATCCTCAGTGGGGGCTTTGATTCCACGCTGCATTTAACAGATGTAGAAACAGGTAAAGGCCGTGAAGACTGCATTGTAGCCGTGTCTTTATTGTGTACAGATAACTTGGGATCTTGCTAGACTTATTCTTTCTTCTAAAATGTGGACAAGTCTGTAGATGAAAGTTAGAATTCTTGAAATGTGACTTAAAAATGTGTTTTGGTGCTTGAGGGTAGTTGGAGAAGTTTGAGAAAACTGAAATATCTTACAGTTCATGATCACATGTAATTTCTGTTGTCAGATACTACACAGATGAATAAAGTGAAATGTGTATTTTTTATGCTCTGTCATGGTCATTCATTAAAGTGTTTGAACAGTCTCTTAAGGCTGACTTCAGTGACATTTATACATATATTTAATTTAAACATAGGCTTGTATCTCATTATCTGTTGGGTTGAAGTTTGTGCTTAAAGTTAATTAGGTGATTTTTTTCTTTTTTCTGAATAGGACCTTAATTAGGAGTATAGAAACTTAAATTCTGGTATGAAACCTTGAGACTGAACTTGTGTTGCTCTGATGCATTTTTGAATTTGATTTGGGATTTGATTGTTGTAACCTTAAAACTAATTTCCTGGATGCTGTGTCTCCTCATGTCTCCTTCACAAACTAAAGTGCTTCTGTCAGCTGTATTCCTTCTCTCCTTAATGTATGTTACCAGCATCCAGCAGCATTCACTGAGGCTGTGCATAATAGGACATCTCTGTGTGCATGTAAATGAATTAGGTCCAGAATGGGACCTTGTCAAGGGAAGAGATGCAATTTTATATTTTCCACTTAGTTTATTTTTAAGTGTTTAACTCCTGCAAAGGTGCAATGTTTATTGTAAGACTACAATAGAAATCCTTACAAAAATTACAAGCAGTTTTTGTCTAGGAGGGTTTTCTCTTGTGTAAAAGAGCCACATTGTATGTGAATATCTAGAAAGCAGAAGTCCTATTCAGATGAACTGGGAAAGCGGCCAAGAAAATTTTAAAATATTGTTCACATGAGAAAAAGGTTCTTTTTCATGCTCCAAGAATTTATTTTTCTCAACAATAGTCGTACCAGAAATATTTAAATTAAATGATAGCTGGAAGGGAGCTGTTGCAGTGTAGGAATGTAAAATATGTTACAGAATACTGATGTTTTGAGAATATTCAGCTTTTTTAATGGGGAAAGGAGCTTTATATACTTGATATAGTAGTATGTGAGGTTAATATACCAAGTCATTAATTTGTTAGACTTCTACAGGAACCTTTCTAGTCTCACATATAACTGAATCTTACTAATCCAAGTGGATCTACTTTTTGTCTGTAATGCTTACAAATTTTGAATAGAATGGCTATCTTTGTAATGGGATTTATACTAGCTGAATGGATTTTGTGTGTCTGAGTCATTGAAGGGAAAAATCTCATAAAATCACAGAACAAATTCCAAAGATACATCATTTAAATAATATACTTTAATTTCCAACATCTCTTTGGCTTAACTGTGCAGTAATGGGATAGAAGTCTGGATTAAGTTGATTATAGTGGTTCATTTATACTTCTCTAGGAAATAACGATGATAGCAAAATGTATTTATTGAGTTTCAAAGCAGACAAGTTTATAAATGGTTCTTTCCTTGCTGACTCTTGGGTTATATGGTGTTTCTAGCTACTTAAATATACCGTATGTATAAAACGAGTGCTTATATATTTGGAAATATCAGATACTCATTATTGCTTTATTTAAGGAACACTGAATTCCTTGTAGTTCCTCTGAACTGCAGTTGTGATTGGACCTGACTTTCACACCTCTTTTGGAAAAGTGTGATATGAGTGATCAGAATTTTTGTCTGATTTCCTTTGTATGCAAGCCAGTTTCTGAGTTCCTTCCCTGTTGTAAAGTTACTCTTCTTTTCATACATTTCAGTCAGTTCTGTTCAGAGAGACAGGGCAAGCAGTTTGCCTCTGGAATCCAAATAATTTTGATATAAAAAGCCTCATTTCCATTTGAAAAACACTAAGGCATCTATAAGATTTTGATTTACGTTAGTTCACTGAATCATTCATTCCTCCTCACTCTTCATCAGTGCTGAGATGATTTCTTCTTTGATTAACTTCAGATAGATGTTAGAACTGTTCCTTCACAGAGGACTTTCATATACTTTTTTGGACTTCAGTCTTAATTACTTTCCATTGCTAGTGTGAACTAACTACCAGTGTGTTTAAATGTAGTAAATGCATGCCAGTGGGATTTTATAAATAATAATGCTGTCTTTCAGGCTCTATGCTTTTGTATATTTTGTTCTGGTTCAACATTTTTCCAGTCGTTTCCTAAAATCTAATCTTTCTTGTCTTTGTTTTCAGTATAGGTTTTATATGTTACATCTGTGTTATAAAAATTGCTACTTGTCCTTCACTAAAAGAAACCTAACGGTCTACATAGTGTGACTTTAAAAGTTTAAAAGTGCATCTTAGTATATGCATGGTATTGAGCTGCTGAGTTGTGGGGATTTTTTTGTCGTTTTCAGTTGGTTTTCTGTTAGGAACATAGTTTCTGCCCTATTAAATCAAAATTGTACTCTAGCTAATTGTTCTAGGTCTGATGAAGGCTAGTTGTGATATTTCTCAAAGGAATGTGTCAGCATTTTTTTAACCAACAGCACTAGAATAAATTCTTCAGGAAATTTTCTTTCTAAGATTGGACTTTGGGTATCCCATGTCCTAATATATTGCATTTTCTGGAGTGGTTTTTTTAATCTTTATGATCTGAACATCATCACAATAGAAGCAAACACTGAAATCTCATTAATTGTGAAGCAGAATTTTTGTTGTTGGCAGAGAAATCCTGGTATAAGGCTAGAAGACACATCCATGAAATCTTATCCTGCAGTTTTACACTGTCAAACTTCTTGCTCTTGTCACATGTATTTAATGAAAGTTCTTACATATAAGAAGATCTAAGATACTTCAAGCATTAAAAATGGGCTGATAGGAATCTCAGGAAGTTCAACAAGGACACGCATCTGGAATGGAGTAATCCTGTGCAACAGACCAGGCTGGTGCTAAACCGGTTAAAAAAAACTTTGCCGAAAAATACCTGAGGTCCTGGTGCTGAATATGAATCAGTGATGTTCTCCTGCAGCAAAGAAGGTCAATGTCATTCCAGGCCGGGTTAGGAAATGTTTACCTAGTATGTAGAGAAAATGATACCAGGCTCTTCTCAGAGATGTACAGTGAAAGGACAAGAGCCAAAGGAAAAATACAGGAACATAGAAATTTGCTGGCTCAGCTCAAGGGTCGTCAAACACTAAATCAGGCTGTTCAGAGAAGCTCTGGGGTCTATACTTGGAGATACCCAGAACTTCAGTGGACAGACCCTGAAGTAATCTGCTGCAGCTGGACCTGATTTGAGTAGGGATTTGGACTAGATGATCAGTAGAGGTCCAGCCTACATGATACTGTGATGAAGAACAGGGCAAGAGAAGAATTAAGTTAATGAGGTACAAAGAGTTCTCTTACCCTGGTTTGGATAAGAGACAATAGATATTGTGCAAGCCTTTTTTTAAATTCAGTTTTTGTAGATCATCATTTATTATCTTCAAGGGTCATCCAGTGCCTTAACACCAGGATGTGAAAGAAGCTAAGACTCTCCACAAGTATGGTTTTCTTAAAAGCTGTTGTACACATTCAGAGTATGGATCTGATCCAAAATATGCATAAATTTTTAAGGAACTCAAGGTTATTGATGAGCCACCCATGAGTGGTTCTGTGGTTAGTTGCAGTTTGCATCAGGCAAGTTCAGTACTGCACTATGGAGATTCATCAATATTGGTAGATCTAAAACCTGCAGATTTACTGCCTGTTACTGGTTAATATTTTTTTTTATTGTCCTATTTTATATACATTATTTCTTTATAAAAATAAAGCCTTTGGAATGGTTTCACAAATGTGATAATAATGCAGTAGCCTGAGACTGCCTGGTTTTGTTTTTCTCTAATAACACACAGTCATTTTCTATTACTGGTAGTTCAGACACTTTGTTTTTTACAGAGTATTAAATAGTGTTATATTCAGAGAGCCCTGAAAAAAATGCTTTTAAAACAGTTCTAGGTCGAATACATTTGACATTTAACTTCTGTTACGTCCAGATGCAATGGAGATGCTCTACCAACTTTGGAAGGGTAATTGTATTTTTAAAAATTATTTATAACTGTTTTATTTTTGGAATGCATGTTTTATTCATCAGTAGATTTTTCATTAGTCACAAATGAATTGGTATAATAGCATAGGCAGAACATTGGCTGGGTTTTTACTATTTGCATATTGTAGATACTTTTCATTTCTTTAATATTATGACAGAGGGAATGTTCCAAGAAATTTTGGCACATTTCCTAAGTTGCCAAATGCTGCAGTTGTATTTTCGTTCATGGACTGAGCTTGGTTTCAAATATGGTTTCCTCAGAGTTATAATGAGAGAGAGAGTTTCTTAATGGCACATTTTGTACCTACTAAGGGAATGGTTCAAATTTTCTTTTCTATGTATTTTTTTCTATTCTAATTTGATAGTCCTATAGATATAACATTACTATTTTTAATGTACTTGTATTTGATCACATAGGAGTTTTAGTTCTCTTACCTAAACATCACCGCAGGAGAGCTGTGGCATTCCTCTGTTCCTCCTTTTCTCTCCCAGGACTATTTAGAGAGTATGTTTTAACATGCAGAAAGCTTTTATATGACACCTCAGAAGAAAGCCCAGCTGTTTGATTTTTTTTTGTTTGCTTGTTTATTTTTTTTTCTTCTGAGTGTATGCAGGCACCTTAGATGTGAGGTCAAAGGTTTCCCCCAAGATTCGGCAGTTTTATGAAACATGTTGAACATAGTTTAGAGGTCACTCTCCAGCTAGGAAGTAACAGTGTTTTACTTTTTATGCTCACTGGTGTAAAGCCTTGCTGAAAGAAGAGAGAAAAGCATTTGTTTTGGGGACCTTTCAAAGGTTAAAAGGGAAAATGATTTAATATTTCAAACGTCTTCACATGCTGTGAACTTGTGAATATGTAGGGACAAAAATTAGGAAAAACGTAGTCAATATAACTTTGGTTCTTGAAAAAATAATAAGGCTATTTGTAAGCACACCAACAATGGAAAAGTAACAGACAGCATTGATTTGTTAAAAACAAATGATGCCTGATCAGTCTAAGGTTTTTTTCTCGCTATTGTGCATGAGAGAGTTTGTGACTGTAATGAAATATTTTTGTATATATTGTCTTATGTCTTTTTCTAAACACAGAGAGAATCCATTTTGCCAAGCAAGATTGCTCTTGTGTCCTTGTAAGTCTCAGGCTTCACTTTTCTTTACAGATTAGAATAAGGAAGTAAATGTTTTTGGATTATGCAGGTAGGTGTGTGAACCTGAGGACCAGTAAGCACAGTTACAGAAGCATCCTGTGCTGAGTAAGTGTGCTGATGTTCTGTGAAAAATTCACGATGTTAAATAGACTTTAAAACGTATGATTTCATAGCTGAGCAGTTGCACAGGAGGCTGCTGTATAAAGGAGCAGAAACATATATTCAAGACACTTTTAAAGATTTTTTTTCCATGCTGTGTATGTTACTGTTATGTTACTGGCGAGCCTTTAATGCTTGGAGAATTGAATTAAAGCCTTTAAAGAACATAAAACACACTGCAAAAGATATAGTAGATATTGTTGCTGAAATTGTGAAAATTAAGGATTTAGAGAAACATTTGCTTTCTCCTTTGGAATAACAATCCCTTATAAAGGAAAATGATAGGTGGTATGGATTTTCCCTCAATTAGCCAAAGATATTTTCAAAAGACATAATTTTCTATTCTATTCTATGAGTTGGTAATGCTGCCCTTAGGAACTAAAATGCAATAAATATATACACAATAAAGGTATATACAAGCTTGCTGAATTATACCTGTTATGAATGAGGGAGTCTTCTCCTCAAAGGCCATCTTTTGCAATATACACAATAAATCCCCCCAAAGTTGAATATTTCATTTTAATAAACTGAGTAATTGTAGAGGAAAATATATGTAGCTGTAAATAATGATTTCCAGAAAGGTGGAGGAGGATCTGTAGCAAACACTGAACCTGGATTTCCCTAGCTGTGGAGTAGGTTCCGTCATGGCAGGATTACAGCCTGGAAAGAACAAATTCTGCTCATAGTAGTATAACACACTAAGCAAAGCTCCTACACAAAAGGACTAAGATTTGAGTTCATTGTTTCAAATTACTGAATTCCATGAGCTAATTTGCCCCATGTCATCTTCTGCATTGATCTGTTCCATCTCTCAGATATTTTTCTTAAATTTCTGAGTGCATAATGAATAAATTTTAGTTCTGACAGTAGGAGTGTTTCCTTTATGTAACATTATGATCCTCCCCTTTTGAGTTTGTTAATTGCTGCTGTTCAGCCTGTCTCCATTCCAGTCTTGCTCATTTTCTGTGATGTGGCAGTAGAGTGGAATTCATGTATACATCTAATAACACCAAACTCTTCAGAACACTGTTTACTCAGTTTCCAAAAAGAGATGTTTGATTGAATTTCACTTTGGGGAGTGAGACAACAAGAGAGAGAGGGTTGTATTTCAAAGTGTTAATTGGAGAGCCTGACCTTTTAAGATTAATTTTTTGTGATTGTTTCTGACTTAAGTAAAAAAAAAAAAAGTTAATATCTGCATCAAATTGTAAGGTAGCAGCTTAAAATAGGAAAAAGAAGGAGGTTAAAGAGTATAGAGGTGAATAAGATGCTCAGGTTGTTTGCATTAATTTTATTTGTTATTACACTGTAGTGTAGAATTCATAACACTGAGATCCTTATGGTTTAATTATGTTAATGACTGTCACTGAGAGCTTTTGGATAAATAGTGGCCTCTAGAATGCAAGAAAAGGGCAAATTCAGTGCCCACTTCTCTTTCAAACAGGGGGAGACAGAGTAGGGAATTAGAGCATTTTGGTTTCTGAAGAAAATATCAGGCAAATGATTAAATTACTTGGAAGCAGTTGGGAATGAGATTGAAAAATGGACAAATTAATAACAAATTATGTCAAATCAATCTTTCTGTGGAAAAGGTAATAGATCTTGTAGTTAGTAGGTGAAATGCATCTTGAACTAAATGCACATCTTTTTTGCCTGTGTTTTACCTGACTTTCTTATATCTTAGGCTAGAGAACACAAGTATTTATTATAGAAAAAGCAATTTTGAGGAGTTTTGTGGAGGTAAACACATAGCAAAGCCAGTGTTTGCCAAAAGCTTAAATGATGAGTTCCACTGAATCAGTTATGGAAATATCTAATGCCATTTGGACAACACACTTTGTGGAGAACTGTGATCACTTGATGTGTCCTTTATGAAGCTGTGTCACAGGATTAGTACAGGTAGGCTGCATTTTTGCTAATTTCTGGCTGCAGTCCCATTGAAAACTTGTTGATTATACTCCCAGAGTTTTTATTAAGCTGGGAACTAGTAAGAAACAAATTCCTTTGGGATCAAAGTGCTATTAAACTGAGCAGTGAGCCTCCATGGGGAAATTCAGTATTTTTTCAAGTGCTGTGGGTGAGAGTAAGATGCCTGTGTATGTGGCTTTTGTAAAGCCCCCCCAAATGATGCCTGGTAGTGGTGTACATGACAGCAATATCTTGTTGCTCCTATAACTGATGATTTTAATACTTTCTTCCTTCCCTGTGGAGTCTTTTTTTTTTTTTTCCCTGTAGCTGTTGGGGTACTGAAAGCTCCCATGGTGAGAGATGGTCACTGTTAGATATGACTTGTGGAGAAAATCTCTACTGCCCTTATGACATTTTTGTCCTTTTGGGCAAGGAACTCATGGACGAAATTAAGTGCTTCACTTAGTAGTGACAGAGAGGCCCCTTAGATCTTCCACTGGCAATCAGTGGAGAGTCATTTGAAAAAAGGACAAAAGTCCCCTACAAATATCAGAATTCACATAGAACAACACTCACCCCTCCTTTAGGCTCTCTGTAATCTCTTTCCCCTGTCTTTTCCCTTGATGAGCATATGTGATGAAGTAAAACCTTTCTCTTCTTTAGACTGAATAAATAAGTAATTTTACAAGTCTTAGCCTATTGACTGTGTGAGTGGGGTTCAGCAGATGAGGAAAATGGAACTGATGATGAAATCAAATAAATCGGTCCCGGAGAATGAAATAAGCATACGTGAATCTATGTGAATGATTTTCAGTGTTGTACACCTAACTGCAAGAGTTTACATCTGTCAGTAATGTTTTTAGCTGGAAGTATTTTCAGTTGTTCAAAAAAGCCTGTTTTAAGACAACTCTCACTTGCATAAAATGCAAATTAAAGAATATTTTAAGAAGCCTTTATCATAGCATTTTAAGGGAATTCTTTTTTTGTTTTACTTCTGCATCACCTCCTTCACTGTTGCTTACAGCAGTAACTTTTTTTGAATGTAGATTTTTATAAGGGAAATGTAGAATATAAATCACAGTTGTTATTGTGAAAATGAGCAGGTATATTTATCTTGGTCCATACTGCTGTTCCAAAACTTTTATTTCAGTGAATGTACAGTAATACCATGAATTTGTTAGGATGAAAGGAAGCAGCGAACTGTGGAAAAGTCCTATAAATTAACCTAGCAGAATTCTGTTGTGTTCAAAAGTGCAGGCAATCCAATTGATACTAACCACAGGATCCTGTGGAGATTAGTGTACACAATTAAATGTTGGCAATAATGTATCCATAGGAACAGCTATTGCCTTCCTATGGGGGCTTGCAAATTATTTCCTACTTTCAAGATGAAGTTTCACCCCTACCTTCTCAGAAAGATAAGTAAACAACTCAAGAGTTGTAATACAGATTGGGACGTGGTTTTTCTGTACAGACAATGTTTTGTTCTAGTTATTTTTGTCTCACTGGAAAAAAAGACTGTGGTTTCTCTGTAGGGAAACATTCAGCCATTAGATTTGGAGATTTCTTCCTGCCTGTTGTCTGAGCTGCGACCTTGGTGCAGCTCCCCTCCTTAGTGTGGGAGCCACTTGTTCTCCCCTTTCATAGGAAGCAGTCAGCAGTGCACAGGCCCATGTGCAGGAGCAATTTCATGTGGATAGAAATCAGTGAGTTGTCTTCTATTTTCACTGACTTAGACTAGCCCTGGATATTTGAAATGTGTTACTATAAGCATGTTCACTTTTGGCAACCTTGATATTTTTGAAACTAAGTTGAAATGAATAACATATTTCATTTTCTGCTCCAATTTTAATCTCTGCTTGTCACTTGATTTTAGGGAAGCAGATATTTAGCAGCAAAACAGAATTTAGGATCAGTGCACTGAAGTTCCACCCTACAGAGTCAAATGTTTTCATTTGTGGAGGGTTCAGCCCAGAAGTTAAAGCGTGGGATATAAGGACTTCTAAGGTAAAGGAAATATTTTTTCTCTTTCTCTTTTAGAGTGTTTCATAGGTTGTGTGTGCTGTGTGTTACTAAGGTGCTAGATGTACTTACTGGTCTTTCAATAAAATGTTATTCTGAAGTCTTGCATTTGTTACTGTGCTCCTATTCCTTGATATGAACCTCTGTAATGTGTCTTAAGTGCTATGAGGAACATTGTACAGAAAAATATTATTTTTTTCCTTTCTGTAGATATAAGTAACATCTAGTTGAATTAAACATAGCCCATAGCTCACTTCAGGATTGTGAAAAGCAGCTGTGTACCAGGAAGCAGTACAGCTAATTTGCTCTACAAGCTGTTACATGTGGGTCTGGATGTGTATGCCTGTACCTTTTGTATAGAAGCCTGGAGCAATTTTTACGTTCATGAAGGGCCACAGAGGTGTGAAATGCCTCTGCTTTTACTTTATCATGAACCACAAAGAACAATGTGCTCCCAGCTGCCATTCAGAGCTCAGGTAAGACCAGAGCTGTACTCTGCCAGTGAAAGCGTAAGGTAAGCAACATCCTCATGCACAGAACAGCTCAAAGAGAAGCAGGAACTGTGAAGTGAGTAGTTCTTTGTTTTCCTTTGGATTGAGTAGGATAGATCCTACTCATCATAGTTAGCCATCTGTTTGCTCTTGAGGATGGCAGAAGGGACCTGAAAAAGATGAGTTAGCATAGCCACATCTCGTCTCTGTCTGTGCTAAGAATAATAGGTGAGAGATGTAGGGAGATGCATTTCAGGTGTGAAGGCTCTAACAGGAGAGCTCTGAAAGCATTGTGGGAGTTGCTCTGTTGAGGTAAACAGAGTATTCTTGTGCAATTAACAATCGAGTTCCTGTGCTGCAGTTGCGTTTGTCACTGATGTTTAAGGAAAGAATTTAATTATGTAGGATCTCTACCACATGGATAAGTTCTTAAAAAAACCCCATTAGTAAATATATATTGAGACTGCCACATTAGAGGCTACACTGAAAATAAATTTACTGTGAGTTTCAGATTTACAGTGTTAGTATGAAAACCTTTGTAAAAGCTGTGGATGGGATTTTATTTCATCCATCGTTCTTGTATGATGGCTAGTTTTCCTTGGTAGGGATGTGAAGACATTCTCACAGCACAGGTTTGTCAAGGAAGATGGTTCTAGTTTTAAACTGCAAAATGTAAGTGCATTTAATAAAAAATACATATGTAACTTTTTAAAAAGGAGATTAGATTTTTCATTGTAACTGTTCCCCCCTGGCAGGGAGCTGAAGAAGAAAGACTAACAGAAGTCTTTTTTCCTGAAGAGCAGGATCAGTGGTTTCATAGCATGGAAATGGCATGGAGAATACAATTTTTCTTTCTTGGGATTCCCGTAACAGTAGACCTTAATTGTGGGGAGGAGGTGCAGTCTGTAATTGAATACTTCACTGTACTTTTTAGCATACAGAACCCATTGTGTGTCATGGTATGTTGAACTGTCTTTAAAAGGTGCTTCAGGAAATACATGGGTATCATCTTTTTAAAGCTTAAAGATTGTTGATTGTTATGTCAAATTTGAGGTCTTTGATTGTAGTCCAGGAGAAGATGGCAAATGTAGGTGACAGAACGTTCTTTCAGAGATTTTCTGACTTGGTCCAATAATCTTTTCTGGAAATGATACTGTAGTTACACACAAAGTTAAGTGATAGTCTGCCTGTGTACAAAGCCAGAGACATTCTTTCACCTCATGTCATTTCTTTATGATGGATTTTGTGCCTGTGCATATCTTTGAGCGACTGTCTCTGAGCATCTGTGAAGATGATTTTTCCATAGATTTGAAATCAATTGTGATTGATGAGCATGGTCATGCCAAAACTGGCAATGCCTCCAGCTTGTGGGTGTCTAGAGTGCCCAGTCTGTCCAGATGGAAAATGATAACTGATTCTGTTCTGCAGTAACAAACGGCTGAAGTCACGTGTTGCAAAAATGTGCCTGTCTGGACGGTGCTCATGTTGTGTATGGTTGTGGAGGATTGTGTTAGAAATTTTTCACAGGTAGGTAGGACACAATCTCAAATATTGATAATGGAGAAGGCACTTCAGTTTCAAGGAAATAGAAGATACGTTTACAATCCAAGACTTATGCTTCAATAAGATTTTTTTTTCTCAGCAATTCTGATACCAGTGATTGTGATGACAAGATCTGAAGACTATGCAAAATTGGCATTGACTCAAGTAGAACTAAGGTTCTAGAGAACAGATGTTAGTGCTTGTGCTAGATAAGTTAGTTCTGAGTTGTCTCCTGAGTCTGCTACTCTCCTGTTGTCAGTATTCTTGCCAATCCCCAGTATTTTTGTTTTATCTTTGAACAGTGTTATAGTGTCACCGAGACAAATGACTTGAAAAATGCTGTTCTTGGCCCTATTTTATCCCTTGTGAATCGTCAGAGTTTCAATAGTGCTTTCTCTTGGCATCAGACAAGGTATCAAACAGTATTGTATTCCAAGCAATGAAGACAATAAATGTGTTTGTCTCTTAAAGCAGCTCCTTTCTTTTAGGTTTTAAATTCTGATGGTGCCTCAGTTTAACCACAGCCAAACTGTCAATTGGTATGTCTGGCAAACCTGATTGTAGCTCAGACCTGTATAAACGTAGATTTAGAAAGCAGTTCCTTGTGAAGAGTAGCAGGCATGGAACAGCACGTGATGCTTGACCTGGAGAGAGGCTGCAAAGCACCACAAGCATCCCAGGCTGTGATTGCCAAATATTGCCAACCACCTCAGCCTGATGTTCCACAAAGGTGCCTCCTACAGAAATATGTGCATCTTTGTGGACTGGAGTTTGCTGTTTGGCTGTTTTGGAAAGTCTTCTCAGTGAAACTGTTCCTGAAAACTGGCAGGGAAGAGGAAAATCCTTCACCGATGAACAGTGTAGGTGCAACAGAGACAAGGCAAACAGAGAGGTGTAGCACACAGTTTACATGAGGCAGTAAGGAGGAACAGACAAACATTCCTGCGGTGGAGGTTGGTCTCACCTATGCATCATTACTGCAAACTATCGTAGTTACATTTCAAGCTCTCAGGCATAGAATGAAATGTTGGTTAGGCATGAATTATCAGTGTTATCAGTATGTCATGTCTGCCACTTCCTAGTTTGGGGGATTTCTATGGATTCTTCAGGTACTCCTGCTTTCAGTTTGTATTGTTATCTTTAGTCACATATCTTTTTCATCTTACACAGTTCTAGCCATTGTTAAGATGGGGTAGTGTCCTGGCCAATATTTTGAAATTTATCCTGTTCTAATAAGTGCCATTTTCTCTTAACTGAAGTAGATGTCAGAGACCTCTTGCCACTTTTGTTTCAATTTTGACGCAACCAACCTTTCTATCTTTCAAGTTCTTTCATCCTAATTCATGACAAGATTTTCCTGTTTTGCCTGTTCTTTCAAGTTTGTTAACCTGTCATTCAGCTTGAAATGATGTGTGGGTGAACTAATGATTCTTTTTGTTCCAATCATCATACTCCTGATAGCCTTTTCAGGCTTTGCAGCGTACTTTGTCAATAGAGTGAACACCCTAAATCAGGCATCTGAATCTTGTTATTCATTGCACATTGAAAACTCAATTCCAGCATTCACTGGTAATTCAATTTCAGGGGTCATTCTTTAGGATGTTCTTCTGTGTTTTAACAAGCTATTCTCTTGCATGTCTCAAAATTAACTGTGAGGCAAAATGATAATTTTACCAAGAAATAAGGGGATTTTTCACAGAAATTCAGAGCAAAACATTAAGCATAACAGAGATAGAGAGAATTAGAAACTGCAAAAATATTGTCCAATTACACATACATGCAGTGGTTTAAATGAGCTGCTTTATGCCAGTGTGCCTCATTGATGCTTTCTGCTGATGGAAAATGACATAGAATAGCTCATAGTGGTATTTTTGAAAATTAGTACTTCTGACCAGGACCATGAATTTATGAGCATTAATGACTAATATTTCTTCGTGATTTGAATGTGGTACAAAAATTGGATTTGTAAGTCCCAGAGAAAACGTATCCAATTGGTTTGAGGCAGCCTCTCAGCTACTAAAACATTGGAAAATTTTAGGGGAGCTAATAGCAACCCTGCTTTACACAATGCAAACCTTGCTGACGTGCAAATGAATCTTTTCAATTCAGTTTGACAGTTCACTTATGGTACAAGGGAAGTGAGTGAGTGGCTGCATGGTACTTAGTTGCTGGCTGGGTTTAAACCACGACAGAAATGTGCGGTAGGCTATTAATCAGAGAGGCAGTTATAAAAAAAAGGGGGGGAATGTTGAAAGGTACTTATTGCTATCCCTGTTCTGTGGAGCAAATAGGCAAAATAGTTTCAAATGTAGCATTGGATATTAGGCAAGACAAAGAATGAAAGAACAATAAGGGAGTTTAATTCTTTAAGATAAAACTAAGCAATATACTTCAGAGAAATGAATGGATGGGACAGCTTGTTAACTGCTCAGTGAAATGTAAAGTATACAGGCATCTCAAAATTACAGACACAAGTAATCAAAGCCTGAAAAAAAATAAAAGAGGCAGCTGAATAGCCTCGGAGATTTATTATAGTGGTATTTCTTTCTGTTTGTGTTAAACCCAGTTTTGTCTCTCTGGTAAAGAGATTATT
Source organism: Melanocharis versteri (assembly GCA_013397845.1). Classification (NCBI taxonomy): domain Eukaryota; kingdom Metazoa; phylum Chordata; class Aves; order Passeriformes; family Melanocharitidae; genus Melanocharis; species Melanocharis versteri. The sequence goes on along the minus strand of VZTG01005027.1, from coordinate 881,875 downwards.
CTGGAGATTTTATATTATTGTATAACAGATTGATTAAATTTATGAAAAATTTGGAGAATGTTTATAGAGACTTTATGAAAAGACCAGAAAACTTGGAAGTGAGCTGCTGTTTTTTTAAAAAAAAGAATCTGCAGTGTTGACCAAGGAGGGAGCATCATATTGAACAGCCCCCATGGGATCTTTGGACCTTCGAGCTGAACCTAAATAAACCCTGTAAAACCTTGTAAAAAGAAATGTGCAATAACCCTGAGACCTTAAAGTAGTTATGTATTTTAGAAGTATTTCCTTTCTCTGAGCCGTGGAAGAATTTCTTAAGACGTTCAGCACAAGCCAGCACAGTCACACTTCATTTTGGCTGATCTACATTAGCTTTTCAGACCGGAAACAATATATATTCCAACCACTTATTCTACCTGAAATTTTACTATTCCTGGAAATACCGAAGAGAACAAAAGGTTGAGACTTGTGTCCCTTAACCCAGAAGAAGGACCTTATTTTGTTCATTAAAGTAAATATGACTACAGATGGGTTTTTTTGCTTTTTAATTTGGGTTTCTAAGCTTACACAGATATACTATCAGAGCAAGACTACAACCATAGCTGTCTAAAACGGATAATACTTTTAAAGGAGCTGCAGTTCATTATATGGTGAATGGTCAAACTGCATTAAAACAATGTATTTACGTGTGTCAGCAAGGTTTGCCTGGTGTGCAGTAGGGATGCTGTTAGCTCTGGTGAAAGGACATACGGCAGTCAAAGCTTGCATCTGAATGTACTCTTTTAAAGTTTCTAAATGTATCCATATAATTACTTTTGAGATTTGCATATTTTACCTTTTATTTGCATTCTGCTTTGATGAAACTTAACGTTTTGTAAGCATTCAGGAACTGGTTCTTTATAGTGTCCATACAAAAATGCAATGGACTTTAAAAGTGGGGATCACTAACAACATTTTTTTTTTACTCTTTTACAAATAGAGGAATAATTTGCTCAACTGTTGGATATAGTCTGTTTTTGCTCTCTTGTCTATTGATGTTCATGTGTCCAGTGTCACAAACTTGTGGGGTTTGTTGGAGCTTTGGCAAGAGCTATTTGTGATCACTGTCAGAACAGCAAGTCCTGATGAAGCACCACACAGTCATCTGGAGAGGGAATAGGTGGAAGGTGACAGGGCTGTGGCTCTGATCCTAAAGCATTATTTGAAGCTCTTAGACCTCCATAAATGCAAATCCCCTGATTATGTTAAACAAGGAGGGAAAGAGAGGAAGGGCATGAGGTAGAGGAGACCCAGTAAAATATGACCAGACAGCCACAGAACAGACTTTGCAGGAAAGATTAGTTACAGACATGGGAATAAAAGACATTTTAAAAAATTATATGATTTAATTGAAGGTTGATTGTGTGACGTTTACTTGATGTCACTTTATGATGTTGGACTTTGATAGAGCAATAGGAGAAGATGGAGAAGGAAGGAATTAACCTAGGTACTGCATAATGGGAAAACTGGCTGAAAGGGATATCTCAAGAAAGGAAACTGACTGGGAGGAGTTTAATGAAGTGCTTCAGGTATGACACTAAATGGAGACAAAATTTATTATTTTATTTTTGGAAAATGCTTGTTACAGAAAGTCTTGTGCTAGCACAATCAATAAAAAAGAGCAATAGAGTATTGTGCAGTAAAAATAGCAATGACTTATTAGAAATTGAAAGAGTACAAAGAAATAGAAAGGTTCAGCCATTTGGGGTTAATAACAAAATTTTGTAATGGAAAGTTTGAAAAATGATTAGTATAAAGTCAAGGCGAATTTAAGGAAAACGTAGATTTGGAGATTTACATAGAGTTTCTTACACAGAGATCTTATAAGATATGGAACAAATTAACTAGAAAAAAATGGTGGAAGCTCCTGTTTTGAGCTTTTAAAATAGGTCTTGAAATGAACCGTAAAATTTTTATTAACAACAGAGTTCAAGGCAGAGTTACAACAGGGTGTTTTCCTCTCCCCCCATCTTTGTTTATTACTCTGAACATTACTTAGCTACAAAATTGCAACTATCATCTGCAACTTTATGCTTAAAAAGAAAAAAATTTAAAGAGATGCTTTTTATGTTGGTGAGCTATTTCTCCATACTTGAATTTATAAAGAAATAAGCCCAAGCTGTTAAAGCACAGTTAAAAAAATTAATAGGTGCAAATGCACTGCATTTGTTTCCTTGGAAACATTCTTTGCAATTTCTTTCAGATGAGATGCAGTCGTTTTAAGTAGCATGTATTTAGGAGACCCTAATGAATTTGTCTCTGGATAGCATATAAATATGAAAAAAGGCTGTAGAAACTGGTGGAGCTGCTTGCACTTCTGGTTACTATAGAAACAGCCAATACATTGTCATGTACTGATGGTATTAGGAAGAACAAGGTAATTAAAATAAGATGATTTATTCAGTGCTTTAGAAAACTCAAGTTATTCTCAGAGAAATCCTTCCTGAATCCATGGACAAAAGTTCAAAGAAATGTGGTGGGGGTATATTCGCACTTGCATAATGGCATTTGATTTTAAATGTTACCATTCAGGGGTCCTTTCTGAGTGTGAAGGCACGTGTTATGTGTCTGTGAGCAGCCTGCTGTGTTTATTTGGGAGCTGCAGATGGTGGCATTGCAGTTGAGAATCCTACACCTGTCTGTGGACAGTCACTCCTGTGCTCCCAGAGGGACCGAAACGAGCCAGAAACGAAACATTTCTTCTTTTGGAGCAGGAGTGCTCGAGCGAGCAGCTGTCAGGGAATGGTTGTTGCAATTTCAGCCAATTTCTAGACACGTTTTACACCCCCAGCAGTGACCAATACGCTTTTGAAGAACAAGAATAGAAAAGCACAGCAAACTTCTTTATGACAATTCCTATCAATGGTCATCTAGGCCTCTCTAACTTAGAGTTTGGGGGCTTCCTGCCTCTTTGTCTTTCTTGGATCACTTTGAGTTTTCACGCTGTGGAATTGGTTGTTGTTGATCTTTTTACATCTGCAACTTCCTGTAGCAAAGAATTCAGCTTAAATATGTAGTGTTCGGAGAAGCATCTCGTTCTGTGTGTTTTTGCAGTCTGAAGTCTTATAATGGAGAAAACCACTCGCCTTCTCCATGCTGCTCAGACTTTATTTTGAATTTTTTCAAATTCCCCTCAGTCATCTCATTTCTGTAGTAAGAATTCCTTGTTTTTGTACTAAAAGATCTGTGAGTTCCTCGCAGAAAAGCCATTCTGTATCTTCCTGTAACTTTCCTATATGCGGATTTCACTTCTTATCCTCTTTGAGATGGGGAGATAATTTTAAATAAAAAAATTTGATGGGAAAATAATTTTTTTTTCTTATAAATGATTGATGATTTCCATCACGAGATTCTTGTGCCTTTTCAAGTGATCTGAAATTGACTTTAAAAAAAGCCAGTGTACATTGTTCATATCTGAATTCTTAGAGATCAATACCAGATTAAGGTTAACCACTTCTTCATCTTAAAAAGCCTTTCTTTCCTTTTAATTACTCTTAAGATCCCTTGATAATCTTGACCTGTATCTCTGAAGACAGAGCAGTTACAAATGGGAAAAAACTTAAATAGGAAAGAAAAATAGGGGGTTTTAACTGCATGAAGAGAAATACAAGAGATTGACACAAATGGTTTGCACTGAAATAGATAAAAATCCCTTCTATTTTATGAAAAATAGGCTTTTCTTTAAGTTAAAATGTACTTTTTAATACTGTTAATGGTGTAGATCTGTTTCACAGAGGAAACTTAAATCAGTCCCCCTTTGCATTAATTATCCAACATGTCAGTAGGAAGAGGCAGGTCCATGCCAAAGCTAAGAAGGTAGGACAAGAAATGAAAGTAAAAATATGCCCAGTTTTGCAGGTTGGAAGGCATGGATCTGACTGACTAAGGGTTTTTTTGATGACCAGCCATATTGTCTGTAGTCCTATTAGATTTGTTTTGAGACCTCCTCTCCTGATGCCCAGGAGAATGACTATAAAAGCATGTTTCTTTCTCATCACTGGCATAAAACTTGAGGTGTTTTTTGTAAAGTGCATTGCACTGGTCATTACAAGTGACCAGCACAGCGTTGGAGCAAATAGCAGCTTCTGAATTGCTTGTGTGGAGGCTTTGAGAGATTTCTTGGCAAACAGAATACCAGTATGTGCATGGTATGTGCTGTATGCAGAGAAGTATTATAGAGCACCCATCTGAAATATATGCCTTGAATTCAGCATCACGACTTGCTTTTCGAATCACCAGAACCATAAGAATCTGTTTGAAACTGGTTTAATTTGCTTAAATTACCATTCTTTTTGAATTCCTGCAGCCATGAACTCCTGCCTTATTGAAGAAGCTTTGTTATTATGTTGGATTGTGTTGACACCAGAAACGATTAGGCCTTCCTTTGAAATGAATTCTTTTATGTCCATAAAATTCTTAGGTTGAAGAAGTGGACTGTGGTTTTCCAGTGCTGATGGGTGATAAATCTGCAACTAGGGAAAGAGCAGAAGCTGTTATTAACAGACTAAAGCCAGCAGGGTAGGCAAACTGGTGCTTTCCCCAGACAAGTTCCTCAGGCATGTCATGAATTAATTGCCTAAAGTAGAACAAAGCAGGTTTAATTATGAGTACTTTCCTGAGCAGGGATGTTGCAATTAGTTATTTTTGAAAGCTGTCTTTGTGGGGCAATCGAAATACTATGTATATCAAGTTCCCAGCTGCTATTCAAAGTGTTAATTTACTGTTCTCTGAGTCAGTTCCTATCATGTGGTTTGAAGATAAAACAGCATAGTTTCTCTGAGGTATGTATCAAACATATAGAAAAAGAAGGTCTTCTGTGCTAATTTCGAGAGATGGTTTCCTGTTGCAAAGCTAAGGAACACAGGTGATTTGGTTAAATATCCTATTAAATAACAGACAAACAAATATTATTTAATGATTACTGGTGAAAATGTTTAAATTGATAGTGGCAGTTTTTGTAAGAGCCCAACAGGCTTTCAGCAAACATTAGAAGTATTTGCACATTACCAACTTCACAGTATCTTCTTTTTCCTTACCAAGAGATGTCTGTTGCTCCAAAAACTGTTAAAAGCAAGACCAAAACCTAAACCCTTTACAACGCTGGAGACAATATATGGATGCATATGTACCCACATTTCACAAGTTTGGGGCTTTTTTAGATGATGAAGATCTAAACAGTATGTCTGTGATTTTCATCTTTAAAATAAGAAAATATTAAAGAATCACTACCATGAGTAACCATTTGGAAGTTTGTTATCATTTATTGCTCTGTTTTGTTGTTCTTCATTTCCCAGCACTAACAGGCCTTTGTTTCTGGCTCTTTGTCCCTGTTTCTACACTTGTGCTGCTCCATGCTCTTGCTCCTGCTGACTCTGGTTGGGACTTGTCACTTCTGAGAAGGTGCCTGCTGCTAAGTAGCTGCCTCCTCAGTCTGTCAGGGTGGCTCTGCCTTTTGTGTCCACTCCTCTCAATTTAACTTCATTCTTCTCCTGCAGTTCCTACAGCTGTCAGGTTTCTGTATGGTTTTCCGTTTCTCATTCCAGGCAGCTATTATATTTTATGTGGTTTTTTTTTAGTTTGGAGTTTTATTTTTCATTTTTGCCTCTACAAAGAAGCTTCATTTTCTACTTTACTAATGAACTATAGACTTCCTTTTATAACTCTGTGTACAAATATGCATGGTGATTTCTCCATAGAGAAAGTGGAGGCTATAAATATGGAAATATCTCTTTTGGCTTTACAAAGTTTAATTGCTTTGTATATTATGCAGATTCTGAGGCTGTAAAATCTGATGAGAGTAAGCAACACATTTGTATATTCACTATCTTAAAAACGCAGGCAGATTGCTGAGAAATGTGCAAGTTTTTGAGGGTGCAAGTTTACATCTGTTATTATAGGGTGTGTAGGGTGCTTGCATGGCTGAGGTTCTTCACCGAATGCAAACATGATGTGTCTAAACTGTGTATTTCTCAAAACCTGTGAAAAGCAACTGGAGCAGCTGCTGCTGCCATCCTTCTACATGCTGAGATCACAAGAAGCAGGGCTGGAAGGGACCTCAGGACACCCACAAGTAGATCGCCACCCTAAAGCAGGATCAGTTTTCTGAACATTTTCCCAACAGTCATAGATTTTTGTGCTTGAGGCAAGAAATCAAGAAGTCTTCATGCTGTGTTTGGTACTTGAAATGATTTTTCTTTTATTGGTGACAGTGTAAAACAGAGGTATAATTTAGGATATTTCACTGTGACACTTGAAAATTGTTTGTTTGGTTGTTATTTTAAAAAAAATTTATCTGCAGATGGTCTGGGCCCTGAAGTCAGTAGTCACTGGGTATATAAGGGGTATCAGTTAAGCACTGAAATGCCTCACGAAGTTGGGAGTCATTTCAGGATAATGCTTCAAGCACTTTTTCCATTCTGTTGGTTTTCTAGTGACATTAGAAGAAGGACTAACCTCTGAATACCCGTTGGAAGTGCAGGCAGATATGTTTTTAGCTATCTTGGAGAGAGAGAGAGAGAGATTCAGATATTAATAACTAGGAGTCTTCCCATGTCCTAGTTTCAAGGATCACCATATTCAGAGAGATGGTTTGCTTTGATCTGGCCCCTTGCCTTGAAGTTTCTCTTCACTGGAGGCAAATCAGAGAAAAAAGAAAGCAAAAGTATTGATTTGCAAAATTCAAATTAGATAACATAGATACAGAATTTCATGAAGAAAGATGGAAAGAAGGAAAATTCAAATTGTTCATGTGTTCCTTAGAATAATTAAAAATATCTCTTACTTTTTAAGATTCCGCTTACTGGCTGTTAAAATATTCAGAATCCTGTGGCTGATACCCATTTCTGCATGGATCTAACCTACTTTTTGTGTACAATCAGAATCTCCCCAGGTGTAACTTGTACCCATTCCCCCTGCTCTTTTCCACATAACTCTTTGTAAAAAGGGATTTCCCATCATCTTTGTAGCCACCTTCTAAATACTGGAACTTGGTCTACCCTAAACCTTTTTTTCTCAAGGCTGAGCAAGCCCAGTTCTCTCTGCCTTTCCTTATGTAGCAGCTTCCTAGTCTTTTAATCGTCTTCATTGCCCTTTTCTGGTCCCTCTGCAGCCTGTCTCCGTGTCTTTTGTATAGCATGGGCAAAACTGAACACAGTATTCCAGGTGTGACTTGAAAAGAGCTGACTAGAGTGGGACAATGACTTTTATATCTCTGCTGGTGATGCCCTTGTTGATGCCCCCAGCACCCAGCTGGCTTCCTTTGCTGCAGCTGCACACTGTTCACTCGTGTTGAGCCTGTTGTCCATGAGGATCCTCAGGTCCCTTTCCACTTTCTGGCTGGGCACGCAGCTCCAGCTCCTCCTGGTTGTTCCCAGGCTGTGTGTGTTGGTGTACAGACACCTGAGGTGTTGGTTTGCTGGTTTCACCTGGGAGGCAGCGGAGGAGCATTTGTTGCTGCTCTGGCTGGCCTGGCCTATCCCCAGCTGGTTGCAGTGGTGTGTTTGGTGCTGCCACTTGGGACACCCCAGACTCCCTGAGTCCTTCAGTCTACAGCCCAGCTCACCAAGTGGGACAGCTTGCTGCCAAGGATTCTTTTGCCACTTCTAGGGAATCTAGAAGAGTTCATAATATCGAAGGGAGTTTGTGTAGACCGAGCTTCACAACACTGTGTTGTCTAAAGCTCTTTCTGGATCTTACTCGAATTCCTTGGTAGTTTACAACAAATCTTATGTATATACAAATATAATAGATAAATTGTACAAACTCATGTTTTTTAAAATATAATTTAATTTTCCTGTATATTAATTCTTTATATACATTGGCTAAGCTATTTAAAACACTAGTACATCAACATTTTAAATTGAGTTACCTTTTTATGTTTAAAAATAAAATATAATTTAATGGAGATAATTATTAATACAAAGAGGGAAAACATAGAAATTATGTCAAAAAATAACAAACTCTTTTATCCACTAGGTGTTGAGAGTGTACAAAGCTGCAGTACAACAGACTTTGGATATACTCTTCCTCCCTGAAGGAAGAGAATTTCTTACAAGCACAGATGCCGTAAGCCGAGACTCAGCTGATCGTACCATCGTTGCGTGGGATTTCCAAAGTGCTGCTAAAATCTCCAATCAGATTTTTCATGTAAGATTAACAATTAGTGTTGTTCAGGTCGTGATTTAATATTTCATACTTGTCAGGGTAGTAAAAAAAAAAAAGCATTTGGTTTTCAATAAGGTCTTGTGATGTATAAGATGCCTCTCATGTAAGTTGATGACTTTGTTTTTATACTTAACACTTAATTGTTATTAAAAAATAACCTTGAAGACTGAGAGGTCTCCTTGTGTTTAAAATATTTACATTTCAGTGCTAATTCATTGACATCTAAGCTATATTTAGGCAAGGACTCTGCAGTGTCATTGTGGTTTGCCCGTGGTGCATGGCAGTAGCTGCTATAGTGCCACGTTTCTTTTCCCACACTTTTTCATACATTTTTCATCAGCTGCAATGAGAGCTATTGACAAATTGAGTTTAATATTCACACAGTAATAGCAACCTGATACGTGCATAGAGATACCTAATACAGCATAATCACAGAGGCAAAATTTGCATTTATCAGTGCAGGTGCAGTATTTCTCAGTCATCTAACCAAGCAAGACATTTAATGGACTAAATTGTCTAGAAAGGCTGACAGCTTCAAAGGAGATTACCAAGGCAGCTAATAGAAAATTTCAACTCCCTGGGTCTTTTTTGAAAATTAAAGTCTAATATCCTATGTAATATAATATGATTGGATTGCATATAGATGCTTTTTGGCTGAAATAAACAGTAGTCTGCCGACAAGAACACATAGTTGATGATTTAATGGTTTTGTTTTGTGTTTAATTTCCAGAATTGTGTCTTTGTACAATATTGGATCTATCAATACCTTGGATAGACAGTAGGAAAGGAAAAAGGAAACAACTGTGAATATATAAATTACAGACCAGAAAGGTTCAGCATCAGGGAGTAACAAACAAACAAGTCTACAGCATCTCTGAAATAGACTTTTTCACCCTGCACTTTTCTGCACTGTGAATAAACAAAATGTGGTGATGACTTTGCAAACTCTGCTTCACTTTTCTGAATTTCACCTTTGAAACCTTTGAGGTGAGAGAGGACTCCTCAGCTCTCCAAACAGATTAGGTCCCAACAGGACTTGATCTATTGCTTGTCTGCATTAACAAATGAATAATTAAGAGCTCTAAAATAACCCATTATTACAGCATACCCAGCATACCAGCACCATGCTCCTGCAGATTGTGTTGTGCTTTCTGATCGCATATTTCCAGACCCAGTTTCTCTGCAGAAGCACACCATGCACTGTGCCCAATACCTTACGGTATCCAGAACTTCCTTCCCAGTCCCTCACTTCCAAATCACACAACGAAACCAGTCTGATGTTCCTCCTGCTCTGCCACAGGGCCCATGGTGTCCAGTGGTCACTTTCATCCTGGTGTTCTTCACATGCAGATGTGTCCTACAGCCAAAACTCTCTTTCTATTCATGGCATCAAAACTCAGCACTCTGTCTTTAGGTTAGGCTGAAACCAGGAGAGGTTTGGACCTGGCCAAAGCCTTGTGAGAGCAGTTGATTTCTGATGGAGTCACCATGCAGAGTTTGGAAAGTAATTTTAATTCAGTCTTAAATAGGAACTGTAGAGTAAAGCCAAGTCTTACTAATTACTGCAGATATTTATGAGTTTGCAGCCAGCAGCGGCTTACATCACTGTCATAAGGAGGCTAATAATGATCCTTTTTTCTTTTTTTTTATAAGAGTGGGATGGGGAAAGGTGTCTGTTTCAATCAGATGTTTTCTGTTCCTGTCAGTCTGGCCAGAGCTGGAAGGATGGAGGATTTGAGAACTGTACAAACTAGCATGGAAAGCACAGTATGGCTGTGGAGGAAGGGATATGGGGAAGAAGATTCACTTTCATGTTCAAACTTTGGGTTTCCTTGGGCAGGAAGAGGATGATGGAGAACCATCTGCTTGGAGTTACCTTTCTGCAGCTGTTCTACAGTATAATTATGGTTCAGAGAGATACGAGATTTTGGTCAATATCTAGGAAATTGGGGTTGAGGTTTGATTTAGCATTTGTCTTTATGTAAGCCTTCCAGTGGTTTGTAGTGAGTTAAGTATCTTTATCTAATGTATACTATGGAGATGAGTTATCCTTACCATGCCCTTTATGGGCTCTCAAATATGTCAAAGGTAACTTGAATAATTTGAACAAATCTCCTGTTTGATACAATAAAACTTCCTTTAAAATCATTTTCAGGAGCGTTACACTTGCCCAAGTCTGACCCTGCACCCGAAGGAGCCCGTGTTTGTTGCTCAGACCAACGGGAACTACATGGCTTTGTTTTCTGCCCAGCGACCCTACCGAATCAACAAAAAGAAAAGATATGAAGGACACAAGGTATCCTTCCCCACCAGGAACTCAGTATGCACCTTTAAAAGGAAGATAGATAGCAAAGCACCTCTGCTTTTTAGTACATCTGCTAATAGTGTTTTATTATAAATCAGTGATAGATATTGATTGGCTTCATTTGCTTTCCCATGTGTCAGACTATTTTGAATCATATGCACTCTGAAGAAAATAGTTATTAGAAGACTTTATGAATGTTTAATGGCTTGATTAAGTAAGTTTTTGATACAGTTGTGTCTTGATAAAGACATGGAGAAGTCTTTAATGTATATTTATTTAAAGATACATGGGTTTTGTACTATATTAATTTTCAGTATACCACAATGAAATTTTCTAATCAGCATTAAGAGTTAAACTGTTATTGTTTTTCACAGGTGGAAGGATTTGCAGTGGGCTGTGAATTTTCTCCAGATGGAACACTTTTGGTGACAGGAAGTTCAGATGGCAAAGTGTTTTTCTACAACTATCATACTTCAAGGATTATTCGCACTTTGTCTGCGCATAAAGAAGCTTGTGTGAGTGCAATATTTCACCCAGTCTTGCCATCACTCCTTGCAACATGTGATTGGGCTGGAGAAATCAAGATCTGGCAATAACAAGCAGAGTTACTTTTCAGGATGTCTCTCTCCTGTTAGTCTGTCAAAGGCTTAGGAAATAAGCCAGAGTATGGAATGTGAAATTCTGTTGGGATATGTTGTGAGCAAGAGAGAGACTGTTCTCTTTTCTTCTATGACCTCTATGTTTATGCTTTCATAATGCAGTTAAGATGGGTTTGTGGTTAGCTGCTGAACAAAGATGTGGTCCTACTCTCTCCCTCAGCCCTGGAGACAAATTTTTAACCCTTTTGTGTCAATCTTCTGATGCTCATCCGGTCCCATTCTGCTTTGAGTACCTAAATTTAAGAAAATTATTGCTTTTTATGCAGCTTTCTTAGACCAGGGTTTATCATAGAATCATAGAATAATTTAGGTTGGAAAAGACCTTTGAAATCATTGAGTCCAAGCTTTAACCCAGTACAGCCAAGTCCACCACTAAACCATGTCCCATAGTGCCACATCTACAAATATTTTAAATACCTCCAAGGATGGTGACTCCACCACTTCCCTGGGCAGCCTGTTCCAATGCCTGACAATGCTTTGGCTGAAGAAGTTTTTTCTATTATCCAATCTGAACCTCCCCTGTCACAATATAAGACTGTTTCCTCTTGTTATCACCAAAAATTGAGGACATACTATTTAACAGAAGATGATGTACAGATCAGTTAATATCTCTTCCACCTTCCTGGGATGTTTTTTCCCACTTGTTTGAACTCGTTTAGGTTCCCAACCTAATCACTGGAGGGTTAGAGAAGCAATACTGTAGTTCAAGGCAAAACAGCTTCTATACTCACAAAGGGGGAAGGCCACAGAGCAGGTAGGACTGCTTCTTCTGATAATAGATAATCTGTTATCACCTCAACTTACTGTAAAATGCCTTCTAAGAGTTCCAGGGAAAGGTGTGACAGCTTGAACCTAATTTTGAAGTCAATACATTTGTGGTTTTGAAATCCTGATGTTTAAACTCGAGTTTTAAACTTACTTTTATGACTGTAAAAAAACAAAATGAAACTATGTACAAATATTTTTAAGGAAAAAATAAACATTTTTTTTAATAGATGATATCTCTGTTTACTACTTTACTCCTATTATTCTTGACAAGTTAGTACACAAGCCTATAATGGAATTGATGCTTGGGGGTGAAAACAATTAACATGTTACACTAATTTATTGCAAACACGTATGCATTTCTCCATACTTCTTGATGTCGATTGGACACAGAAAATTATCATCATGTTATTTAGTGCAGGGGATGTTCTTTGGCCCTCAGACAGGAGCTGGGCTATTCTTCAGCAAATGTAAAGTTCATGAGGCCATTTTACAGTGTCTTTACATATATAGAGATTGTTTGTAAGTGTATTTTAAATTTGTGTTCCCTGCACTTGTATTGCTTGGTTCTAGAAGGTTTTTTATGGCAAGTGTGTGTATATATATGAAAAATAATATGTCTATGCATCACATAAACCACATGTATTCCTAATCTTGACCCACATAAACATGTATTATCTTGTAGTGAGTGCTGTAAGCTTGTCTTGTCTTTGGTCTGGTTAGTCTCTAAAGGTGTTTTAACATGCACAGGATAATTGTGCTGGGTGAATTGTCTCTGTCATGGAATCCAGAAACCATCTATAGTAGCAAGTTTTCCTCTGTAGCATCTTTTTATTTTTCTGATTTTTCTTATTGACACAAATGCAAGGGGTTTCTGTCCATTTTTTGCATGCTCAGTAAAAAAAGCTTTGTCAGAGAAAAGTTTTCAGGACACCTTTGTGAATAGCAGATTTTAGTTAATTAATGAGCAAAATGAACTCCATTGGTTTGCTGTTTATGTTCCTTATTGCTCCTAGTACAAAATAAGACCATACCAAGACTCTGGATCCAGTGATATTATTTGAAGTCTGGACCAAGATATTGTGGCTGCATGATTTTAATAATCTTGTCAGCAGCTATGATGGGTTTTAACACGGGGCATTTAATTTAAATGAGTCTTGCAATGTAGCAAAAGCAACTTCTTCTTTGTTTCCCAGATTGTCCTTAATTTCTTGCTTCCTTGTTCAGCAATGAGCTGTTCAACAGGAGCCTGAAGTTTGCACTTCTCTTGACAGTGCCTCTAGTATATGAGCCAGCTGTACCTTTAAATAGAAACTTGTTCTGTGGTTTTGAGTTACTCCTAATTCAGGCTGTGGGATCCTCATAAGGGTTGGGAGTTCAGCTGGAAGTGAAGTAGCCCTCACCTGTTGCTGGGCAGGGTGAATCCCAACTGCACAGCATTTTTCAAGGGGAAAATGTGTTTCTCTGTGTTCTTCCCTCCTGGTGTTTTAATTCAAAATGTACTGTTACCACTTTAAGACTTTGGGTGGCCAGGTGTATCTTATATGAAGGATGGGCAGCACTGTAATTGTTCCTGTTACAGCCTGGTATCTCCATGGGAGATTATCCATTATTTTGTTAAGTACAGCCTTCAGAGGGGCCTCTGAAATAAATGTGAGCTCACGGTAGAAATGCCTTCTTGGATGAGGCCTCAGCTTGTGTGAACACTTTGCTCTGAGTGAGCTCTCAGCACACTCAGACTCAGAGAGAGCACATCTGGATAGAGAGAAAGTCCTGAGAGAGCAGTCTTTGGGATCACTGTGGAGAAAAGTAACTCCATTTTGTAAGATTACCCACATTGTTGCTTAAGTTTAACTTGCGCTGAGGCATGATTCTGGTGTCTAGCATTTATCCCTCCTGAAATTATCCTGCAAGTATAAATTGTAGACTATTTGAGGGGTGGAGAGGGAGGGAAAAGCTTAAATTTGATTAAAGGTAGTAGAGAAAATAAAAGAAACTTGAAACGGTATAATCTTAAAGAATATTAAAGTTAGAATTGCATTTGTGTTAGATTTCCAAGATGGCAGGAATTTAATTACTTAGAAGATCCAGTCAAAGGTTTTATAATGCAACGAAATTATTTTCACAGCATTATCTTGTTAAAATCTCTTTCTAATATAAAACTGATTAAGACACAGACTGAAATTTAGTCATTGAAAATATTTTAGAAGAGTGGTGTCAATTAAGTTTTCATTATAATTCAAACACAAATACTTCTTTGTTATCTTATGTAATGAACTGTAATCAAAAAATATCCACATTATTCCGTCACTCTGCAATTACCAAATACTGTTTGGGCTGCAAACAAGGATTATTATGGTCAGATGAAGCTTTTAGAATGTAATGAATTGTTGGTTAATTAATTTTATTCATAAAATTATTATCTATAAATTTTTGCATCTTGCTTTAGGAGAAATTTTTTTAGCTTTATATAGAGCTCTCTAGGGCATCATATGTTAGAGCCAAGGCAGACTTTTCCAGCGTTTTGAAATGGTCTAGACTGTGTAGATAAATGAGCCAGATTAATTTTAATCTATTTTGTACTGTACCAAAAAGTAATAATGCCAGTCTCTACTATTTTATTATTTGCTACTGGAGCATTATTAATTTGGGGTGTCAGAGGATACAAGCTATTCAACTGTCTTTATCTCAAAAACCTGCTAATTAGCAGACAGTTATTAGAATCACTGTGTTCACTCAGCTGAAATACTGTTGGTGAGCCACTATATTTCAGCTATTGGCTTCATCATGAAAATAAGGTATGGCATTACAATGGGATTACTCTTTCTGTAGGGGACAGGCAAATGTAAAGATACAATACTATGGCAGAACAGAACAAAACAGGCAGATCAAAAAATTGTGGGATCTCAAATTTCCCGTTATCCTTACATAAGGGTTTGGCCTGCGTTCAGCTGAAAATATTTGCTCTGCTTTCTTCAGCTAGCCTTGCTCTTGGTCTCTTAATCCCAGCTCCTCCTAGTCACTGCTTGTATCCTCACTATTTAATTTTCATTTTTTCTGTCCTTGTTTCAGCAGCTTGTCTTCTGCATTTAAAGGTGTAGCAGTCTATGTGCTTACACTACATTCATCCTCTCATTTATTTTTTTTACTTTGCTTTGACTTGAGACTTTCAGGCTTTCATTCCAGCTGTCATTAGAAAGGCAGGCAGAAATCTCAGTGCACTCTACACTCCATTCTTGCCTGTTTTCCAGTTTTAATGAGGCTTATTACTTTTGGAGAGTCTCCCCTTTTCTTAGCCTCTCCTCTGTCGGCTTCTCTTTCTACTGCTTTACTGTCTTGCAGATCCTTTCTATTATATCAGCTCTTACAAGGTTTACCTTGTCAGGAGTGCACTTTTGTGGAAAAAAAATATCAAAGAAACCTCACCCACCAACCCTCAGAGTTATTGCCACTTACAGTGCTTTAGCTAACAGAGTGCACAAACTGCATTGGCCTCAAATTAATTAAAATGAGGAGATGTGCTCTAAGACCATATTTAGTAAGTCCCAACTGGTGGGACTAGGCTGGGGATAGTTCAGAGTATCCCCTTCTCCCCCAAATGCTTGTAGGTTTGATACTGTGATTTCAGAAATGAGACAAACTACACGTTTACTCCTGTTGGGCCTTACCACTATGAATGTAGGGTGTTTTCCCCTTTCTTTGATAAATTTCTCACTGCTCTCTTCATGACTCACCTCTCTCTGCAGAGTGGCCGTAGTCTGATATTTTCACACTTCAAAGAATTGAAATGCAGGGAGTTAATTTATGAGGGAAAAAGAAGCAATTTTAGAGATGCTTGATCTCCAGTTGCAGTAAGATGAGCTGGCTCCTGCCCCAGAGCTCGATGAATCCTGCCACGTGTGCAGAATGATTCCCAGCTGGGACAGAGCAGCCTGGCATAGGATGGGAACGATGGGTCTCTGGAAGCGGGTAGGACTCCCTGTACTGGATTTAGGTGGATGTTTAATGGACCTCAGCTTATTCAACTCCCTTTCCCAGTCCCTGGATATCCTACACAAGCTTATTTAGAAGCCTACCAGAAAGTACCTAGGTACTGCCCAGGAATGATAAACTTTCATCCAAAGGTAATTCTCACTACATTTTCACGATTTTGCATAAGTGCCTCTTAAAATCAATCTAAAAACTTTTGCAGGAAGACTTTGGAGAAGGTTGAAGTTCACCAAGGTTGAAAGTGCCTGAAGTTATGGTCCAGGCAGTTTCAGCTAGATTCCATTTGTCTCCAATTTCCATGAGCAGGGCAGCAGAACTCAGGTATCATTCTGAGGAGGATTTCTACTGAGAAACTGTTTGAAGTGTATCCTTAGAAGAGCAACTTATGAAACAACTTGTCCTTAAGTGTGCCTTCTATGGTAAAAACTGGCTTACATTGAAAAAGCAATTTCCTTATGTTCAGATTATTACCTCTTGTTTATAAGCAAGTAGCAAAGAATTGCCTCTGAATATGATTTAGATATATCTTCACCATGAACTATGTTATTTTTATGTTTTATTCCATAACCACCTCCTTTGTTGGCTTGCCACTAGGAGTTGTGAGTAAATTCCAGAGCTCTTCCACCTCATGGTCCATAGGAAATTATTTAAGTTGAATATGAGGTAAAGAATGTCATAGCTTACACATATGTTATAATATATATTATAAAGCAAATGAATAATTTTGATTCATTCCCTTTCCTTGCTTTTTTAAATCCTTGCTAAGACAAATTCTTGTTTTTAGAAAGAATTTCTTATAAATCAAAATAAAAGATCTATTACCCCCAGCGAGTCGGGATGGTTAGTTTGCGCATCTTTGCTATTTGTTTTAATGCATGCAACTACTTGAAATGCAGACAGCAGTTCAAATCACATACCGCTTTTAGTAAAAAAATGAAAATATTTATTATGCCATTAACATGAAACGTGCAATCTGTGAACTGTAGGCATGTCATGGACTAATTTTTCTTTGTTGCAACCTCAAACAGGTAATGTTTTGACCAGATACATAACCTCAGAATCTGGGCAAAAGCCATGAAGTGAAATCTTAATCATATCCAAAACCTCATCTTTACTCTTCTCAAACATCAAACATGAGAGATTTTAGAAAATAAAAAAAAATTCTAGGAGATTATAATACTGGCGAGGGATAGAGACATGGATTTCCTTCCAAGTACAAAGGAAGTAACCTCTGTGTTCAGTTCACTGGTTCTAATTTCAAACTCTTTTCACTTTGGGCTCTTCCCTAATTTTTAATGTCTCAAAAACTAAATGACTGTTGGTGAGTACTCAGTTGAATCACACCCCAGTGTATAAAGATTCCTGAATCACTGCGTACTCTTCACAGGATGTGTGATATGCCCAGATCTGAATATATACAGAAATTCCAATTATTTTTTAGTCAGGGCTATTTGCTAATCAAAGATCATAAACCAAAGACTAATAGCAAGCCCCCCACATCCCATGGTCCAAGACTCAGTTCTGCAGTACTTTTATGTAGCACGTGTAGCATGAAGCACGTGTGACTCTTTTCTGGAGTGGGAGGAAGGGTGGCAGCACAATCTGAAGGCTTCGTACCACAGCAGGAGTTTAGGAGGACAAGGGAGGTTGTGCTTGGAGAGTGAGTGTCCATGTCAGGGGAAAAACGGTGTAAGAGAAGATAAGCAGAGAAAGGTGAGATGAGAGCAGGGAGGAATGGATGCTGCTGATCACGGGGCTTGAGGAAGAGATGTGAAGGGTTTAGGGGTGTACACAGCACAGCTGTGACAGGGAAAGGAACCTGGCCCTAAAAGTGCCTCTTGGCTGCATAACTGGCTCAGGCTGCATTGCCATGCTAGCCACAGCCAAGAGCTTTTCTTTGGCCTGTACTGCACCTATTTATAAAAACCAACATAAATTTGCTGTAGTTTGTGTCTGTGCTTGCAGGACAACCTCTCAGCACTGTAGTGTTCAGTCAGTAACTCTGGCACTGCTATAGCAGTCTGGTCACGGCTGCTTCAGCCACAGGTGAATTGCAAAATTCACCTGAGAAGCTGTGTTCTTCCTGGGATAATTGGCATTTTGAGAGCTTTAGGGGGAAGGCAGTGGAGACAACATGTCATTATTAAAATAAAGACAATGCTTTTGGGACTCCAGAATCTGATATAATTTACATTTGGACCTCTGGTCTCTACTTCAGAAGTGCAATTTTAAATGATCTTTTTATTAATGATGTATACAATGTTTTCCTTGTTTTTCAACATACTAGCTGAACTACCACATTAATTATGCATCTTTGGGGATTTTTGATATTTGGTGCATTTTGAATGCCCTTCAGAGAGAGGGAGGTTTGCAAGTCTGACAAGGTTTCTCTGAGGGAGTAAGAAATTTCTCCTCTTACTTTTCCAATTGCTTATAATAAGTTGAATGCTGTCTTTGATGCAATTGAACTAAATCCACTGAAGTAACAGAAAATGTGTCCTTTTTTTACAAAAGGAAAGTGTTACCTGGACCTGAGCTTAAATGCTTGCATTTTGGTCAACACTTAATGAGTCTTTGATATAGAATCCTGCAATCAAATTTGGATGTGTTCATAGAAATGAATCAGGGAAGGTTTAGGTTGGATATCAGGAAAAGTTTTTCACCCAGAGAGTGGTCAAGCACTGGAACAGACTCTCCAGGGAAGTGGCCACAGCACCAGCCTGACAGAGTTCAAGGAGTGTCTGGACAATGCTCTCAGGCCCATGGTGTGATTCTTGGGGTGTCCTGCCAGGAGCTGGACTCGGTGATCATGATGAGTCCCTTCCAACTCAGAATATTCTGTGACTCTATGGTTCTCTGAAATACTTGAGGTGTGAAGTGGCTCCTGGACTTGATGTTCCACCAAATGAAAACTCCTACTTTCCTGGTGCAATGTGTCTGTTTGGTGGGTCTGGGCCTTACTGCTACAGAGATTGCTTTGCTCTTCACGTTATGGTGCTGCAGGAACATGTAACAGGGAGCCCTGAGCCTTCTTTCCTCCCCCTATTCTCTACCTTCCTGTTTTCCATGTATTTTAAAGGATGTTTAAGGATTCCCTTGGGAACGGCAGTCCTAAAAAATGAGGATAATGACCTTTTCATTGTGTTTTAAACTGCCTTTTACTTAGATATCTGTCAAGGGAGTAATTTCAAAGAAATTGTATTCTTCATAATCTGCACTGAGATCTGATGGTACCATTTTAATTTGAGTTAGGAAGCCTAGCTGTACTTAGCTTTTCACCAAGCTCCTCTAGTTTCATAAATTCGCATTTAGTTTTGCATTAATTATTCCTGAACCGGAGATCTTCTTGGAAGGTGGTAACTAAATGAGCGTATACAAAATTGTTTCATGAGAGAACTTGTCAGAGGAAAATTTTGGCAGTAGCTTGAGTAAATTAGAAAAAAAAATATCAATGGACTCTTCAGATATTTTCTAGAGGGATGTTATTTTTCTTCATACCATAAGGGCTCATCATTTGCTCCTGAAATTAATAGCTCTGTTTTTATTTTTAGCATTCATAATTAGACATTAATTTGCTCTCTGAATGCTTACATTTCAAATTCTACAATCATTCCCTTTTGAGCAAGTACTACTCTGAATCTCTGGGAGAAAAATTCATGACAATTAAGTATATTTGAAGTACCACGACATTATCTGGGTGATTTATTTTCATGTTCACGTGGGACACACTCCCATCCATGAAGTCACTCTAAGAGTGCAGGAATTCCAATAAAGGCTTCCGTAGAACGTCACTGTGCAGGTCTAACCCTCACAACATCCTACACTAACCTCTTCTTTCTGCTTTTAAATGTAACTTTTGCAACATATCTCAAGAATTGTTTTAAATTGCCTCATGTTTCCTTGGGGATTTTTCCCCTCTGCTGGTTCTATTATTTCTGTTTGTCATCCCTCAATTACTCTGCAGGACAATGACTCAGGACATCTTTAAATGCCTGTGATGCACCTTTCCCTTCATGGGCACAGCCACAAAGAAACCTGGAGCTGGGAGACTTTCAACCATCAGTTTTTTCTGGCCTGTAGAGAACATGCTGAAGTGTGGTGGAAGTATTTGTGGCTGGAATGTTAAGTACATATCAACACAAGAGCATTGTCACTGATCCCTCTGTTTGGAATGCCATCTCCCATCAAACAAGTAACATGACGCTTTGTGAAGAAGGCATACATGAAACACATTCTTTCAGGTTCATATAGGTGTGGTGCCTAGTTTTTCAGAAAATAGCCTGTCATCCAGGCAGCTTTTTAGGAATGTTTTCTAGTGTTATGACACGTGCAACCAGTGAGATGATGAAGCTTGATTTCTCTTTAATACCTCTATTACCTACTGGTGCATCTAGGATGTAGGTGGTAGGCTTGAACCTCTTCTGCTTTATCCCTGTAACATACTGTAAACGTAAAAAAATGTACTTTTTTATTGGATTGATTATAGAATAAGAGGTGCTGAAGTCTTGCGCACAGAACGCCACTTCACAGAAGAAGGCATCAGGGTGAGAAAAGCTTAATGCATTTGCCACTTATCTCTGTAGCTTCCCAGATGTGGGGTTTCATTTCAGGTGCCATGTGCTGGAAGGCTGTGTGCCAGAGCAGTGTCCTCTTAACAGCAGAGCCAGCTCTGTCTGAGCAATCTGTTGTGCCTGGACAGCTCTCACAGGGTTCCTCACCATTGTGCAGAGGGAAGGGGGAGCCAGAGGAGGCTGGAAGGTGAAGGTTTGAGTGCTCAGCCCTCCCCTGCATCCTCAGGCAGCTGAAATACCCTTGTGATGGCAGCAGGGGAGACTGTCCACTGGGCTGGCCACAGGTGTTTGTAATTTAAAGTCTCTCTGCAGCATTTGCATGGGATTTCTCAAGCTTACTTTGGAAATTGTTCTTACAAGGTTTTGGACAATCACAGAAAGCTTGGGTTGAAAGGGACCTTAAAGCCCACCTAGTTCCAACCCCTCTGCCATGGGCAGGGACACCTCCCACTAGACCAGGTTGCTCAAGGCCCCATCCAGCCCGGCCTCGGGCACTTCCAGGGATGGGGCACCCACAACTTCCCTGGGCAGCCTGTTCCACTCTCACCACCCTCACCCTCAACTAAAGAATTTCTTCCTAACATCTAATAGAAATCTCTCTTCTTTCAGTTTAAAACCCTTGCTCCTTCTTGCCCTATCACTGTGTAAAAGCTGTTCTCCCTCCCCTTATAAGACCCCTGTAAGTACTGGAGAGTCACACAGATCTCCATGGAGCCTTCTCCTCTCCAAACTGAACAACTCCTGCTCTCTCAACCTTTCCTCAGGGGCTCCAGCCCTTGGAGAATCTTCATGGCCATCCTCTGGATCTGCTTTAACAGGTCCCTGTCTTTCTTGTGCTGAAACCAGGGCATACTCACCACTAGTTGTGTAGTCTGCATGGTCCCAAGGCACAGGCACATGGTGACGTGTTTATTTACACACCTTTAACCAAGATGCATCTAAGCCTGTGACAAAACTGTCCCTCTTCAGAAATGCTGGAAAGCAGAAAGAAAAGGTACCATTTGGAGAAGGAAAGCAAACTGCTGTACACTTTTGTATTGCAGTACTGTTTTCAGGAAGTGTTTTGAACATTTTAGTGCCATAAATAAAAGAAATAGAGCTAGTAGGTTGCCTTGAACCTCTGTTATGAGGAGGGAAATAATTAGCAGATCTCATATTCCAGGAGGCTGAACACATCAGGTGTCAGCCTGACATAATGACATCTCTGCTGTGGGCTGCAAACGTCTGAGGCAGGAGTGCCTCCTGCAAGGAGAGCGGCATCCGGGGGAACCGGTTCCTCATCTTTCAAGGAATTACACTGCTTAACAGACACATTTGTTTCCCATTGTAATGTCACTGTACAGTTTTCTGTACTGATTATTTTCTGTCTTTAAATTAGGCTTTTATTTTTGTGTTAGCAGTCTGAATTTAATGCCTCTTTTGTGACTGGGGTAAGAAGTGTATACCTTGCTTTTATAATGCAGCCAATTCAGCTCTCAGGTTTCAGGCCAAATGCTCTTGCTGCAGGATTGAAACTCATCTAAATTATTGATAAAATAATTTCAATAAAATGAAATTGTCATAATGTAATTATATAATAATATATGGCTATAAGTATTGGGAATAATACACCCACATTTGTGAGCTATATGGTGGAAAATATCTTCCTCCTATTAAAGATGTAGGCACACATGCAAAGATAAGTGACTGGCCCAGCAAAAATCTCTGCTGTTTTTCTGGGCAAACAATCCCAACACAGCGTCCAATGGAAAATCATTTGTTAAATAGAATTCAGAACAGGTCGCTGTAGCTGCTGGGGGGGGTTATGCTGACAAGGATCAAGATCAGTAGTTTATCTACTGTTTGTATTCTAATTTGTCTAAATTTCTGAATAATTTTAATGTGATTTAAATGTGTAAGACAATTAAATGTGATGTTCCATAGCTAGAGAGCACAGTCTGTGTGTCTTCAGTAAGTTTAAAATGAGCCCTAAAGCCTTTATAAGACTTGGTTCACGGAAAGACTCTAGAATGGCTAGAGGCATGAATTGAATGTACTGTAAATAAACTGTGGCATGAAAACTTTCACTAGTGCCCAGGGAGGAAAGACAATGCTGATGAATATCGAAACAATAACATTTGAAAGCAGTGGGTAGCTCCTGCCTGACACACATAGGGCTGGAGCAGAGAAAATTTGATTAATTCAGCCAGTACAATAAGGGAGAAGCCTGACTCTGACACCGCAATTAAATAGGAGAAATTTTGACAGGTAAGTCAAGTTTTGCTATATGTTTTTTTCATAATTGTTGTATATTTCTGAGGAGCTGCTGCCCTGGTGCCTGCTCTGCATCATCTGCATCTGTTGCAGATGTGGTTCTGCAACATCAGGGGACACCATTGTTTTCTCAGGTCTGCTCTGTGAGCCCACAGGAAAACAGAATCCTCTCCTGATTTCCAGTCTCTATTTCTTGGACAACAGGCAGCAGACTCAGCAATAATGATGGCAAAGATAACTGTAGCCTGGATCCCGAGGGTCTGGGAAGTTCCCAGGCTTGGTTGCTGTCTCTCCCTTATTTTCTGATGAGTCTCACTTCATTCTGTGGTCTGTTTGTTGCTGTGCCATCCTAGGCTAGGACTGTGTACCCCAAGACATGAAATGGAGACATCCCTCTCTCTTGTGTTCTTGCCTTACTTTTTACCTCCTCCCACCCCTGACAAGTGTTCACAGCTGTCCAGTCCCTTGCGCTGTGCATGCCACAAATTTCAGAACCTGCCCAGACAACCCATGGAATCTCCATCACTGATGTAATGAGGGAATGTTGCTGTGTGGATACAACCATTACAACAGCATCTGTATAGCAACTGAGAGCCTTAAAGGTGTCATCTGAGACTTGTGCTGGTTCGAATGGGATCAAAATCTGACTGTCACCAGCCTCTGAAAGAGTAGCTGAGACAGAGACTTTGCGAGTTGCTGTCTGCCAGCAGCGTTGCAGTCAGGAGGCTTCTCCCAGGCTCTTGCCAGTTGTGCAGCCCCTGCAGAGAGTGACTGTGCTCTGCAATGACATGGAATGCCTTTCTCAGCTGAGGGGCACTTCCTCATCACCTCCTCAGCAGCTGCACCACTCCAGTCCAATGGGCTCTCTGAGCAGTCCTGCTTCTTTGAAGTCTGCCCTGTTTTTTGTTTGTTTGGGTTGTTTTTCTCCAGTAAAAGGTATTTCGTTCAACATCTGTGTGAAGATTTATCCACTCAGCAGGAAAATGTCCAGAGCAATTCCTGAGTATCAATGTCTAGCTAGCGTGGATGGCACTAATGGAAGAAGGTGCAGATGTGCCAAAGAAGTTTGTGGCCAGGGTGGTGCCTTGTTTTTGTGTGGATTGATAAATAGCTTTGGCTTGCAAGCGAGTATAAATATAAACTGGAGAGGGTTGAGAAATATGATACATGGAGTGTCAGTGCCTGTAGAAAAACAAGGTGGAGCCCAGCTGTTCTGTAGTAATTTCCAAATACTGTATGCTGAGGCTTTTGCTCTTTCAGTTTAAGAAGCTTTGCAAGTAGAAAGGCCTAGCAAGGGAAAGGGAGAGCCCAGGGTAATGGACTTTCTTCAAATACAGGTAATTCAAATAGTCCCCTTCATCTCTCTGTATGAGGCATGCATAGGTGTGAGGTGAGGTGGTGGCCCAGGGACTGACCTGTGAATAGGAAATGTTAGATTTCACATCCAAAGTGGAAAAAATACCAAGGATAAGAAAATGGTGTTTGGTAGTGGTGGCAGGTAATGCAACACGCACGGCCTATGCAATTATAATCAAGAGACTATTATGTCAAGTACTGTATAATCAAGTAATAAGAGACAATCCATCCTTCATAAGCCTAAAGGATAAGAAGATAGAAGAATTATCCTAACTTTTTATAAGGATAAAATACAAATGTTGGACAAATTACCTATTTGGTAGGGCTTGGGAGTTGTGTGTGCATTTTCATGAGTTGACAGTTAGGTTGCTTGAGTGGGAGCAACACTTTCTCTCTAAACAAAGCAGAAATTTAAAGCCCAAAATAAAGTAGTCTTAGAAGTCAGAGACAAGTGGAGTTATGAGCTGAAGCAAGAAATCAAGTGTAATTGGTGTCATCTAGAGTGCCAAAAAGTGCATTTCATCTTCATCATCAATAGAGAATGAAAGAAAAGTAAAAGGTACTCCAAACCTATTTTAAATAAAATACTTGTTCGGGGTCTTTGCGAAATGTGACTTCAGTGGATTTGTTGTGTTCCCACACCTCGGCTTTCTGGGCTCTGAAATCTCAGTAATGAGCTGTTTACTGATATTCTTTTCAATTAGACCATTTCTCCTTGAGCAGTAAATGTTATTCTGTTAAACTGATTTAGTTTCAGGATTGTTTTTCCCTACTGACACAAGTCAGGTCTTTATAGGCAGGACTGACAGCTCTAGCAAAAACCCCCATATCACTGCAGCTTGCAAAACATGATTTTTTTTCTCTTTAAAAAGAGGTGGGGAAAAAAGCCAAAATAAGATCGAAAGAAAATAGTCTGTTTCTAAAAGCCTTTTCCTGGGAATTTTTCATATTGTACCCTAAAGATCAGAGGAATACAGTAAATGTTGTGACTGGAATGTTTTACTGCATTTTGTGCTGACAGAGCAATCATCCTTGCAGCTTGTCAGGAAAATCCAAGTTGGTTCAAAACAAAAAGATGCAAGTTCTCAGCTCAGTTCCATATTTTCTCTGGCATTGTATGTATTCTCTGAGCAAAATATGGAAAAAAACCAGTTTTATTGTAGACAAGCATGACTGTCCTAGAAGTAATTTGGCCTTTTAGTAGTTTGGATGCACAGGTTAATTTTTGAATTATCTTGCTTCCAGTGTCAGGTCTTCCTTTCCTCACCTTCAGGCTATTTTGAACTCTGAAAGGACAGGTAAGTGGGGATGAATCAGAAAACAATGATTTAGATCCTGTGCTAAGGCTGAGCTTGAGAACTTGAGTTTTCGTTCTTTATCTATTTCTCAAGTTATAGCATAAGCGAAAGGCCAAGAGCCTTAAAATCTGCTAAAACTAAAATAGCTAACTCCTTACTATCTCTCTGGGATTAGGCATGTCATCTTAGTGTAACTCCCAGGGCTTTGGGGATAAGAGCATTTCCCTCATTTGTGGAGGATAAAGACTGTGAAGTGCTGAAGGTCCATTGGAGTAAATTGTCAAATTTAAGTCAAGTGAACATAAATCCAGATTTATCTCCCTGCAAAAAATAATCCCACCAGAGTCAACACTTGTAATTTATCAGTTAGAAGAGCTGTTGTCCCCAATTCCTCAGGGTGGTGGCACAGTGGTTTCTTGAGGTGAGAGGTTCTGTGCTGTCTGGACTTTCAGTGTAGGTCTTCCTCCTCATGGCACCCTACACAACTGGTCTCCAGATTAAGAGGATTTCTACTGTGAGAATAAAAGCTCTACTTTAACCAAAAACCTCTTGAGTGGGAGCCTGCTGAAATTTATAACCCTTATGTGCTGAGGATGCTTTTATTCCTTGTGATCTGTTTTGCAGTGTCACATGTGAAGACCCAGAATGGGAAAGGATGCTGGCTGACATTGACATTAGAAATTTAATTATTCTGGGACTTGCTGCTGTTTCTCTTCTTCTAAATCATAGAGCTGTCATTGCTCGGCTGGGTGTAGTAAATACTGCTATGGCTCTGCAGCTCGTGCATGTCTGCTCTGACTCATAAATTGCAAAGGAAAAATTGAGATGGGTGAATATATTTGAATATTCATTCATTAGAGCTGACTTCAAAAATTAGAATTTTTCTGAATGATCCCGGTTAGAGTATTAATGTATATTTATCATGATGGGTGTGTTGTTGAGGAGGCATTTAACCCCCATCAGGGATATTTTCCAACAATTGCATCTTGTATCGATGCATCTTCTTTTGGCCCTTGCAGCTGAAGATGTTCTCCCTACTCGTGGAGAGAGTAACAGTCTGAGTCTGCAGGGATGATCCTTGCCTCGGCAAGGAGGGGTGGGAGGGGCTTTACCGCTCCCCACAGGTGTGGGATATAGGGCTGACAACATCCTTAAGGAGCTCCCATCTGGCAGAAAGCAAAGTGCTCTTCTCTGCAGCTCGGGGGCTGCAGGAGCCTGGGGAAGAGAGAGCTCAGGGGCTTGGAACAGCAGCCTTCCAAAACCCTGGTGTCTAAGATCTTGTGGGGTACAAAAGCAGCAAAACCTTTCATTGCATGAGTATTCAAATTATACTTTTTAACTGCAGCTGAACAAAACCTCTCAATTACTAAAATACAATAAAAAGAAAATACCAAAGAGAAAATAATGTGAGAGGCGCTGGAATGAATGACAGGTTGTTACAGAATGATGGAATTGCTAGAGTTGTTTCATAACAATGAAGTTTCTTCTCAAAGACATGGAGGAAATATTGGGAAAACAATGAAAAAATTCTGGTAATGTTCGTACAAGACCATGTAGAGAGCATGCCATGATTTAGTGCTGCTCTAATCTGTGTCATCCTCTCCTTTCCTTGTCGTGCACTTTTGTTCAGGGGGCTGGAACAGCTCACTGTTCATATTAAAATGTTATGGTGTTCAGCAGTAGAAGGGTGAGGAGGGTGTTCCTTGAAGAGAATTAGAAACAGTTAGTGTCCTGAAAGGAGTGTCTTCCAAGAAAAAACCTGAGAGGACTACGTCTACACAATTTAAGCAATATTTAAGGAGACACATAATAATAGTCTGTAAAGATTAAAAGGTTGCAAACATGAACGGGGGATAAGAATTTTTTATGAAAGTCCAAGGATGTCAATTAGTACTTTAAAATTAAACAAGGGGAAATTAATCTAAGTAGCTGCATAATCATGCTCTGTGATAGATTATGGAGTGAAAATTCTTTTTAATTAAAAGTGCTGGAAGGCAAAAGGGTTGGTTTGATTAATTTTCTAGTTTGGGTGAAGAAGTTAGAAACTCTAAAGTTGAAAATTACCTATGTTATGGCTTGCAATGATTTAAACTTAAAAATTCTAGCTATTTCTAGACTTTGAAAGAGTTGAACAAAAGTGACCTGCATTATTCATAATTATTGAGATTTTGCACCTTTTTTAAAATTTGGAGTGAGAAAACATCTCAAAAATGCATTTTCTTTTCATGATTTCATAATAGCTTTGTGCTGTTATTTCTGGTGAATTATATCCCATATCCCTAGTAGCATTTTTGTATTCTTGTCTGTTTTGATATGTGATTGAAGATGCCCCACTCTGATCCCTTTCAGCCCCCTTTGCTTTCCCCTGATCAGTGTTCTGTGTCATATACATTCTGCTTTTGGTTTTTGTCATTAAAATGACATTTTTCATCTTCTGCTTCACTGCACTGTTGGGGACTTGCAAGTCCTTTTACTCACCCTTTCTGTTCTTACTCATGGCAAATGAAATAATTAATCAAACCAAAATTCCTGCCATACTTACCTACAAACCCTGCATACAAAATTTGATGTCGCTTGGAAAAACAAGGTTTTCTGGTGGCATGGAGACACCTTGGCATTCTTACAATGTTTAATTAAAAAATTGGACATTTATGTCCCTGGGAAAAGGTATTTAATGGAAAATTCTCAGCCTCTGGGGTAGGGGTCTGTGGCACCTTGGCTGAAGATCTGTTGTTTTGCTTTTCTGGAGACACTTGTCATTAAATGAACATAAGAGTAGAGTTTATCAAACCACATCTACCTGAATGAAAAAGGGAAGTCAGCTCTTCTGAGAAGGATCTTTTAGATGCTGTTTTCTATCAGAAATGTCCTACAGAAGGTAAGTGCTCTGAGGAACGTGGTGGCAGAGAGATCTACTACCCCTTTCATCTGAGTTCAAGATTATTCTCTGCCTTTGTCCCTTTCTAATGAGGTTCAATCTCCTAAAATCTCAGCGACTCGAAGTCTATACAAACAGGTCGTCTGATGGCACAGCAGAACTCTGTTGGCTGTTTTCAATATCTCCAATGACACACTCCAAAACTCATCATGATTTTATTGGATTACTTTCTCCTGAGTGGAAACTGAAGGCAAGCAAAAAATTGAGATACTACCAACAAAGAGAATTTAAATCTACTGTGAAAACATGTATCATCATTCTGCCCCTGTGCTTCATATCTCTCTCTGTGGTTGTCTCAATAAATCTAAACTTAATGCAATAAAAGTAACCCCAAAATCCCAGGACTAAATCCTTTATTATAATATTTCAAGGTTTTGGTTTTTTTTTAATAAAATCAGATCATAGTATATCTATAAATCTGAGAAAATTTTGGTGAATTTTTGAAACTTTTTTCATGTTCATAGGAAATTAGCAAACTTACTGTCAGTTTTTCTAATTAAGGAGAAATTTGAATCAACACATTAAGGCTGAAGAATTTTTATAGCCATTTTGATTGATTCAGTTGAAATTAATTACAGGGTAATATATTGTTCTGTAACAGAATTAATTACAGAAAAAAAGTTACAAGGTTATAGGCTATTTTACAAAAAAATCCCCAGTATTAATTGGCTGAAAAAGCTGGGTTTAATCTATGTATTAGTGCACATAAGCTGAGAAAAAGTCAAGTGAAGCATAGAAGGAGACTTTGAAACTGCAGTACTATGAAAGAATGTAATAGAACAGGATATTAAATAATCAGAGATATAATATCTAGAAGAAATGTAATTTTATGTAATTGCCAAAATTGCACTTTAGGTCAAATAATGAACAATATTATAAAAGGATTAGTCTGACACTGTGTTCCAGTTCATAAATGACACAATTTACTGTTCCATAGCTTACATATTTTCTTAGGTGAGATAACAGTTAATTTTCACCTCTTCCATACAAATCCTTATATTCATTGACCAGAGAAATGAATGTCTTGCCTTAGGGATTGTCTAAATTTTATAGACCTGAATGAGTCAACAGCGAGGATTTTTTCACATCTGTTTTCTAGCTTGGTGTTTCGAAGGGGAAATAACAGCTCTTCTGGATCTCCAAGTCAATTTAGTGCAGGTCACATCCTGCCATAAGTAGCTCTTGGCCTTTGGAAACCTCACTGTATGTGTTTATTATCGACTTCATGGAATTATTTGCAGCCTGCCCTACCTCTCACACTCACTGTGAGCAAGTTTGGGAGCGTAAGAGCACAAGGCATGTGACAGCTTTTGTACTGAAATGAGCACCACTTTGGAGCTATCTCGTGCCTTACGTGTGTGATATTATTTGCTACCATTGTTCTCCATGGTGCTGCAACAGACGCTGGAGGAACTGCAGGGCCTTGATGCCCGATCTTCCAAAGAGCACAGCAAGTACTTGCACACTTCAATAGTGGTCACATTTTTATATTACACACGAAGGTATTGGAGAGCAATGAGAGTTGTTCATGCTAAATGCATTGAATGCGTGGCCTCATGATTCGAGATACTTATGTGGGAAATGAACAGTTCTGGTTCATAGTTAGTTGCCAGATGACTGCTTTCAGAGAATCAGCAGAAAAAATATATTTTCTTAATACCTATTGAATAGATCATTATTTTAGCTTTTCAAGGAGCTAGTTTATATTTCCACAGTGATCTCACTGATTACTACCACATACTGCACTAAGCAAGGTCTTCCCCCATTAATGAGCTGTCAAGAGTCAGTATTTTAAGTATAGGATATGTGAACACCACTTAAAATAATTATTAAATATTTATTGCTGTATTCTACCTCTTACCAAGCAGGAATACTGAAGCAAGGAAGAAAATCCACAGGATTTCCCTTTCTCTCATTTTTGTTTTTCTCCTCCTCTCCTTTTGCTCTCTCCCTTTTCCTCCTGTCCCAGTTGTACACTCCGTAATGGTGAAATGGTGAAAAACAGAAAAATCAATGGAGGAAATGCCAAAAGTACAGGTAAAAATACATCTTCTTGGACTCAGGGGTAAAGGCTACAGACGGCCAGACTTTCCTTAGGCTTTAGAAAAATCAGTTAGAAATACCAAGTACATATGAAGAAAGGGCAACTGTGGAATGTAACAGTCCTAAAGACATAAAATATTGTGTCAAGTATGTGAGTAATAGAGGAGGAGCTTACATCACTGGTTTTTGAGTAATTTTCTGTTTTCTTTCAGTGTTTAGAACCCTGTCTAGTGAACTCAAGACTGTGGATAAAGATTTTTTTTCCCTTCCTTACTTTCAACAGATGAGAAGGATGAGAAATCATCCTCCCACACCCAGAGGACATGGGCTATGAACCAGTTTTCTCTGGAGCTTACCAAGAAAGAGAGACTCCTTTAGAAAGCAGTCCAGTTCAGGAGCTTTAGTCATTAACTTTTGCTGGACTGATGCCTCTCAGAGTAATTCCATGTTCTATTGAATGAATGGAAAAACAACCCCAAAATATATCCACTGGTGTCTTTTATTAAGTTATGCAAAATACAGTATTAATTATGACACTGCATGCATTTTAGACAATATAAATGCAAGCCTACAGAAAATGTGACAAAGAAACCCTCAATTACTTTTGAGGTAGTATACAAGGAAAAATAGGAAAGCAGAAACACAGTGGATTAAAAGAACAAAATATTAGTATCACTTTGTGCATACATTAGTCACTCATAAATACATTTGTATGAAATAACTTAAGATACAATTCCATTCTTGTTAAAAAATATACTTCTTCAAATTCACCTTTCTTGTTTGTTTTGATTTCACATGACATTTTATGGTATTTTATCAGGTGGGTTTATTTTTTTGTCACTGCCATCATGATTTTACCCTTTTCCTCTAAGAATTTAGGCACAGATGGCCTCATGCACAAAAATAAATAAGAAACCTGCTTGAAGGGAAAAGAATTCTGCTCAAATAGCTTAGGATAGTCTAATAAATACATTTTTTGTTTATAAAAATATTTCAGGTTTATAAAAGAGGGGAGGGGACGGTCTCCCATGTGGAAAGGATGTCAAGTGAAAAGTGCTGTATAACGTTTTTGAAGAGATTTTGTTTTAAACATATAGTACCATTATGAATATTTATTTTATAATAATCCTGTTTCTTAGAACCTTATTGTTCCCTAGAAGTATCAAATGCTCTTTTCTTCCGTTGGTTTGATGTCTTATTGCCGTTTGGGGAGACGCCTAGTTCAGAAGGGTTCCATATAACTGTGCTTTTGTAAGGCTGTCCTTCCGACTCAGACCAGTGCTCCCAGTCCGCTGAAACTGTGGCTGTTTGCTGTGAATACCCGAATGGCTTCCTTGATCCATGGAAGACTGGTGGATTTCTGAAGCCTCCACTGAACTCTGATTGAGTGACTCTGCTGAGCTGTTGGGGCTCACGTCCACGTATTCCCTTTTCAATACTGGGCTATTTTCGATGTTTTTGCTACTGCATAACTGGACAGTGATCCTTTCGTTTTTTTGGTCTCTTGATTCTTTTGTTTTGTAAGTGGGCAATTTGTCCTGTTTACAGCTTGTGCTGATGTCAATGTTCAGGCCACTATCTGTTCTCAGGAAGCAAGAATCCACAAGTCTGCTTTGGCAGATGTCGTCTCCCTCTGAGCAGCTGTCTGCTTTGTAACTAGCATAGATGGGGCTTGTTCGACTGTCCCCCTTCTTGATGGGGCTGCTGTAGTACTGCTCTGAGAAACTGCAGGGCGACAGCCTGCCAGCGTTCCTGTAGGAGTACGCTCCAATGTCCTCCACGCTCAGCTGCCTCCACCGCCCTGGCAAGTCCTCTTCTGAAAGATGGGTGCTCCTGCACTCGTTCCTCATTTTCTGGTTCCCTAAAGCCTGCTGTGGCGTTATGGCTGAGAAATGAAAAGGTTCGTTTGCATATGGAGGCAGAGTCCTGGTAAAAGTGGGTGAGTTCTCGTTGTCGTCAGCGAGCTCCATGTGCTGCGCGGGTTTGGGCTTGGCAAACCTGGGGCTTCCCTGGTGCTCATAACCCGCGGGTGACTTCCTTTCAAACAGTTCGTCTCGGTTGCTCATGTAGATCGCTTGCTGGGAGGCTGTCAGAGTGTTGGCTTGGGCGTTCTCCTTCTCCTCAGATGTGACGCTGAAGCTGGAGTAGGAGCTGGAGGTCGGCAGGGAGGTAATGTACTCTGGGAAGGCTTCGTGGGAGAAGCTGGAATGGAAACCGTCTTCTTCGACAGTGCTGTCCGTGGAGTTCTGGGACCGCAGGAACCCCACGTCTTTCACCTGCGTGTCCACACTCGGTCGCCTCTCCCTCCTCCTCTCCTCGGGGCAGTAAAGGGCCGTGTCACTGCAGTAGATGTCGGACTTGTACTGGGGTCTTTGTCCGACTTTTCCAGCAGAGTCCTGAAAATTGAGATCCCTCGTAGACGGGCTTGACAAGTGTGAGGACAAGCTGTTTGGGTCTGGCTTTTCCAGCACTTTGGCAATGACACAAGTGGGAATGGTATCAGCGTAAGAAGTGTGGCACAAGGGGACAGAAAGGCTGCACCCGTGTTTTTCCAGGTGAATGCTGACTCTTTCCTGAAAGTCAGTTGGCAACTGCAACATAAAGAGATGGCAAGGAGAAAGGAGAAAAGGGTACATGTCAATAGAGGTGTCAGATGAGTGCTGTTTGTGACATTAAATAGCTCACTATACCTGTTTCTTTGGTAATGTGATGGCCACAGTCTTTGTGCATTTCTGGAAACCGATGTAATCAAATGACTTTCATTTGTTTACTTAACATTTGTACATCTTCATCTGCTTTCCCTCACGGTTAACACTGTGAAACTGAAATGTTTCCTTCCAAATTTATTCAGGTTGGATAGGAATGATCATAGGATTGCTCAGGTCAGAAAAGGCCTCTACACTCATCAAGTCCAGCCATTAACCCAGCACTTCCAGGTTTATTTTACTGATATAAATAAAGTATGTAGTAAACAGCAATCTTAAAAAGGCAGGTAGGGAATTACAGCCTCCAGCAACACTTTCCAGACTGTGTGCTTGGGTGTTATTTGCAGTCGGAGCGTGGGTGTGCAGAGGTCTCTGCGGGGGTGAGGAAGGAGGAGGAAGAGATCAGATCTGTTCTGTTCTTCTTTTGCCTTTCCTCGAGCTCATCTTGCCTACAACCCCATGCCGAATTGTCTCCTGCCCTCCAGCATCACATTTGATAAACAATGCTGTTTGAAGATGCAGAAAAACTGGCTGACACTTGTAGAAGTGGTACTGGCTGCTGTGACAGGATTATTCCTGTGCTGGGAAGAAGCAAATCAAGCTGGCTTCCTTACCCCTTCAGCTGAGACACTGCTTGTCAGATCAACCATCCACATAAGCTTCAACATGTCCTTACACACTGACAGAAATTAGCACTAAGACCTGAATTCACATTGTGACTCCTGTGACAGAATTTATCAATAAGTCTGTTTGCATCAGAAATCATATAGGGTTTTTTTTTTATAGAAAGTCAGGATTGGGGCTGTGGGTGGTGGTTTCACTTGCCATTCTGTCATGTGGACCAGAAGAGAGAGATGACGTTCCCTGGTGATGCCTACTCAGCTATCACCAAGCATACTTTCCTGTCAAATTTTATCTGCCTTGCTCACTTCAGATCTCTATCAATGATCAGACAGCAATATGAGAGAGGTTGTCTTTCAGTATTTCTTGCTGGAAATCAGAAGAATTCACGTTTGGAATAAGTTTTGAGTTTGTGACAACTCCTTTGATATCCGTGTTGATTTATGCCACTTGGGAATTTATCCCTTCAGTGCTTGGCTGAACTCTGATTTACTCAGCACTTTCTTTTTATAACTAGAAATCAAGTTCCTCTTTACAAAATAATCAGTGGTTAACCTTACGACCTTAGCAATCTCACTTCCTCCTTAAATTTGTTCCTCCAGAGGAGAGAACCCTACAAATACTTGTAGTTGTTCCCCTCCCCTTTATTTTTGGCAAAGGAAATTTAAGGTGCCTGCTCCTTGTCATGGTCTCACATTTTATAAGATATGGAGCTCCTCTTTTAGCTTCATTGGGAGGTTTTTAAAGCTGGTTTAATCCTCAAACCTCACTGTGTTCAAAATATGGCATGTAGTGAAATGGCATTCTTGTTATTTGCAGTAGGACGAGTGTTATTTCAACCAGCAGAACTTCCAGGATATTTTGGATTAATCATTATGTTGCTAATTAACTCATATGTCTTCCATTGGAAATAAATTATATTGCCAGTCTGCTGGCAGACAGCAACATTAGTCATAGTAAGTACAGATGCAACAAAGATTGAATAAACAGGTTGTAAAATAGGCCTGGTGTAAATTGCTATAGAAATGAAGAAAAGAAATACAGTTAATTTAATGTGAAAGTGCTGTATCGAGCAGCTCCTATTTTAGTATCCTGTAGCACCACTGTTTGATCTGCTTTATATACGTTATTAAGACTATGAAATGTGTTTAAAAGAACATTATTTTCTGGGCATTGTAGTGGAAACTGGAATTACTAAAATGATACTGCTATCACATCACTATATTGTACTACTGCTTGGGTTTCTGGATAACATACCATAGTTTATCAGGCAATATTTGCATTTGTAAGGAATTTATTGGCTGTGACAGCACATTCACCCTTGCTAAATTAATAAATACTTGAACTTATGAGTGGAGACTGCCTATTTAACTGAGTATATGACAGACTGGGAAATTGTGGGGAGATCTCACATTTGTGACAGTTCTCTGCAAATGAACAACTAAGCACTTTTAAGGTCCTAATTATAACAGTTAGGGTACTTTCAAGTGTGAGAATGTCATGATAATTCCTCGATACAATTTGCTAAGGGAAGTCAGTTAACAGGAAAAAATAACAGGACCAAGACAATGGTTAATTTGAAAGTTCTGTCTCTGTTCCATAAAATCATTGCCTGTTTGACAGAAGAATCTTGTTCCATCTTTATTTACCAGGGTTGTTTAGTGCTCTGAAACCACCTACTGACTTAGAAATGGTTTGTACATTCCAAATTTAATTTTGCAATGTTCCATTGCAGAGTTGCACAAGAGAGGCCGTTTGGGAGGATGTTGACCTGATGGGACTGATGAAGGAAAGGCTATTCCCTGTAACCTTCACCGAAGCAATATATGTGAGGAAGGTGCTATTGCTTTGTGCAGGGCCTGGATCCCTAAAGACTGTCTTGTTCACTAAGATAATATTTACCTCCCCTTTAAGGAGCCTATTTCTCAAGCCTCGTTTCCTTGGAAGCGAGGATTATTAATTAAAGTTTACACCTTGGAAATCAATCATTCGGTGCTCTGGTTTCTTTAGAAAAAGATATTTGTTCTGTCAGTCCATTTTAAAATCCGGGTTTGGAAACTAGCTGGACTGGAAAATAGCTTCAGGAGGAAAATTGATTATATCAGAATCTCTGACGCCTGTAACTTGTCATTTCCCTACGCTCACCCCACTGCTCCGGCACAGCATTTTGCATTCTAGAGTTCGCAGCCCTTCAGTGTTGCTAAAACCTTTGTTTTACAGGCAAGCTGTGCAGGCTCATTCTACTGGATAGGAGAGCTCTGGGGAAGAGAGTACCTTCAAGTTCCACCACGGGCTGTGATTTTGTCAGCACCTCCCTCGACTGCACAAACACCAGCAGGTGTACAAGGCCTCTTTTGGCTTGAAGGAGGGTGTGTGGAGGAATAAAAGCCTTAAGGGCAAACAAATTCTGCAATTGATACATGCAAAATAACCTGTTTTCCATACAATAGTTATATCATTGAATATTCAAGAAGCTTGGTCACATTACCTCTGAAAGTTTATGTGCCCTGTCATAGTTCTTGCTGCACTGGAGCAGCTGAGCAGCTAAATTGCAGTCCTTCCTGTAGAGCTCCTGGAAAACACCAAAAAATAGCATCTTCTTTAAAGTTTGCAAAGTGCTTGTGGCTTTCAGCCTTCTTCCCATGCCTGATCAATCTTTTTGAAATTCACTTTGGGGAGATTTGGAGCATACTTTAATTTCTAAACAAATTAAGATGCTTTGTTGTTTTTTGCACAATCTGGAGATATTTCCCCCTTTGCTCTGTGAGAGCTGATGAAATTACTAAGAATAAACTTTCGAGAGCTGTTACAACAGAACTGTAGTCTGCGTTTCAGAAGATGGATACTTACCATTAGGAACTGAATTTGATACTGTTAACATGCGTGGTACTGTGAAGGCTAAAAAACCATGATCTTTTAAGCAAAAAAGAAAATTTTTACAGAGAATAATCCAGACCAGCACTAAAAATACTACTTTATAAAGTGCTAAAATAATCTTATGAGACTGTGAGAGAAATTCATTACAGAAATATACGTTGTGTTGGTTTTTTAAAAGGGAGACTCTTTCTCCTTTTGATATTTCTTGATGGTTCCTGGTTCCTTTAATATCTTGCAGAATGCAGCTATAGAAATATATTAAATCTCACTGCAAATATTTGATGCTACAGAACAGAATATTTTCACTGAGCAAGAAATTACCATGAGAATTCCACACAGAGAAGGAGAGAATTTAAGCAAGCTTCTTATACTATCCTGATATTGAATGGCTCCCACAGCTTATCTAATGGGAAAATTCAGCACACAGATTTGCCCTTCTCCTAAATTTAATTTAGCACACCTGACTGTGTAACTGTATCCTTCAACCAGTATCTCTGGGTCCCTGAAGGTAAGAGTTGTATGTTGTTTTTTCTTTTCCTTAACTAGTAGCATTAAAACCAATGTTGGCTTCAGAAGTTGACTTTATAGGTGGGCAGAAGTGAGATATTCAAAGCATAAAAGTGCTGTGGGCACTGGGCTGTGTTAATCTGTAAAAATTATTATGTGTTTCTGGACAAAAGGTGTGGAATACTGATATAAATTGGATTTTCTCTGATGTTTATGTTATAATTTTATTGCATGCTGATTTTTATGGCTCCACTAATTCTCTTGAAAACTGGTAATGAAATTTGCTGTGAAAAAGATATTTCCTCTGTTTTAAAATACCATTTTAAGGTATTCTGTAATAAGAGATGCAACAAGATGTTCTTGTGAGTCTTTGAGGGATGGGGATAGTTTTCCTGTGAACATTTGTCCATATAGCTTCATATTCAAGGACCTTTAGACACTTTTGTTTTGTGATTCTTTTCCTGTGTCTTTGTGAGATTTTATACATGCCAGTTCTGCTTCAAATGTACTGGGGAGACATATGCATTTTTGTGGGTCTTAAATTTTATATTAGGACACACTATTTTCATTCCTGAAAAAGAACCCAGGAATTCAATTTAGAAGTAAAATCTGTTGCCACGTGCATGTGATTCTTATATGTTGCATGCACATTAAACCCATAATATATTGCTGCACAATGTATAGCACAGACAGGTACCCCGAGTCCCATCTGGCATTTCCAGGCACACAAAAATGATCACTCTCCAGAATCTAATCCTTTCTTCAAAAGCTGTGTGCCTCTCTTTCTGCGCAGCGGTTGTCATGGAGAGTACGAAAAGCATTTCTGACACTTTATTTTTAGCAGCTTTAAAAATTACTACAGAAAAATTACATGTGAGCTACATGTGCCACGTGTACTTTGTTCTCAACCTGCTGGGCCAAGCCATGTGACTGGAGTGACTTTCTGTCCTTTAATGTTTGCCTGAATGGAAACCAGCCATATCTGTGGTAACTAGAACAATAATGGCAATTAATGCCAGAAGTGTTTCCCACAGTTTAAAATATGTTTTTGTATCGAAAGCATCATTTTACATTTCTGTGAGGGGAAATAGAATTGAAGGAAGAAATATTGCCAAGACAAAAACATTCTCCCCACATAGGATTCTTCAATTTATCACTTCTGCTAAGACTAGTGGTTTGTTTCATCGTCCTTTATTTTAAAATTCAGAATATAACCTTTACTCTTATTAGTGATACTACACAGAATCATAGATTATCCTCAGTTGGAAGTGACCCACAAGGATCACTGAGTCCAACTCCTGGCCCTGCAGAGCACCATCCCCAAGAGTCACACCCTGTGCCTGAGAGCAGTGTCCAAGCGCCTCTGAACTCTGTCAGGCTGGTGCTGTGACCACTGCCCTGGGGAGCCTGTTCCAGTGCCCAACCACCCTCTGGGTGAAGAACCTTTTCCTGACATCCAACCTAAAACTCCCCTGACTTAATTTCACGCAATTTTCTCAAGCCCTGCAATGGCAGAAGTTTGTCTGTGAACCAGCCTCAAGTCTGAAGAAGTGGCGTTGCATATAATATAGCGGTACTGTTATTTGAGGCCTCTGGACCACATTCTAATGCTCAGAGTAAAACTATGAATACTGAAAACATTTCAAATGTGGGTTCAAACCTGACTCCACGAGGTAGCGTAAATGCACGCATACTTAAAGGGAGAGTTCTGCAATTTTTTCCACCTCTATTTTAAATCAGAAATAACTCCACTGATTTCAGCTGAATTAGCCTGGGGGTATACCTGTGCTTCCAAAACCTGAATCTAGCCCATTACATTTACCACACTCCATTACTTATAGCTGTTAGGGTTACGAAGTAACTCTTCTTTTAACTCAACTTCTATAAAAGTAAGGGGTCAGATTGGGAACTTTTTGTTTCTGTTGGAAAGCTGTTAATTGTACAGGCAGAGTTCACATCAACAGACATTTTAATGGGATCAAATGCTCCCAGCTATGATTAAGAGTTCATGTGGAATATGGGAAGATTGAATGTAAGATGCTGAAAAGTAAGTGCTAACAGAAACATGTCTTCTGTAGATGAATTTTTTATTAAGTGTGAAAGGAATGGCACAAGAATGAACTAAATGCCTGCAATATTCCTCTCTTGGCTGTCTTCGTAGGTTTGTCTCAGGAAGGATTTAATGAGCTTGGTGCCAGCTGCAGTACTCCTGCCATTTTTCAGCAGCGTTTAATGAGATGCAGGGTGACAATTGCCAGAGATGTTCCCTGTTTTGTCCCACACAGAGACAGGTAAATTGTTACACATGAACAACTGCTGGGGAAAGCCTGGCTCCTGCTCCCTGCACGAGTGGTCTGAGTGACCAGGCTGGGTCAGTCCTACCTTCTGCTACCAGAGCTCGCTTGTGCTGGGCTTTTTGGTAAGCAAAGACCTAAAGATCAAGGAATTGCAGGAAATGTAGGGCTCTACACTGTGCCCAAAATCCTTCCAATGGGCCATCACTCCATACATGCATCCCTGCAACAGCTCTGACCATGTGCTTGCACCAGTTTGCTGTACTAATGGTAAAATCAGTGTGGGAATATTGCCATTTCTTAGAATATTTATTCATCAGTTTCAGGCTAGACATAAGGAAAAAAATATTGATGAAAAGTCTCACCACAACCTCATAGCCTTAGGAGAGCTGGATTTACGGAATGATGGGAACAAACAAACAAGCATAAATTTTAACTGCTGAGGTGACAAGTTACATTTTATACAAACATAAAATATTATTCTATAATTTCATGGGAAGTGCAAGACCTAATTTTTTCCTGAATATAATCTCAAAATGAATACAATCACATACTCAAATACTTACATTGTCTTCTGAGAGCTTATCTATCGTCACCTTGGCTTCTATTAAGTGATTGTTGAGTGCAATTATTTCATGGCTCAAAGCCCGTTTTTCCTCTTCATAGTGTTGACCCTGTGTAGAAAATGGAGTAGTCAGTGTTTATTCTACTGTCAGAATATTTTGGATAAAGGCCCACAGGTTGATGTCATTCTCAAATCCAGAGAAAAGCACAATGGACCAACATTTCTTTTTTCTTTCTCCCCCTCCCCCCCCCACCTTATTTATTTTCTCCATTATTTTGCTATTTGTACTCAGCAGATGAGGTAAATTCCTTTAGAAATATGGAGGTCAGATTGGGCTCACATCAGGAACCTTCACAAAAGGTTCTAGTTGCCTGTGCAAAAGAATTGCATTGGGCATCAATCAATACATCCTTTCTTAGTCACAGGGTCTTTAACATGAAAAGGACTGGAGCTGCTCTTTTACTACAAGAATGTTCCACTAATGCTGTTATTTCCCATTCTGATAAGGAAGGAAGAACAATATTTAAAAAGAAAAGGCAGTTGTGTTTGAGCCAATTTCATTTCAGCTGTTGACTGTTCTCGCTGATTTAAGAGCCCTGATTAAGGTTGTTCATTTCTCAAGGTGAATGTTTACCTGATTGCAGGGTTAACACTCATTAGCAGAACACAACCCACTGTGGCATATCAGGAAAACAGTCTGATTCAAATTTCTTTCTGCCCACTAATTTAATCTTGTTACCAGTAGGCTGTAACTCTCTATTACAAATGCAGAGAAATCAGTGGAAAGAATGAAATGCCACTGGCCTTTCCCATATTTTGTCTCCTTTTGATATGCAGTGTTTACTGTACTGCCTCTTATATCAAAAATCATTGTCATTTATAACCCTTCCTCTAGCCTTACACTGGTGTTAAAAAGTATGGTAGCTTCTGAGTGCTCTGAAATCAAAGTGTCTTCTGTGCACTCAGAGCTGCAACAAGAATGTTTGAAAATTATCTTGGTGGTCCTTTAGAAAGGTGCATTGCCATAAGAGCAGAAAGTAGGGTAAACCCTAATGTACATCTGTTTTATTTAGTGAACTCAATCCCGTGACAAATTCACAACCTCAGTGGTGCTGAGCCA
This sequence comes from Melanocharis versteri, assembly GCA_013397845.1. Classification (NCBI taxonomy): domain Eukaryota; kingdom Metazoa; phylum Chordata; class Aves; order Passeriformes; family Melanocharitidae; genus Melanocharis; species Melanocharis versteri. Next base: position 840,809 of record VZTG01005027.1, on the reverse strand, counting down.
TAGGATAAGAGACAGCAGGAGGAAACTGGAACATGGGAAGTTGATCTGAATATGAGCAAGGAATTCTGTACTGCGAGGGTGGCTGAGCACTGGAGCAGGGTGCCCCTGGAGGCTGAGGAGTGTCCTTCCCTGGAGATATTAAAAATCTCCCTGGACAGAATTCTGAGTAAAGTGCTCCAGAGGACCCTATTTGAGCAGGGAGATTGGACAAGACGACCTCCAGTGGTCCCTTCCAACCCCAGCCATTCTGCGATTCTGTGAACGCCACTTGCCATTCTAAAATTGTTAGTTGTCAAGGACTGAAATTTCCCAAATGCCACATTGCCAGGGTCACACAAAAATCTTCTATCAACACACATTTGACATCATCAGCTAATTGACAGCGGTGGGAATTGGGTGTTTTGAAGTCCGAATGAATATCAAGGTTAATTATGCAGCTGCAAAGCACCAGCCTGTATTAAAGGAGGGTGATTAAATTGGAGGTGGCAGCTCTCATCCTTAGCTGCTATTTAAAGAAAAACACCTTCTCAAATGGTCTAAGCAAACCCACAGCTCGCTTTAGACTGTGCAGATATGATTGAAGTGTCTCTGTGAAGGTCTGGACTGGCCTATTTTAATGTCAGTTTTCCAGGGACTGTCTGTTGCCTGCTGTTGCCAGCCCTCTGTCCTGACAGAGCAGATGTGTCTGGAGGCTGGTTCAGGCTTGACACCTCTCCCCTCCTCGTCCCCATTGATCAGGCACTCCTGCCTGGGGACTACCTCATGGAAGGCCAGAGTGCAGCTTTGAGAGCTTGCAAAGCTCCAACCTTACTGATTTTAACCAGACACAGGGCTGTGTTTTTTAATTAGGCAGCTCGACGTGGTTTTATATGAGACCCTTAACTCTCATTGATTTTATAGTGAGCTAAACAACTAGGCACTTTGTAAACCTCCTGGCCATCTGCGCACCTCTAAAAATCTGTCTCCTTTGAGACTGTGACTGAAGATTACATTTTCATAGGTATTTAACTGTGTAATGAGGTAGACAAGTGACTACATAAGTACCCACAAAAAATGTGTCCCCTCAGTTTTCTAAGTCATTTCATGCTTTTGAAGGATCCAAGTCCACTGAGTACAGACTTAATCTTACAAATAACCATTTGTATGGAAGATTTTATCAGTCCTTGTATGACAAGTTGTCTTAACAGGACAGCTGATTTGTAGAACTCTGTTGCTCTAAATCTCTCTGATATCAGTAACTGTTGCTCTTGCTCTATTTATTATAACTTTACTTATTCTATTTTGCAGTTCAGGAGAGAATATCTGATCAAGGATTTATAGTTTTCAGGAGAGAAAGTAATAAAAGGGCAGCAGATTCAGTCATTGGAAGCACTACTTTCCACTGCATTTGAGTAATGCTGAATCTGGCTGAATTATGATTTCATTTTGTTTTACTTATGATAACATTTGGATGACGTTTCCCAGACTTTGTATCTGCTCAAGTGTGACTTGAAAAGATTTTATATATTTGTTGAACTGTAAAACTTGCCTCGGTTCAAATTTATACTATACAGGTCAGCAGGTGGACACCAAAGTAATAAACATCTCAGCAGTGCTGTGGAGAAGGAGGAATAAGAAAAGGCCAGTCCCAGTCTTCTCCACCATTATTAGTTCACACCTTTCTCTTGAAATCAGGGTTGTTGACATGAGCAAAGAATCTGTTTCAATGCGGCAAAATGAGGCAGCCTAAAGGTGGGCAGGACACTGAAATCCTTTGGCATATTGGCCACACACTGTGTGTCCATCTTTGGAAGTCCAGGGCTTCAGCCAGACGTTATTGTGGTGCAGTGGTGGCAACAAGAGGACAAAAGCTTAATCCTGACACCACCTAAGGGACTGTAGTGCAGCTGGAAGAGACAGTGTGGTAGTGTTAGAGCACTGCATTATAAGGTTTACTGGTCACTGGGGACTGCAACTTTGAGGTCTCCAATTGCAGTCAAACAATCATATTTTCAGCATCAGATTGTCAGAGAGGCATGAAAGGAGGATAGGAATCATGATATCAATGCTATGATCACGAGTTACAAATATAAATGCCTATTTTACTTGAAACCACTTTTGGCAGATCCCTCTATTTCTGGTAGTTTATAGAAGCTTGGTCCTCCCACTCTTCATAAGGCTGGTGACCCCTCCTCCCTCCTTTTGGCACTGCTTTCTGCTCTGCAGGTGCTGATGCCCTATCTCTCAAAACTCAGTAGTGAATGAAACCAATGGTGTAATTGATATGCCAATAGCTTGCAGCTGGGCTGAGGGTTCCTGAAGTCCACTCCAACATGCCAGAGCTACAGACTGCAGGGCTGAGCGGCTGGTGGATCCTTGCTCGGAAATCTTTGTTGAGTCAGCTCTGTGCGTCTTCTGCCCCCCTCATGCATTGACACAGAGCCAGCACACGAGAATACAGCTCTGTAGTGTCTGACTAACACAAGAGAGCTACAGTCATGTGCCCATATCTGAGTCAGATCAAATTTGTTCTGCTGGGTGACTCCAGCAATCGCCGCACCGAGGCTGAGGGCACCTTGCTCCTATACAGGATTTAGCATGAGCCTCAGTGCTTCCTTATCAAATCTGATGAGGGGATTGAATATCTGTTCTCCACAAAGGAACCATGTTATGTAATAAAATATATAATATCTGTCTGGAACCTTGGGGCCTTTTTTATAATTTGTATCTATCACAATGAAAACATCCCTCATACATTTACAGATCCATAAAAATATAAGCTGACACTTTCAAAAGTATTTGGTGCCATCTAGTCCCTATATCTGAAATTTGTGATATAAGTGGGGTGAAAAGAATTTTGATAGGTGGATTCAACATGAAATAATTAATTGATAAGTGTATTTTTTAAAGTAACAAAAGCTGGATGAAAAGATCTGCTTATCTTGCATATTAGTGGATCTACAAAGGTTCTACTCTAGTCCTTCAGCAGAAATTAGCAGGCTAAAAGTTCTCCCTCTCTCTCTGGTAATGTTTCAGTCTCCCTTCATTGCTTTCCAGCAGCTGGAGGGTGTCCTACCATAAAGCAGTGTCAGCCTGTTGGTCAAGGCTTGGCTGCTTCTTGTCGTCTCTGCTGTCCTGCAGGAGCTCTGATGTGTATAGACCTTTGGAAGGCAGTCTCAAATTTGCAAGTGGGAAGTGCTGGTCTGTGGAAATGTCAGACTTTTCAAACACGGCAAAGTAAATCTTGATGTTCCTGTAAGGAACGTTTCTGTGGATACAATTTCAATGCTACAGCGACAATAATGTAATGGTAGTGCTGACCAGCAAGGTATTAGTGGCCAGCAGTATTCCTTTGGAAATACTTCTTAATAAGTAATGCCCAAATGACAGACAGAAAGAGAAGGAGAGACTTTTTCTGTTACAAATATCACCAGAGTGATACTGGTATCCCATCCTGAATGCCTTGACAGAGGTTTACTACAACATTTTTGGATGAGAAATACAGGTAGAACTTTGTTCCTTTTTTGCTTTGCTGCTCTGCTTGTCCAGGAGGAACACAACACTCTGACAGGAGAAATTCCCCACCTTTGCAGACCAGTGTAACACTGTTAACTCAGTCCTTTTCTCCTAGACCAGCTGTCACAATCTTTTCACTGCTTATGCTTTAACGTATCTGCTAAGAAAATGCAGGGGGTTTACTGCTCTATGGATTGTAATCAGCAAACAAGTGCTGACTACACAAGTGGGGATATACTTTCAGAACAAAATCTATGTATTTTATGGTGATATTTTATGACCTCATTGAAATAATCTTATAAAGGACAAAACTGAGCAGCTGAAGATGACGAACTGGGAGGAGTGGTTGGTACAGCAGAGGGTGGTGCTGCACCCCACAGACTGGAGAAATGGCCTGTCAGGAGCTTCATGAATTTCAGCAAGGAGAGGTGCAAAATCCTGCACCTGGAGAGGAACAACCCCTTGCGTGCTTGGGGCCACCCAGCACACACTGCAGCTTTTCAGAAAAGGATGGGGCGGTCCTGCTGGAAACCGTGTTGAACACAAGCCAGCAGTGTGTCTCCTTGCTGCGAAGAAGGCCAAGGGGAACCCTGGGCTGCATTACGCAGCATTGCCAGCAAGTGGAGGGAGATGATTCTTCCCTTCAGCACTGCTGTGGCCATGCCCAGAGTACTGTGTCTAGTTCAGGCTCCTCAGTACGGTATGGACACGCTGGAGAGAGTCTAAGAAATGGCCAGGAAGATGATTAAGGGATTGGAGCATCTCTGTTCTGAGGAAAGACTGAGAGAGCTGGGACTGTTTAGCCTGGAGAAAACACAGCTTGAATGGGATCTCGTCAAATGTGCATCAATATCTGAAGAGAGGGTGCAAAGAGGGCAGAGCCAGCCTCTCTTCAGAAGTGCCCAGTGACAGGACGAGAAGCAATGGGCACAATACCAGTGGCACAACACATGAAACTCAAGCAGTACCATCTGAACATAGAAAATTCTTTAACTGTTGGGGGTGACTGATCACTGAAAAAGATGGCCCAGAGGTATTGTGGAGTTTCCATTCCTGGAGATACTAAAAACTGTCTGGACATGGTCCTTGATGACCTGCTGTAGGTGTTTGAGCAGGGAGTTTGAAGCAGATGATGCCCAGATATCCCTTCAAACCTCAACCGTTCTGTCTTTCTGTGAGTTCTGTACTGTATGGCTACCACATCTCACTGGGCTGCTGTGATAACTGGGGTTGTTATGATAGTTTAAATTTCTGTTATTAGCAAATGCTGATATTTGCATGTAAGTAAATGCTTTTATTGCTATGCAGAGATGATTTAATATATAATTAATACATCTCTAAGTCCTAATAAAATCAAGAACAAGTATGCATGGAATATGGTACAAGTTCACATATGTTTTTCCCTGATACTCCATCAAGACTTCAAATAGACCCCAGATTTGCCTGGGTGCATGTCGTCTGGAGTTAGTGATGCAACATCTAGTTATTACTGATAATTACAGCAATCATGGAGGGCGTGAGTGTGTTATCTATCACAAAGAAAGGGCCCCCAGATGCCCCGTGCATTCTCAGTGATAGTTCAATGACAGCACTTCAATGATGAGTGAGGATGAATTTGTTTTACAGCATCTGTCAGTACATATCTTGGAACCTGGTGAGAAATTAATAAAAACAGACATTCTTTGTGGAATTGAAGGTTGGGAGATTATGCAATGGTCTCTCCCACCAGGTGTGGAAACTTTACACTGTTGCAGAGGGTACTAATGTGGATTAGCTCAAGCTTAGGTGCGCTCTTCTTCCCCTGCAGGTGTGTCATAGTCTCAGCTGAGCAAGGCACAGTGTTCAAACCACAGGACCTCTTAGCTTGTAAGCAGAGTCTTAAATAGAAACATCTGTGGTGGTGGGCCTGGCTAGGCCAGGGTGATAGCCAAAAAGGTGAAGAAAACAAAAATGAGAAATGTGGTGGAAATAAAAAACCTTTTTTTCTTCCTGTGATTCTGAAAGTTAACAGCTGCTCTATTTGCAGTAACTCCCTGCAGACCATATGCATAACTTGTTTTATCAATTGGCTCTTAAAGAAGCAAAACATGGCTTAGATTTGCAGGAATGACTGGATGTTCTCTGCAGTATTACTGATTTTAGGCATGTTAGTTTCTGCTCTGCAGATCCTCCTGTTTTTATGACAGATGACATGTTTGTATTTGTGCCTGTTTATGGATGCTCTGTGTGAGTTTATCTGCCAGTGAAGAGCAGTGGATATCCCCTACTCAAACTCACTTGCACCCATGGGCAGAAATGGTAATAAAAACAGCGAACTGACAAGATCAGAAGAGCAAATAATAATGAAAGACTTTTCAATGAATAATGAAACTGTTTCGACTGATACCAGTTCATGACATGATCCTTGGGGTGCAGGATTTTGTGCTGATCATTATGGCATGAAAGAAACATTTAATACACAATAAATTTTTAGTTTGCTTCTTTGATAACAATCTTATTTTGATTCAAGAGTAAAATGAGTATCCAAAGGAGCTGTTCACTTACAGATTCACTGAACCCACAAGTCTACTTAAGAATGTGCATCTTTACAAGCAAAAGAGGAAAAGAGACAAATGTTTAGCAGATTTATGAGGTAATTCTTTATCAAGTTACAAACAAAACTGCAGGAATGTGTAGGGATTTATGCAGAGGCTGTGGCAGCATCCTGATTGCACTTCATCATCTACCACTGTCTCATCTTTGCTTCCCACAGCAGTAATCCCCAGGACACCCATCCTTGTCTCAATATCTGTTCAAAATGCTAATAGAGCCTGGCTTTCAGGAATGCTGCTACATTATGGTAAGGAGCAATGACTAATTAATTATATTTATCCTACGGAATATTAGATATTTATTTAAAGTGATTTTCTGTTGCCAAGCTGCCAAGGTTGAAGGCAAGGCTGCGTTCTTCAGAGACAAATGTATGGCACTACGGATTTGAAAATACCCATTTTTCTGGGCAGGTCGGAGAAAATATGCTGTTGATGTGTCTTTTGCCTTAGGCTTTACCTACTGCAAAAATCTTTGTCGTGTTGGAGTTCTTCCACATAAAGAAGATAGTGGCAAGAACATTATTCCAAAGTGACAGGCCTTTCTTATGATGAACACATGGGATAAAAGGAAGTGACAGATGTACGACCCTTGGGTTGGCTCAGGAAGAGACTGGATTGTCTGTCCTTGCCCATAGCTTAATATTTTTTCTAAATTTTTTTTTTTAACTCCTCCTAGGAGCTCAGCAAAATAACTCAGAAGAATTACATGGTCATAGTGAAATGAAAGGAATGGAGACTTCAGCTGAGCTAGTGCCAAGGAGCAAAACATTTTGCAAAGAGAAAGAAGTTGTGTGAATGGGTAGAAAAGGAGAAGTTCCACTGCCGCAGGCCACACAAGATAGGCTCATCAGCCTTGTAGCTTGAAGCTGTCACTCTAGGGACTGATGGCCTGACACTCAAACTTTCCAGCCACAAAGGCTCCTCTGTGGAAATGGAGAAATTACTGGAGACTGGATGCTACTTAAATGAACTACTTAGATGGTCTAGAAAGAGGAAGTGGCATTTATATCTACGAGTAAAGAAGTAAAATGGTCTAGGAAGAAAAATGTCGTATTCTGAACTTTGGAATATTCATTCATATTAATTGCAGATTATTTTAATATGCAAATGAATTCTCATTAGAGTTGACTACCTAAACAAGGACAATTTCCCAAACAAATAAAAATAGTAAAGGCTAGATTATTTACAGTACTTTACTCTTTAATAATTTGTTCTGCTCTAGGAATTTTGAAATTCACATTTCCTGTCACCTTCTCACACTTTCTTTTGATAATTAGTTGTGTAGAAGAAAACTTAAAGTCACTTCCTTTTCCTCTGTGACTAAAAGGATGGTTTATCTAAATGCTCTCTCAGGAGCTAAAGTACTTCTCACTCAGAAAACTTTTCTCTGATATATCAGAGTCCTGTGGAAAGGCTGACTTTTCCTCTCTGGGTTCATCCTTGCACTTGAGTGCACAGAATCCGTTCTTGCCATGAAGACCTGTGGTGGGCTGGGGTTGTGCCTGAGCCCTGCTTGGTGCACCCTGAGCAGCCCAGAGCCAGCCCAGCAGCTCTGCCCTCCCCACAGTGCTTGTCACACTGGCAAACCTGCTCTTAGGAAAATTGCTGCATTATCGTTATAACTTAGGCTTCTCTCTCCTCGCTACTCCAAATCTTGGGCGCTTCCTCTTGTGGAATTTAATCTTTCTAAATAAGCCCATGTCCAATGTGTGCATGTCTTTATATTCTGCTCCCCTAATCTCTTATATCTCTTTAATATACATTGAAACATCTGCTGGGATATTGATTGGGAAGATTTGGTAAGCTGGCTGAAAAATTGTAAGTACAGGGAATAAACATAATGTACTTGTGTCTTTTCTGTGTGAATTAGCCTCTCCTTTTTTATTAAAATGTATCTCTGCTATTTACTTTCTAAAATCTCTTGTTGGGTAGAGGTGTTTAAGGTTTGGTGTTTCCCCCCACCCCAATCAATCCCAGATCCCTGAAAACATTGTGAGAAAATCCCTATAAGCTCTTTTCAAGGCAAAGCAGAGGAAATTCATTAAAATAAAATACTTTGTTCAAATATCCAGCCCCTCAGACCCTGCTAAATAGTGTCTTTTTGGCAGCATCCCAATTCAAACTGCCATAACCAAGTATAATGACTACATTAAATAACCATTGCAAAAAAAAAGTATAAAAAAGGAAACAGCCATTATGCAAATTGCTTGAACAAAGACCGAATTTTCCTTCCAGCCCAGCTAGTAGGTTACCCTAGTCTTTGTCTCTTAGCGCAGTTTGGGGGGTGGTTGTTGTAGTTCTTTTTAATATGAATTTAACTGTGACTTTTTGGAACTGCTGAGGAGCCCTGCAGGGAGGGACAGGTGGGAGTGTGCTGGATGGCTGGAATGGTGTTTGCTGCAGGTTTTGGTCACGGGAGGCTTTGCTAGATAGAGCCACAATTGATCCCCACAATGGGGACACTCCTGCTCACTAGCGCTTGAGGAGTAAACTCTCCTGCCAGAAGGAAAGGCTGCAGAACGGATTGCTTGATGTAACTGATTAAGTTTTACTATAAGGGAAGTGCAACACTTCCTTCCCATCTGACTGCTGGGATCGAATCCAAGGAAAATTAAAGATGGATAGATTTTTATGAAGAAGCGGATAGGAAACTCATTGCTGTGTGTTTCTTGTGTTGCTGTTCAGGATGGTCATTTTAGCTGTTGCCTCCAGAGTCTGTGTAGATGGGAGAGGCTCTACCTTTGGATCAAGAGAAATGTCACAACTTTTGTTCCGTGTCGTAAGATCAGCTGTCTTGAATCAGCACTGCTCTCCTCTGTGCCATTTCAGAGCTTTGCTGGAATTTCATTTGCCTCCTTAACTATCCTGAGTTATACTGTAACTCCACAATCTTTTTTTTTTCAGTTATGAATCTGGTTTAAAAGGCCTTTGCTGCCACACAACAGTTCATGGCCCCATCAGCTGTGCTGGCACAACTTTGTGGCCATCCTGAAAGCCAGACTGACCAAAAACAACCCTTCAAAATTGAAAAGCCCTTTGTTTGGGAAAGAGATATTTTAAACTATTTTTGACATTAAGGAAAGTGTACATTGATTCAATAGCCTCAGTATTTCTCCATGGCATTCAGAGATCTGGCTCACAGTTTAAATATTTTCCAATGACATCCCAAGGTTCAGTTTTCTTTTGCCCTGGAGCCTGGCAAAAATTTGAACGCTGTGATTTCTTAATTCCATTTATTACAGCTATTCATAGATTTCCTAATAATATTAACTCTCTAAGGTATTATTTTCACAGCAGCTTAGAAATATTAATATCCTCTTGAGAAGAGGCTAAAGCAAACCTTCCCTTATTTATATGTCAGGGCTGACATTGTCCAAGTCTAAGCCAGGCACCTTCCTACCTTCCTTCAATCAGCATAGAGATTTCTTCAAAGCATGAAATTTCTCATTGTATGGTGATTTCTTTTTTGAAGGAGCAGCTTTCCAATGGTGCCTGCTTCTCTCCACTGGCTGATAAAGATCCAGAGGATAATAATGCTTCAGACATACACATGCTAAATAGACATCTAGCATGTAGATATCTAAAAGTAGGTAAAACGAAGCTTACTTTGAGTAACTACCTCAATGACACACAAATCATGTTTGGCAGAGGCAAGGACTGAATCCATATCTCCCAGGACATAAATCTTGTAATTCACAGGAAGCTTGCTTTTCTGGGTCTGTAGCTGTCCCCTGGGAAGAGCAGCATGAAGTGATTTTGCAGCTAATGTGAATCTAGCTGAGACTTAGCTTTCAGTAAGTTGATTGTAATGACCTGTTTGATGGGAAAAACTCAAGAAATGAAGAATATGCTATTTCCCTGGATACCAGGAGCTCTATGCCTCTGCATGTGCAAACAGCTTTCCCCCTTTGAACAGGTCTGGATCCTGAGCGTAGTTCTTGTTTTGCCTGATTAAAAAGCTGTCTGATATTCAGTATTTTCTCTCTCTGAAGACATTTATATGAGTCAGTTTTCCTTCTTCACTGCGCTAAATGTGTGAGCTGCCTGAGTCTCTTGCTGAGGCAGCTTCTTTACTCCTCAGTCCTTCCAATTCTCAGACAACTTGAATTTTACAAACCCTCTAAAAAAATTGTCAATATCAGAACTTCAGCCACTGTCTTCAAACTGGATTTTCTTTTGTCTGAAACGGTGGCAAAATCGTCATTCTGCTCTATTCACATTTCTCATGGTTATACAAATAATACTTTTGTCATTTTTGTCATGGCTTGCTGCTGTGGGCTCACGTGGAGTTGTTCAACCAGCTTGACTTTCGGAGTCAGTGACCTTTCCTGAATGTCTCTTTTCCAGAGCACAACCCATTCCCTCTACTTCTTCCTTCCCATTTTTTGCAATATGATTTGCAAAGCACCGTCATGGATTTCTTGCTTTCAAATGTCTGTGGAAAAACATATTTTGACTGAAGGGGAACATCTTTTGGAAGGCACTGGTCATTTGAGTTGATTTGCTTATCAATGTTTAACAACATTGCTAATCTTTTTTATCTCATTTTATCAGCAATAATTCTGTGTTTACTTTTAGGACACTGTTGAAAACATCGGTTTGTGCTGAGACCTGTCCCAATCACTGAGCTGTCCTGATCCAGCCCTCTGAACAGACTCTTTAAAATGGAAATACCGCAGTGCCTGCTACTTTTTGAGGTGACTTTTACTGCAACCCTTCTGCTAACTACTTTTGATACTGTATCATGTTTATTTAGTAATCATATGAAGTGGTACTTGTCAATTCTTACTATCCAATTATATCTACTCAATTGCCTTTGCAAAAGAAATTGCAGTTTACTCAACAATTTTTTCACAAAAATATGTTGACTTCCATTATTTATACTCTTCTGATTTAATTTTCCAGTAGCTGAACAACATAAAAAATTACTTTGTGTTTTCTACAACCTCTATTTGCCCCATTCTATGCTTGACCTCTTGGATGTTGGTACAGTTGGTTCAGAATTATCTCTACATTCAGAGTCTTATTTAAAATGAACATCAGCTTAACACATTAGAATGTATTTCTAATTTAGTTTGGAGTAGGAAGCTGGGAATCTGCTCAGCTGGTTCTTTTAGGATTCTTAGGTGGAAATTCATGTAGGCTCCTGTTTTTTATAGGAAGGATTTTGCAAGCGTTCACTAAGATGCATGGCTCATCGTTGTCTGTAGTTACCCTTGAATTTGGAAGTTGGGTCGCAATCAGTAGTAAAAAAAATGTTCAGCCTTAAAGCAAAGAGTGGCACAAGGGCTCTGCCTCCCACTAAGGCAGCCAAGCGAAGAGGGAAAGGTGCTCATCTGTTTTCTGGCTCATGTGGCAAGGCAAGGATGTGAAGTGCCGTGAAATGGCCCAGTTAGGTCAGAATGAGACATTTCCTTGCAAAGCTGGTGCAAGAAGCACATTAAAGTTACTGTACAGTCAGGAGGGAGCTGCTGGACATTTGGACTACGCAGAGCCATAGGGACAATATGGGGGAACTTTGCCCAGCACAATTCTCCCTGAAGTTTGAGGTACCCCAACAGCAGAAGCATTTTGTAAATCTCTGGGTGCTACACAGAGAGATTTTGGAAATTTCTTCTGGAAAACATCACAGATTAAAACTGTCTATAATGAACTTCCTATTCTAATTTTGGCACCCTTGATTTCTTTTCTTAGCTGTGGTGTCTCTCAGGTGTGATTGATTTGAAAGTTAGTTACTGCTTATAACTAATTCATTTACTTTCAGAGAGAAATGGCTGGAAACAGAGGAAAGTAAAACCCAAACCCCAAAATCAAATGAAGACCACAAAACTTCCTGGTAAACACACAATATTAAAATTAATTTTTTCTCTCTCTCTTTTGGTAATTTGGGTTCATTTTCCACTTCTTTAGGGGGTGGTCCTTCAATTGTGGACGCTGAAATAATTTGACAACTACTTCCTTCCTGCCATAGGAATACAAAAAGCCCTGGGAGCCTGGTAGGTAAAGTGTTCTCTGCTATTAAGAAAATGAGATTTAGATGCCTTAACCAAGTCCTCTCTCACCATGAAGAGTACAACTTTACTGGTTTATGGAAGACATAAGTATTGGGCAGGATGTTAGGCCCCTGAACCCGTCAGAAAAGGAAGGAGAAAAATAGACTCACACTCGAGAACACACTGTTTAACCCTTAGGGCTTTGATCTTAGGCAGGAACTTAAGAGAGACTCTTTTTAATAATAGTTGAGGATGAAATGAGAAATATTTGACAGAGAATAGATCCCACAAAATTGAAGGTTAGAAGACAGACCCAAATGCACCTCTCTACAAAAGTCCATATCCCTCTGGTCCTGTTGATTGTCTTCTGGTTCCTTCCATCTCACTCTTTTTCAAAAGTCTTTCTAGGAACATAGTTTTAAATTTAGTAAAACTTTTAATCTAATTAGTTTGATTTTTGCCCTCAGCTGTTGGCTTATGACTTTTGTTTATGACTTGGTTTATTGGCTTTTGTTTTCCTTGTATTTCCATGTTGTTCTCTTTGAATTTACCCTCCACACAATGTAGTACATTGCATGTACTAGTTGTCTTCAGAATTGACATCTAATTTACTAGTCATTTTTAATGCTTCCTGTCATAACATCTTATGCTTGAAGAGTGCAAATATAATTTGCTTTTCCGCTACTGAGGTTAAGCTGTTGAGAGAAATGTGCTGTGGATGGACACTGAAGAGCTGTGTTGGCTCTCATTAGTGATAGGAAATTTGTGTCAAGGCTTTAGACAAAATCTCTGATTGTTAAAATGGTTCTTTTACCCTAATTTTTAGCTCTGTCTTTGAATCTTAACAAATATCCTTTCTGTTCTGCCACTCCAAAAGAGGAGAATGAATACTGTCCCCATCCATGTATATATTTTGAGTGAGTAAGAGGCCAAACTTCAGGCAACCTGACAGCTAGAAAGTAGTGTTGGATGCCTCTGCGCTAGTCTCAAGTTTCATTAGAAGTCATAAGAGTTGTTCTAAGGGATAAGGAGATGCAGTACATTCTGAATAAACACTTTTTAAAATCTCCTTCTGTAACCTGCTGTGGTAAGGAAAATTCCTGGCATGCTCCAGAATCTAGCTCCATTAAATGCATAAAGGCATCAGCAAAACAGTTTCATTCTCTCTCAGTTTATCTTTTACCACTGCAGGAAAATATAACTTGATATAGATATTTTACTTTTGTTGAAGTATATTTTAATCCACATAGGTAGGAGGAAAAAAAATGCTTTCATTGAAGGCAGTGGAAGAGCTATACTATTTAAACCTCATCACAGCCTGTGCTAACTGCTTTTGGTGATAAAACTAGGCACTATTGGAAGGTACAGAAACACTTCCTACCACTCTGGCATGATTTCAAAGTCCATATTTTCCAGCAGATTAGATACAGAAGGTTGATTCTAAGCAATGTCTTAATTGCTATTTGATAGCTAACAAAGATGCAGCTTAAGAGCTGGCAGGAGATGCCGTGGCAGATTTTAGGTTCTCTAGATCTGTCTGTGTGAAGATCCAGGCATTTATAAATAATTTAGCCAACTCAGTCAAAACAGCTTGTTTTTTTAATAGTTTTTCTACACCAGCAAGAAGACCACTGTGATCACTCATCTGATCCATTTAGCTCATGCCATAAACATTTCAGACAGCAATTCCTTCGCTTGAAGAATAAATATTTTGTTTTCTCTTGGTGAGTAACTGCCAGAAGAACCTGCAGAAAGCTGGCTGACACTTCATGAGGTAATTGTTGCCTAGCTGAAGAAGGCTGAGTCTGACACATGTCCTCTGCATGTCCTAGCTCAGTAAGAACCACCCTGGAGGCATCTCGGTGCTCCACGTGGCTGAAGGTCATCACCAGAGCAGCTTTTCTAGTCCTTGGGCCTGGAATCTTGTGAAATCTTTGAGCTGTGGTGGTCTGCTTTGAATGGACATATGAGTCTGTCCAGTATTCCCTGGGAAGTCCTTGTCAGAGCTCACCCTGTGCCAGCCTCAGAGAGAAGAAAAACTGCCCTTGTACAGGGCTTAGAGTCAGATCATTGTCATGAGGGTGGATGGGAGTGTGGGGGCTATAGGAGAATAGGAAATGAAAGATGCAAGTCAAACAGTGAGATCTTTAAACTGTACAACATGTCAACTGTCACTGTTTGTCACTGTCAGGTGACCATGGACTTGTTAGAAGCTTAGAATTGAAAACCTTAATGTATCCTTTATAGGGACAAAAGTTCCTGAATTATGCAGCTGCTTAAAATGTTCCAACTACAGGTGACTCAGCTTCTAGATGCATTATTTAAAGAGTCCTATGATATCAGTCTGCTGCTATGGAACTGCAATCTATACCTCTCTTTTTCACTGGTGTGTCTGAACAAATCCTAATTCTAATCACAGTCATTGAAAACAGTCCTACTAAGAGACTTCTGCAGTTTGCATTCATCTTCATCCACCTTTGCAGCTGCCTCCAGCAGTGTTTTAAATATACAGTAGAACTGATGGTGACTCCTTTCTAATTTTGGAGAATGAAGGCTGGAATCGTATTTGCATTTCTAGTCTATGAAAAGACATTTCAAGAACACCTAAACTCTGCTAAGGGATTGTCTGGAAGATGTGGAGCAGCATCAGAACAGCAGGTTAAGATGCTCAGGTGCTCTGTGAGTAGGAAGGAAGAGGTAGAAGCAGAGCCTTGCAAATTCAAACTACATGCCAAGACAGAGCCCTGTACCTTGTCTCAGGTCAGGGTTTTAATGATTATGTGATGCAGGTGCAGGAAAAAAAGCTCAGCTTATGGCTTATCGTCAAGCTTCAACCAGTAAACCAATGAACAGAAGCTACACATCTCATATCACTGGAACAACTTCTACACCCCTGGAAGATCACAGCAATGCCTGGAAGGGACCTCAAAGGTCATCTAGCACAGATGTGTATTTCTTTTGTTGTTGTTGTTGTTGTAGTGTAGCTTAAATAAAGTGGCCTGAACATTTTAAAATATTAAGAGGTTATCTCTAAGGCTCATTTTACATTAATAATCTGTTACTATAAGGTTTTCTTCAAATTAACACTATAAAAGCTCTGATGCGTATTTCAAAATGCAATGGACAAACCAGATTTACAATAGAATATACTTTCCAGGCTTAAAACTGAAAAGCATTACCCTGTGCTCACAACATGAATGAGATGCACAAAATTTCTTTCCAGAGAGGATTACAAATCAACAATCTCATTGGGATATATTATGGTGCCAGAACAGAGTTGATGAGAGTACCATTTTATTATCACACCACTTGTTTTGAGGATGAACAGGAATTTCCAAATTAAAGAATCAAGTGTGTGCGTGAGAGTGTTCATGAGAAAAATCACTCCAGCCTGAACCTTTTCATAACACTGGTGTTAATTTCTCTCCTCTCCAAAATTTCATTTTTAAAGGCACTTTTCATGGCACTCCTGAAAGTGGGAAAAAATATGACGGGCTATTTCTATAGTGATTGCAGAGGATGCCACCTCCTGACTACCAGGAAGAAGTGCTGGATAAGCGTCAGAACTGAAAAGTGAGTCAGAATAGAAAATGTGTTCATTTTTCAGCTCCCCAACTACATGCAACAGAACTTCTTGATGATATTTATTACCAGGCCCCATTCTCAAAGTTACTCTAAGTTACTCTGTATATTAACCTGTGCAGGATCCTGAAAGCCATATAGTTGCCGTGGTATTTCTAACTCTGGAAAACCAAGGGTTAACAAGCACTGAATATATTTGGAAAATGAATGGCATGAGAGTGCAGAGGAGCTAATTAATGCTCCTACCTTTTCAAATGCCTGTTGAGATCAGGACAAGAAAAATGTATTTTCCCTTTAAGAAAAAATTGAAAACAATGTCAATTATGACAGTAATGTTGGAAGAAAAAAAAGCAGGTGCCATATGGTATTATGGCATATACAGGCACTACAAGGGTGATCACTCACTAAAATGAAAAAAAATTACCGATGGGATGTTATTGCATTCCCAGTAGTGCTTGGGAGTTTTACTCATGAATCAGGACCCCAGTAAAGAGCAAAATGCCACGTAGAGAAGAAAAATTAAGAGATCCCAGGGTCAGTGGGGATCAGCCTAATCATTCCTGAGCCAAATCCAGAAAGAAGCCTGGTTTTCTTTGTTAGGAGAGCCCTTTAGGATTCTTGCTTCTATATCTGCATCATTCTTTTGAGTTCTTCCTCAAAACATGACTCTTGCCGAAGACAGAGAATTCTTTGACCTCATCAGCTGCTGGAAAACCTGTCAGGTTTCTGATATGTCAGCTAATATATACACCTTTTTTTATGAACAGAGCTCAAGTGTGATAGGTGGGGAGTGCTGCCTTGCATAGGAGATCTGTGCTGTCTCAGAGATGCTGATGCTTATCTAAAAGTGTGATTACATGGTTGTGTTCAGAAGAGGAAAAATTAATTTTTGTGCTGTATTTTAGACACAATTTCTCTGTCTTTGTCTGGATATAATATTTCTGTATCAAAACTGAGTGTGTTGGTAACTCTTGGTATCTCCTCTTAGCCTTCCCATTTGCTTTGCTTTGCTTTCTCTCCCCCCACTACCTCCTCTTTCTAAACAACCAGCCTCTGTCACTTTTGCCTAAGCCGGACTTAGCCTGCAGCCAGCTGGCTTTCTGCTGCCTCCCTGAATTCTGTGAAATATTCTGTGGATTCCTCTAGCTTAGATTATTTTTGTTGTAAGCCCTTACATGCCTTTATTTTCGCTTCTGGCACAGAACATGGTCCCTGAAAGAGTACACAACGTGAAAGAAAAGCCATCATCAGCTGCTGAGCCAACACACTCAAGTGCGTGAATCCAAGGACAGAAGCCCTACGACTGCAGAGCGCTTCCGAAAATTTGGCCTTTGTCTCCATAAGGCACAAAGGTCTTTGGAAGTCTGTCTCTACACATATAAAGGCATTGCATACAGAGCAATGCTCAGCTCCCAAAGAGAAATGGGGGAGGCCAAAGGTGCATTGGATTAGAGAGGACCCCATGAGTTCATGACTCCCACTCCCTGCTGTTGCAGGCAGCTGGGCTGAAAATCCTGACCCTAAACTGATCACACTTTGGCATCAATGTGACTAAGCAGTGGAACTGATCCTAATAAAAGTTGTTCTAGTCCTCCGGGGATTTGCAACCTTTGTCTAATACTCAGGCTAAATTTATTAAAGGCTGATGAGTATCCATTTGTTATTGCAGCAGAAGTATCTTTTAGTTTAAATAGCTTTTAGCCTCTGCTAAGTTTACAGAAACTTAGACCGATGAGTTTATAGAAAGCAGTCAGAATCCCCACAACCTTTATTCTCTTAGGCCACACAAGCCAGCATCTTTTAATCTCATTTCGGAAGATAAATTCTTCATTTCCTTGATTATTGTAGTTCTGTTACAGACTAAATTAATCTTCCTTGCATCTGGATGCCTGAGACTGCATATTGTATTCCAGATGGCCTCATCATGGTCTTGTTCTCTAAAAATGCCTCACAAGGGACCTCTGAAACCAAATGATTTTTCCAGCTATGATTGACTAATCAAGCCAGAATTTTATTGCTTTCTGGCACCTCCAGTGGGCAATCCCCAATTTATAACATATTTTTTTCATTAGTCTGAGGGCACAGTTTTGTCCTGCCTGTGGGTGGGCACATATCTGAGCAAACTGGGGAAGCAAAGTGCCTCCGCTACTCAGTAAAGCGGCTTTAGCCAGTGGAGTGACAGAGCCAGTTTTCCCAAGAAATTCATTCATGTTCTATCTGATGCTGGAACGGCTAATCTATCCCTATTGACTACAGAAGGAACATGGGAATTTCATGTTCCTAGATTTGGTGATGTGGATAGGTGGGCTAAGTCTGGCCAACAACGTGCAGTACACACACACACACACCGTGTAGTGTGCACTGCAAAATTTCCCCTGTTCCTATGAGCCAGGGGAATCCATTCTCTCCCGTGCTCCCCAGTTCTCACCACAGCAGCACAACTGATGGAACTGATATAGGACTGATTATAGGAAGGCCTTATTATATTTACTTTCTCTGATCATAAAACTGAGTTCCCTAGAAGGACAGTGGCTCAGCTGCCTTTTCACTTAGCATGTATATCCTGTTTCCATGTGGTAATGTTCTGTTTTGTGTCTTCTGTATGACAGTCTGCTTTATTTCTTTTTGGGCTATCCTGAACATCAATTTCTTCACTCCTCTTTAAATAACTTCTTTTATTCTTGTGCTATTATTTACACAGACAAAGATTATTTTGCTACATGTTTTTGTTTCCCTTGTGTAGTCTAACACACCTTGAGTTTTGGTAATTTTTGGTTTATTTCTATGATTTATGACATAAAGGTTTCTCCTTCCAAACCTCTCAGATACTCCGTTTATTCAAAATATTACCTGCAAGGAAGTTTCTCATTCAATGAATTTCAGAAATGCTCTATACAATTTTTCCTTTTAATCTGCAGTGCATAATCCCATATCCTTGATTTCAAGAGCTTTCAGGCCTTTTTCACATTCCAGATTCTTGAATTCTTTAGTCCAGTTAAACAGCCCTTTTTACTTCCCCTGAATTCTATCAGTCCTGATAAATATTCCTCTCCGATATTCACTGTAAAGGCCAAAGTCAGATCTGCACATACAAATCTGATTACTCTGTTACTCTGTTTCTGAGGTATCTCTCAAAAGAGAAAAGAGCGTTTTTCTATACATTATTTCCTTAATGGCAACCATTTCAGTGTTTCCACAAGCTAGTACTGGTTGAGATTCTCAACCTACCTTTCCTTGGGGTGGATCATATTCTCTTTACAACTTCATGGACCTTCCCTGTGCCATTGCAGTGACTAAACAACTTCCTTAACTGCACTCTGTGCCCTCTGTGGAAAGCATCTCCAATGGATATTGTGATTAAAATTAGTAGCAAATAAGGAAGACAAGAAATGAACTTGCATTCTGCTACACTTCTAACTGTGGCTGTAACTGTTCCCATGACAATCAGTGAATTAGTTTCAGTCTAACCCATATCACACACTTCTATTTACTGGATTTTAGTTACTTCTATTTTATTGGAAGAAGTGTGGAAGAAAACTCTTATACCATGGGAACTGTTCTTTCAGACCATTCACATCACTGTGAGATGAACATTTTCCCAGCCCTTCTTCAAAGTTTATAAATACAGCTTAAAGTTATGCCTCTTGTGTTTGAGGAGAAAGAATGAAATAAAAGATAGATACTTTTTACCCAGAATTCAGTCATCTAACTGCGTGACTTGCAACTAGACTGAAGTAATTGCACTGAAATTATGAGGTGCGTAACAGCAAAAGGACTTAGAAAATTTAGGGGTTCACTTTTTAGGTTTACAGTGTTATCCACAGCGATTATCCCAGCTCTGTTTGTTCTTACAATTTCTTACCCATTCCTTAGGCATATGTATCAGTCCTAATAGACCAGAGACCGAGAGGAAGGTCTTTAAAACTCAAGATTTGAGCTAAAAGTGATCCTGAACAGGTAAGGCTTGAAACAGACTTATGTCTCCTGGTGACATAGAGCAGATGTATATGCTCATTTAAAATAAACCATGGGCTATGGACTTTGGTTGACAGCTTATTTGGTTGACAGTTTAATTCCTGGTGTGTGTTCTCTTGTGTGCTTTGTCTCTGTCTCCTTCTCCCCTCCCTCACTCCCCCCCTCCTCACCACTGAAATTAGCAGTAGGACCTTGGAGATCTGTAGTTGATCATCCAGTCAAACTTCAGTGAGACACAACTTCTTTTTCAGTTTGTGTCTGGGGATGTTTGGATGAAGGTAATTTTATCTCCTTGAACCATGTTAAAGCAGGTTTGGGATTTCAGCTATGCTTGTAGGAACTAATTAATAGGTCATAAACACGTCACTGGAAGCAAATGTTTACCTTTAATTTTGAAAATAAGGTAAATTTGGAGATTTCTTCATCCTCACAGGAGGAAAAAGTCTGCTCCAACACCACTTGTATGTACCTTTTAATTAGGTTATTTAATCAAGATGCTTTTGATTTGAACATTATTGTTTTGTATTGCAGTCCAGAGGGACTGATCTGTCTGAGATTCAACTTCCCATGGATACCCAACAGCACTTGGCTGCAAAGCAAGATGGTCTTGTAAACTACCTGGAAAAGTCTCCTAAGGGTGTCTCAGAACATGGGGATTAATCTTTAATTTGTATTCCAGCTCCACTTCAATTCTTTAACTCTTTGCTCACTGGAAAAGAAAATAAACCTTTACTGCTGTTCTGCGGTTCTATGCAGGCATCTGTATATTTCAGGCACATAGGAATTTATGTAGAATACAAGCTGGTGATTTAAATTGGGTTGTGGGAATAGCACTGGGAAAGGCTAAACAAATAAAATTGAACTAGTTCATTCATCATTTTAATAGCATTTAGCTAGGCTCATAAAGATAGTGGCAGCTTCTATTGCTCATACAAGGACTTATGCCACTATTAAAGAACGATGCCTCAGCTACTTCTGCTCTAAACTGCAGTGTACGACAAACCCCAGTGGACTGAATTCTATTTAATAGTTAGCACCTAAATGCTAACTAATAAAGCAAAGTGGAAGGGTAGTGCTTAGCAACAGCAATAGCAATATTTAAAACCTGATTTTAGGGAGAAGAATAATACCTTAGACAAAACTTATGGCTCAGCATGTTAAAATGTTAGATGTTTCCAGATTAAGATCTGTTGACTTTTACAAATTCGTGTTGCATTAAAACAAGAAGATGTAATAGGATTAAAACTTCATTGAAACATGACTTCTGCTCTAAAAACTTAGGTGATATGACTTAGTCACAGTGGAGAAATCTTGCTAGATACTCTCCTAAGTTTTCTTAAACTCGGCACCAACTTTCACCAATCTCTGCATCTGAGGTTTTAAAGAAGATCCTGTCAGCACTGACAAATTGTTTGGGCTCCCACAGATTCAGGACTTCTGCTGCAAAAATGAAGATGAGTGAGAGAGGTGAACTCCCTGCTTTTGGCCAACAGCGCCCTTTCAGAAGTGTTCCCTCCAGAGAACTGCACTGTAGAGAGCTCCGGCATGTTTCTCCTTTGTGAAATGGGATCCCTGGGCTGCTGATGTATCCTGTAGACTATTTTTGCTCTGAATCACTGTTGTACCTCATGGGAGCTGTTGTTCATTCAGGGCAGATGGTGCAGAGAAGCCCTCCAAACAAGGACCCAAATGACAAATCCCTGAGACACTTTGGTGCTGTTGCTGACACAGAGTGTTCAGTTGAGTCTGCAGTTACAAACTGAACACCTTTCAGCTACTTTCTAGATGAAAAGCTGAAGCTTGCCCTTGATAATCTGACACTGTTTGAGAAAAAGAATTCAACATCATCATTTTGGAGATCAAGCATCAGACTGGGTAATTTTCCACTGAAAAGTAGTTTAACCAAAGCCTTTCTACCAGTCTTATATAAAGCCTTCTAGGCTTTTATTCTCTGTTCCCACTAAGATAAAGTTACCCACTCCTGCAGAGAACAAGGTGAGTCTGTCTGTCTTGGATGTTCCTAAATCATATCCAAACACTGATGAATCTTTACTGATACCTTTATTTAGGTGTTTCCCTCATGTGAATAGCTGGGGATAGCTCCTAACTGGCTGCTGAGTCCCTCAGTATGAATGGAGTTACAATTTGTTAATGAGCTATGTAGAAAAGGATAGGTCAGGGAAAGCTGTGGGAGATGAATATAAAAATGTCCTGGCAATATATCTAACCAGGAAGGAATGAAATACAAGCTGTTTATCTCTCACATTTGTTGTGTTTTCACTGTTCATCCTTCTGGCCTAAAGGTTGCATCAGCTTATGTTTTCCAAGCTATTTTAATGAAACCAATAAAGGGTCTAAACAAGAAAAGAACTGTATTACTCAAGGCAGGGGTACATCTACCCTACTATCTGGTTAAGAGCAGAGGTGCCCAGAGTAGTGTACAACAGACCAAACACAAAGTCATAATTTCCCAGAATATGCCCCCAGCCTAAGGGAATTTTCAATCCAAGTACCTCCTTACTTATAGGTGATACAATAGCAAAGTAGTTATTTCTTATCACGTTCTTAATCCAGATGTGATTTTAATATTCATAGTATCCTGTGGAAGAAGCATCTTTACCTAGGTGCTAGTGGGCAAATTACTCCCCTCTTTTGTTTCAAATCTATCACTTGCCCCTTCCATTTGATACTCTTTGGTTCTTTTATTGGTTACGATGAGAAATAATTTCAGTTTTCTCTTTCCTTACTTTTCTAGGCATTTCATGTGTCTTTCCGGAGATCCTCCTCTCTCTGCCATTTCTTCGACAAGCTGGAGAGCCCTGTCTGTGTATTTGCATGGAACACGCTCCACAGTGTTCTCATCCTGTTGCTCTTCACTATATTTTTTAAAATTTTATAAGTTTTTTTGATGTGGAAAAACCTAAGTGGCATACAATCATCAGCTCATGGATGCACAACTGACTTTTACTAAGGGGGCTTAATGAGAAAGATGGGGACAGACATTTTAGTAGTGCCTGGTGCAGTAGGACAAGGGGTGATGGTTTTAAACTAAAGAGGGTAGATTCGGACTAGATACAAGGAAGAAATTTTTTACTATGAGGGGGGTGAAACACTGTCACAGGTTGCACAGAGAGGTGGTGGATGCCCCGTCCCTGGAATCAGTCAAGGTCAGGTTGGATGGGGCTCTGAGCAACCTGATCTGATTGCAGATGTCCCAGCTCATTGCAGGGAGCTTGGACTGGATGACTATTAAAGGTCCCTTCCTACACCCAAACTATTCTGGGATTCTATGATAGCAGACAGAATAGTTTTAAGCTGGTGTTTTATTAGAAATATCTATTATAACTCAAACCCATGAGTGGTAATAGCTAGTTATGAATCTCTCAGGGCATGTGTGAGGTTAGTGCTGGGTTTCTGACATGCTGTCAGTTACTGCTTGGAAACCCTTCTGTGTATTGTTGCCATCACCTTTTGGCCCCACGGCCCTGACTATCTCACTGCTGTCATTGCACTTATCTACTAATTTCTACAGGTCATCTCTAAATCCACACAGGCCTGAGATCAAATCTCATTTTTCTTCACTGACAAAATGGACCACTCATACATTTCATTCCCAACCTTTCAACATCTCTTAACAAGAGAAAAATACAGATTTATAACCAGCATTATCAATTATACCATAATTTAAATGTAACCACTCATGTCTTCTGTACCTTTTCTACATGGAATATTTGTTTCAGGTACAGTGATTTTATAACAATAACAACTTCAATGCCTTTGTTCTGGTTGCCAGTAAGCACTATAAGGGACACCACATGTTTCTGGGGCGTACATTTAGAGATAATGAGTATGAAGATATGGATCTGGAGTCAGCCAGTTTGCTGAGATGTATAATTGTGTCATGTCTGTCCATGTGTCATGTCTGTGTCATGCTGTATCTACTCCTTCCTTTTTTATTTTGTAGACGTTTTGTCTTTAGCTATTGAAGACATTGCTCCTGGATCCAGCAGTCTGCTTGATATCCCGCTCTGGTTAAGTATGTGCACTGCCAACTTAAGGGTTTAATTTCCCTGTTTTGCATAGTGTTTGGTTGGAGAAGAAGTAGGAATAATTGGGTGCAATAATGGTCTGTTCATGCCTGCAAAGTAAAATGAACACAGGCTCACTTCCTTCTGCTGTTGGTGCAGACTGTTTTACTCAGGCTGATTTGCAGTGGAAGCTTATCTCTAGGTTCTGGCTGTGAGAGAAAAAGTAAATAAGCCCAAGCAATTAGCGTAATGTTCATGCAGGTGCAAAGAGCCTGCATAAAGCCCTATTTACTCTTGCCTTCAAACCCCTTTAATCATCATTGTGGAGCTTAAGTTGTACACGAGGCTTTTGTGTGGTGTATTTCCCAGACAGAGTGTTTGAGTGCTTCTATTTCACTATAGAAATCCTCAGCCCTAGAGACATATCAGGTACCAAAATAACTCTGAACATCTTCTCAGCTCTTGATGGAATGAGCCACTTTAGTAATGAGTGGACAAGCTGTAGAGTCTCCAAGGTCATTTGAAAGTTTATAGTACTGCTTAGTAGCACTGTAAAAAATAATTCTGATCTGTGTAATTCTACAAACAATAGGTAAGTGTGGAAAATGTAAAGTGATGGAAATCAAAGTCTACTGAAAAACATCCACACTACCTTGGTAATTATCTGCACATCTAATGAAGTGTAAACCTCTGTGGAAATCAATATACCACCAGGATTGTCTTTTCTGTAATTTAATATTTCTTATAAAATTATTTTGTTCCCTGGTAATGGAATTTCTTTTTGTTTGCTTGCTCTAACAGTACTTTAAAATTGAGCAGTTAAAACATTGCGGAGAGGATTTCCCAAAAAAGCTTTATTCGTGTTGCTGAAATTCACAATAACTGCTTGTTTCTTTCTCATGTGGTGCATCCTAAAAGTGAGCGATTTATCTATTAGGTTTACATTAGCGGTGGCCTGAGGGGATAATTTCAGGCAAAAATTCTATAATATTTTCTGCAGCAAAGCTCTTCCTTTAAGGACAAAAAAAATCACAAGGCTATTGAACTGATGCTTGTATTCTCTGGTAAACTACAACAACAAAAAAGGAAATTTTAGCCCATTTCTTAAGAAAAGCTTTAGGTATAAGCAAATACTTGAACAATGTGAACATTGTGTGCTTTATTTTTGGATGAAGGATTTGTAAAATTGACTGAGTCATAGATTTTAGGGTTCAAAGATAATGTTTAATCAGCTAATGTAATCTCATCTATAAATTGGTTCATTGAATTCCAGTCTCGCACTAAGACCAAAACGTGTGTTGGCTGAGGAACATCTGTAATGTATGCAAGCTTATGTTCTTGTGTGTTCCTCTTTTCTTTTTTTCTTTTTTTTCTCCCCTAAAACATGATGTATCAGACACAGAACTTAAAGGTAGTTGAAAGTTTTGGGCATTTATCATCATCATCCCTGGTCAGTCATCAAACTTTGACTCCATCTGCTACCACATGTCTCATTAGTGTACGTTTTTCTCTCGGTATCTTCTCCTCCCAGGCTGGCAGAATAACACATTTTTTTCTCCCAGCCAGGGTGTTTACAAGGAGGACAGGGAAAAATACTGTTAAAAGGGAGCTGGGGAAATAAGAGAGAAGAGCTGCCATCAAGTCAGTCTTTCCATTGCCCCTTACCCTTTGGGAATTTAAGGCCAGCCTCATGTCTGAGTGTTGAAACTGGCCCAGACCTCTCACTGAGGTGGTCGAATTGGGATTTTGAAGGAGTTGTAGATGATGGGGTAGAAACATGCAAGAAGGTGTTCCACGGGGATCTACACAAGAGTCTCAGGCTTCTACGCTCTTACTCCGTTCCTGTGGAGTACAGGACTTCATCTCTCCTCACTGCCATGTAGTTGACAATCCCTACCATTTCCCACAAGGACCCCCCATGTCTCCCTCCTTCCTCTCCAAATTCCTGGGAGTGCATAAGGAAGATGGAGGAGGTGAAGGCCAGGGACTCCTAAGAGGGAGAAGAAGACAAAGGTCAGGGAGAGGAGGAGAAAGGAAGCTGTGGAGGGTGCTGGTGTGTAAGGCTTCCTGATCCTGGTACTACAGGTAGTAGCAGCGACATAGCAGCGGTTGCTTGAGAAGAGTATTGACTACTGTCCCAGGTCCTCCATGCACCACACCATAAATGCATGCCCTGCACAGCATCTTCTGTTTCCCATGTTTGCACCCTGAGCCAGCTCCTGAGCCAGAAAACTTCAAATCTTTTCCAGACTGCAAGACTTCAGGTTTTGGTAATTTTGCTCTCAGTGGTATTATTTACCAGGAATGATGACTGAACCCTGTGAAAATGGTAATTTTGATGATTATTTATATGTCATGCAGTTGTTTTTTTCCAATTACTTTTGCATCTATGGTTCCAAGTCTATCCAATTCCAAACATGCACTAATCTATATTCTTCCAAATCTCCCCACTGGTGCATTCTGTCCTGTTTGTTGGGAGAGAGACACATCATGTGCCTGAAATCCATGCGTATCTCAGACACATTTCTGGTGTAGAGCTAAATGTAACCAGATCCAGGTATGAGGAACACTGGAAAGAGCACCTCACTGGTAGCTGGTTCTACATTCAGGCCATGAGTTATACCTGAATCACTGCATAATTGCTTCAAAGATATGAAGAAGCCAGCTGCTACAGAAAACGGAGGATAGTAACTACTGACCTTCTTGGTAGTGTTTGTAGTTCTGTACTCAATGTATTTTCCCAGTTATGAGTTCATGTTAACTTGACAAGTGAAATGTTAAGATTTACTTGCCCTTTATTTTGGCTTTTGTACAAATATATTCAAATTATCCTCTTTTATTGGTAGTGGAAATGTAAGGTGTGTTTTCAATTATCATGAAGAAATTAATCTTGTAGACCTAATTGCTAAATCTTTTGAATTACTTGATTTGTACACTTGTTCTTAAAAAAAAAAAAATAATAGGGGAGATGTAGTTGAAAAACAAATATAAGAATTGTGGGGTTACAAACGAAACTGTCCTTTTCCATCTTGGAGATTTTTCATTCTTCATTATGGCAAAACAGATGTCTGAGTTTCAGCCCAAAAACTAGATGATTTCTGACAATATACAGCCAATCACTCGTGAGTAATCACTATTATGCTCAAGAAAAGGATGAGGGTTTTGTCTGTAACACATTTAAGGCTTAAAGAGCGCTGTTGAGTTGAAAAGCACTGAGTAAGTTGGAGTTCTTCTTTGTGAGCATACAGCAGCTGGAGAGATCTGTTCTCGGAAGGAAATTTGGTGGACATGGGGAAAGGTGGAAGATGCTCGAGAGAAATAAATCTGGAGTCCATGGAGGTGATAGGACAACCACACATGGGAACAGGAGAGTAAGGCAGGGGTTCTTCAGATCTAGTTAAGCAGCTTGCAATTCAACACCCACGCTTTGAAATAACAGCAAGTGCTTTGCAAACTAGCATCTCCATAGGATAGATCCCTTCTATAGAATGCATTTTTAGCCCTTCTTGTAGGAAAACTGCTGGTGATGTCACACAAGATAGCAGAAGTCTTAGGCTGGATTTGGGTGAAGTAACACTAAAACCCTCATGAAGTGCAAATTAATTGGAATGATTTTAATTGGGACCACCAGTTTATTAGGATATCTCCCAGGGAACTGATTTAGTCTAATGAGAATGGATGGCAGTATCTACTGATTAACTGGGAGAGAGTTAGCATATGTTCAGCTTAATGGGAAGGGCTCTGTCAAGTTTCAAAGTGTGTTCAAGGTTTTTTCTAGCTCAGAAGGAAAAGGTCTGCTTTTAGTTACTATTGTCAGAAGAGATTTTATTTAGGAATGAATCCTGTTCACACTGTTTTGCATACAAGTTCTTCCTTCCACCAGCAGATTACCCACTTGTGATATAATAAGGGAAATATATATTTTTGAAAAACCAGATCATCTCTCTTCCTGCAGTAAATCTAATTAGAGAAAGATATAAGGTACCTCAGCAGGGAAAGAAAAAGCAATTCTGCTGTCAATGGGCACAGAAGACAAGACAGGATTGACAGATGCTTGTGGTATTTTAACAGCTATGTTCCTAGACTTTCTTTGCTGTCTGTATCCGTTCGGTGCTAAAGACTTATTCCTACTCTGATCACTTCAGGGACTCACTATATGCTTAAATTTATAGAATTATTGAAACCACAGCTAGATAATGTATAAAATTTTGCCTTCAATGTTCCTTTGAGCACCATGTCCAAGACACATCTCCCATCCTTGCTTGTACCGACTTTTTGTGTCTTTTCCCTTTGAAACAAACTGTGATCCTCTAAAATTCTTGGCATCCCAATTTAATATAATTCAGAATCTCATATGCAGTGTATGATGTCATAAACAACACCTTAATATCTACTGATATTGCACTTTGGTTATCCTTAATTGCTTGTATAAATTCACTTAGGTTAAGAGTTTTACTTGGAGTTAAAAGCTCTCTCCTGGTAGCACAATGTCCTGCTGAGAAGGTTTTGATTTAAGATCTCCCTCTGTTTAACTTGGCTCATGCTTAAATATTTGTACTGTTCAATTTTAATTCTTTGTACTGTTCCCAGGGATCCAGGGCAGAAAACTTTGAGTGCAACAATAATAGAATGATTGATACAGCCTCTATCAAAGTTGCCAACTTGCTAATCTCAACATTTGCAATGTTAATGTTTTCTACAAAATTGTCAGTTATCTTGTCTATTATGGTATTAAATAACCCTGGCTGCCACAGCCAAGCTGTGCAGAAGTCAGCTACACATTTATTAAACGCATTAAAGTAGAAGATATTAAAAAAGAGCCTTTTTCCTTCCTCCTGGCACCTTTCATTTGTTGCAGGTGTTTGATTGTATTTCAGGAGTTCTAGTAGAAAAATCCATGTAAACAGGTTACTCTCCAAGGTCCTGTTTTACTGTAAAGACAGCAGTTTATCCCACCATTCTGCTCCTTTTTCATTTCTACTGTCAATTCCTGTTACTTCTTTCCACTTCACAATCCAGTGCACTCTTCTAGCGTGAGACCAGATCTCCCACTGACAAACTGTGGTCATAGAGAAGCCATTCCTATTTTTTTTCTATCTATCATTTTCCAGACACCAGCCTGCTTCCATTAAGGCTGTCAATCATCTGAAGACTCCTTGGATTCAACCCCTCTATCTGGACTCAGAGCTTTTTCTTCCCTGTCAGTGATATCCTGCTCTCTCAGCCCACTGTAAGCATAATTTCTTTACTTTTGTATCCACACTATCCTCTGTAGGTCAGAAACTGGTCCTGCTTGTAACTGGGCACCTACTGAGGCCATTTTTATTGTGAAGCTCAGGCTCTACCTTCAGCTTTCTTGCTCACAGGTGACTCTGCATGTTACCAGGACAAACTTACAGCATACATTTCTAATCTAGGAGCAGAGTGAAAATGCAGAGTTTCCTACTCCATAAGAAGTGGTGTAACTTTGCAAGGATTTTCAGGCTTTTTCAGCCTATACAAACAAAATGTATGCCACAAAAGAAAAAAAAAAGATAAAAAGCAGCAACCTCCTGTAGTGAGCCATCCAACCATTTCCTTCAACAGCTGTATGCTGATAAAAGCATTTCATACTCCAGAAGGAGAAATGTGGGGTAGAGCTTGTGATTTGAACAGAAAGTAGGGATCTCATTGAAAGGAAGAATTAATCCGATTACTGAGTGATATTCAACACTAAAAAGTTGCATCTAGAAGTTGACTTACATATCCATATATGGTGCCTATATCCATCTCCTGGAATTTTGCTATTGAATCCCATAGCATATGTTTAAAAATAACCATTGAATTTATAACATAGAATCTACATTGACACAATTAAACCTTATTGTCTCACTCTTTTTCTTCAGGCAAATAATTGCTTGAAACTCACTTGATGGCACAGTAGAAAGTCCTAAGTAGTCAATAATTTAGAAGGTGGTGTCAGGAATCTTGGTCTCTTAGCTCTTTTAGCAAATTTTGACATCATGAGCAAGGGCTTCCCATCCTGCAGTATTAGGGATCTCTGCAGAATTGCTTAGGGCATCTGCTGTTGATGCAGGAGGAGGTAATAGAGTCTCAGAAGGATGGGAAAAGATGTCTGGACACACTGCAAACTCATCACACACCACAGGATACAGCAACTCCCTTCAAAACCCAATAAGCTGCTACAAAGCTGAGCTGGCTTTACTTTATTTTGTAGAAGGAGGGTTGTAAGCCAAGATTCAAGAAAGTGGAGAGGCTCAGAAAATTTTTAAGAGGACCTTTGTAGAAATGACCTTCCTCTGAGACTTTCTACAGCAGTTGAGACCTTAGGAGAGGATGATCACAGCCGTTACAGCTGATCAGATTTTGATTTAAAAACCCACAGGCTTTAGGACAGAGGGACACACTTCTGTGGGTATGTAAAGCCTTTGTTCACTTCAGGTTAAATCTGGTCTCTACTTCCAAGCTTTTATAACTGTCGGTGTTGGTAAAGGAACTGTTTTGGTTTAAAAAGCACTGTTGGAACTACAGGAACAGCTAAGCCAGGAATGAGCGAAATAAAACTTTGAACCCTGCTAAATAGAATATGTTTAGGTATGCTACTTGTACTGTCATCTGTATAACACAATGTCCTCTCACCCCAGTGTGTTACCAAGCACTTATTGACACTAAACTTGGAGAATCATACCTGGAATATGACTATATTGTTTAGATAATCTATATAAAAGGAAAACTCTCTGAAACTCTCCTCGTAAATGCCCCAGCACTGGGCAGCTATCTACTAATTCTGCAGTGCTTAATAGAGCACAGTAAATATGAAAGCTGTATTTAGAAAAGGAAGTATCTTCACACCCTTGAGAAAAGCTCTGCATACTTAAGTAATGATTCTTGACTTGCTTTTAGTCATTGTGTTGCTATTCTCCCCAGGTTGATGCACTGTTTTCAAGAAAATAAGATTTCATGGTATAACTTTTTAATGTCTTGGACTATCTGATCTACTTAAATTTTTGAAGTCTTTGTCTTTTTTTTTTTTTTTTTTTTTTT